>JAVLUX010000013.1:31240000-31840000 GCA_032164185.1 Moxostoma hubbsi
ACACATACACACACACACACACACACAATCTCACAAAAGTGAGTACACACCTCACATTTTTGTAAATATTTGATTATATCTTTTCATCTGACAACACTGAAGAAATGACACTTTGCTACAATGTAAAGTAGTGAGTGTACAGCTTGTATAACAGTGTAAACAGTGTCCCCTCAAAATAACTCAACACACAGCCATTAATGTCTAAACCGCTGGCAACAAATGGGAGTACACCCCTAAGTGAAAATGTCCAAATTGGGCCCAATTAGCCATTTTCCCTCCCCAGTGTCATGTGACTCATTTGTTACAAGGTCTCAGGTGTGAATGAGGAGCAGGTATGTTAAATTTGTTGTCATCACTCTCACACTCCCTCATACTGGTCACTGGAAGTTCAACATGGCACCTCATGTCAAATAACTCTCTGAGGATCTGAAAAAAAGAATTGTTGCTCTACATAAAGATGGCCTAGGCTATAAGAAGATTGCCAAGACCCTGACACTGAGTTGCAGCACGATGGCCAGGACCATACAGCGGTTTAACAGGACAGGTTCCACTCAGAACAGGCCTCGCCATGGTCGACCAAAGAAGTTGAGAGCACATGCTCAGCGTCATATCCAGAGGTTGTCTTTGGGAAATAGACGTATGAGTGCTGCCAGCATTGCTGCAGAGGTTGAAGGGGTGGGGGGTTAGCCTGTCAGTGCTCAGACCATACGCCGCACGCTGCATCAAATTGGTCTGCATGGCTGCCGTCCCAGAAGGAAGCCTCTTCTAAAGATGATGCACAAGAAAGCCTGCAAACAGTTTGCTGCAGACAAGCAGACTAAGGACATGGATTACTGGAACCATGTCCTGTAGTCTGATGAGACCAAGATAAACGTATTCGGTTCAGATGGTGTCAAGCGTGTGTGGCGGCATCCAGGTGAGGTTTACAAAGACAAGTGTGTCTTGCCTACAGTCAAGCATGGTGGTGGGAGTGTCATAGTCTGGGGCTGCATGAGTGCTGCTGGCACTGGGGAGCTACAGTTCATTGAGGGAACCATGAATGCCAACATTTACTGTGACATACTGAAGCAGAGCATGATCCCCTCCCTTCAGAGACTGGGCCGCAGGGCAGTATTCCAGCATGATAACGACCCCAAACCTCCAAGACAACCACTGCCTTGCTAAAGAAGCTGAGGGTGAAAGTGATGGACTGGCCAAGCATGTCTCCAGACCTAAACCATATTGAGCATCTGTGGGGCATCCTCAAATGGAAGGTGGAGGAGTACAAGGTCTCTAACAACCATCAGTTTCGTGATGTTGTCATGGAGGTGTGGAAGAGGACTCCAGTGGCAACCTGTGAAGTTCTGGTGAACTCCATGCCCAAGAGGGTTAAAGCAGTGCTTGAAAATTATGGTGGCCACAAAAAAAATATTGACAGTTTGGGCCCACTTTTGTTGCCAGCGGTTTAGACATTAATGGCTGTGTGTTAAGTTATTTTGAGGGGGCTGCAAATTTGCACTGTTATACAAGCTGTACACTCTCTACATTGTAGCAAAGTGTCATTTCTTCAGTGTTGTCACATGAAAATGTGAGGGGTGTACTCACTTTTGTGAGATACTAATTAAAATATATATATATATATATATATATATATATATATATATATATATATATATATATATATATATACACACACACTCACAGTGTCTTGCAAAATTATTCAGACCCCCCTGACCAATTCTCTCATATTTCAGAATTATATTTCTATATTATATTTCCAAAGGTGACATTGATTTTATTGTAATTTTTTTTTTGTTGGGAAATATTTTTATTAAAAACTGAAATATCTTGCTTGCATAAGTATTCAACCCCCACACATTAATATTTAGTCGAGCCACCTTTTGCTGCAATAACTGCATTAAGACTTTTGGGTAAATATGTACCAGCTTCGCACACAGTGACTAAGTGATTTTGGCCCTTTCTTCTCGGCAGATTTGCTCCAGGTTGTTCAGGTTGGTTGGGTGATGCTTGTGGACTGCAATTTTCAAATAGTGCCACAGATTCTCAATAGGATTGAGATCAGGACTTTGACTCGGCCACTGCAAGACATTTATCCTTGAGCCACTCCAGTGTTGCATTGGCCTTGTGCTTGGAATCATGCTGATATGAAATGTGAATTTCCTCCCAAGCTTTAGTTTTTTTTAGCAGACTGAAGCAGGTTCTCTTGCAGTATTTCCCTATATTTTGCTCCATCCATTCTTCCTTTAATTCTAACAAGATTCCCAGTCCCTGCTGATAAGCATCCCCACAGCATGATGCTGCCAACATCATACTTCACTGTAGGGATGGTGTGTCTTGAGGCATAGGAAGTGTCAGGTTTGCGCCACACATAGTGCTTTGATTTTCGGCCAAAAAGCTCTATCTTGGTCTTATTTGACCACAAAACCTTCTCCCACGTCGCAGTTGGGTCACTCACATGCTTTCTGGCAAACTCCAGATGTGCTTTCAGATGGTACTTTGAGTGAAAGCTTCATTCTTGCCATCCTCCCATACAGGCCAGCACTATGCAGTGCTCTATATATGGTTGACTGGTGCACCATTACTCCACTCCCAGCCACTGAACTATGTAGCTCCTTCAAAGTGATTGTTGGCCTCTCCAAGGCTTCTCTCACAAGTCTCCTTTTCTTGGCAGTGCCTGGGTGGTGTGGTGCAGCTTCCACTTCCTGATTATTGATCTAACTGTGCTCACTGGGATATTCAAACATTTGGACTTATGTGGAATGCTCTTTGGTCTTCATTTTCCTTCAGAGTCACAGCCTAGACAATGATCTTTCAACAATGGGTTTTTTTTAATCCAGAAAATGTGAATGCAACTTTAACGATTCACAGGTGGATGCCAATGGTAAAGTAATCGCATCCTCGTTAGGGCAATTTCTTTCATGGATTTAACCTGGCAGGGGTTGAAAACTTATATACTTATTGTCATATTTTTTTTTTATTGATTTTTATATTTCCCAACATAAATCCAATGTCACATAACAGTAATTGATTTTGAGTTCCAATGTTTTAAAATAAAATAAATCAAACAGAATGAAATTTCAGTGTACCATTTGTAATTCAGTAATATGAGATAATTGGTCAGTGGTCTGAATACTTCTGCAAGGCACTGTATACTTTCCTTGATTTTCAACATGTTCTCACCTTTATAAGAGTAGAGACGACTTCAAAGCCCCCAATGACCAGGAGAAGTGGAGCTATTACAATGAGTGGAAGCAATGAATATCCAATCACTCCAAGGACTTGTCCATAAGACACCTAGTAAAAACCATGTGTTGACCAGATGCATCACTTTCAGCTCACAAAACACAATTGTTTTCTGACACGTTAAGTGTAAAGTATAAATACCTCTCCACCTAGGACTCTTGCGAGGAGGAAAATAGTCAGAGATCCAAATATCCAAATCGTAATAATCCAGGAAAAAACCTGATTATTCAATACAGGACACTTGAGATACAAATCATCCATGTTTGGCAAAGTTACTCTAGATTGTAATAGTTTATAAACAGTCTATTAAAGTACTCCGTAATGATCAAATAATTAACAAATGCATTTGGATATTGTATACATAAAAATGTCACAAATCAACAAGAAACAAAGACATAGCTCATTTCCTCACCCTGAACTGTCCATAGATGGAGATCATGGAAAAAAGCAGGACAACAGCCAGTGGGCCCCAGAAGTCAGGGTTGTCCCTCACCACCTGTCTGTTAAATCCCAGTGAGGGCATGGGCATCAATACACACCTAATCTTGTAGTAGATGTCCTTCAAATCAATGTCCAACTCCTCCCTGCACAACAATCAAGGTTTTGAAATTTTAGAGGATTAATTGAAGCAACATGTGGTAAAACAACCAGCATCTCTGAAAGCAAATGTGACATCAGGCATCAGAAATCATCACATATGAGCAAGTCCAGATGGAATCTGCCAACTTTTTAACATTTAACATTTTCTATGCTGTAGTCTAAGGAACAGCTACATTTAAAAATGGTCAATGTGTTAAAGGAACCGTTCACCCCAAAATAAAATTCAGTCATCATTTACTCACCCTCATGCCATTTCAGAGGAGCGTGACTTTCTTCTGCTAAACACAAACAACGATTTTTAGAATAATATCTTAGCTCTTTAGGTCCAATACAAGTGAATGGTGATCAGGCCTTTGAAGCTCCAAAAAGGAGTTAAAGTCAGAATAAAATTAATCCATTCAACTCCAGTAGTTTAATCAATGTCTTCTGAAGTGATCCAGTTGTTTTTGGGTGAGAACAGACCAAAATATATAACTCTATTCACTATACATCTTGCCATTGTAGTCTAAAGGCATGATCATGATTTCAAGTTCAATTACACTTCCTAGAGCTTTATGCATGGACGGAATGCTAGAGGGTGCTATAGGAGGAGTAATCAATTTTGAAATCATGATTGCCAAAGTGACTGCTGCCAAGATGTATATTGAAAAATGAGTTATATTTTGGTATGTTCTCACCCAAAACAAAGTGAAACGCTTCTGAAGAGAATAAAACCACTGGAGTCTGATGGATTACTGTTATGTTGACTTTATCTGCTTTTTGGAGCTTCAAAAAGACCTGATCACCATTCGTACCAAATCATGGAAGCGAACCCTTATTGATGACAAATAATTTGATTCTTTTCAGGCTCCGGATGGCAATAATTAAGGTTGAATTAATTTCTCATAACAGCTTGTGTTCAAATAAATCAACTTCAGAGAGCAGCTCACATTCTTCAATCTTGCAATGCATTCTGCTGGCTCACGGCAAACAAATGCTAATATTCTTCACAACATTGCACATTCAAAGCATCCGTGACAGACAAACATAATTGTTGTTTTGTGCATGTAAATCTTTGGTGGTAAATTCAAAGAGATTAATACTTAAATAACTAAATTCTTGAGTTGTTGCTTAGTTACAGTAGTAAACAGCTGCCGCTTCTACTCACATTGATAACATATTTGGACCGCGGTTCAGAACCAAAAAAATATGATGTGAACAGAGACCAGCGGGGGGAGGTTAAGGAAACCCTGCTGTACATCTTAAATGCAGTTATATTTAATGCGTTATACTTTATTAAAGTTCAAATAATATGGAAGCAGATCATGTAAATAACTACAAACTCCGAAACTGGCACTTCTCTGTGTGGTCAGTGCCTCTTCTATGAGTTGTGCGAAGTGTCCCGATCTAAGGGGGAAGAGATTGAAACTGCCCCCAGCTGAGGCACACTCTGGCACGTAGACGCTCATCCCTTGAGTGTACACGCTTGCTGCAGCTAGATTATAACGTAATGGCTCGCAATTTATCGAATCATAATACGTTACTGTGCATTTCTTATCGTGAAGAAAATTGGCAATACGCAGCTTTATTAATAGAGAGAGTTTGCTTTTTTGATAGTTAAAGATGGACTAAAGTGAACAAAAAGGTGAGAGTCTTCACCCATTATACACTCTACCAAATTACATTTTTGATTTGTTTTTCTTTTGACTTGTTTTCCACTATAACTATCTAAAACTCCCTTAAAACAACATACATTTTCTTAAGCAACTTTACTGCAGAAGAAAAAATTGTTATCTGAGAATGATATAATATTAAAAATACAAATATTTAAAAAAAAATCTCATAAAAAAAGCATCATTCACATGAGAAGCTGCATATAATATATTTAGACTTGCTTTTAGAGAATAGATCTTGAATACATTTTGTCTTTACTGTACTTGCAGAAGTATAACCAAGTGAAAAAATACACTTATATTTAAGAGACATTCTATTAAAGCAAGTCTAAATATCGTATACGTTGCTTCTAAAGAACATATGTCTTGTTTTAAGGATTTTTAGACAACTTTAAATGGAAACCAAGACAAAAACCCTTGATAACAATTTAGGGATGCACCGATCCGAAACCTGGATTGGTATCAGCTCCGATACAGAAGCTTTTAGATGGATCGGGTATCGCTCCGACGAGCCCAATCCAAATCCGATACTGTGTGTTAGTCATGTTCGTTACAGTCAAGCTCAAAAAAATGACACAAAAGAACCATAAAACACAATTAAAGCAGTTTGTATGACTTGTGCATTTTATTCAAAGCCACTTGAAGATGTGCGATAGCTCTGTGAATCACAAAAGGCTGTATTTAAGAAATATATAAAATGCATGCACAGCTCCAGCATGTCAGTGAATTGCGCTGCTCTGTTTGTTGTTGTTTGTTTGTTTTTAACGACATGCCAGCTGCTATGGCTATTTCCATGGCGAGAAATGTGTAAGCAATTTAGGGCTGCACCTAACGATTATTTTTTTTATCGATTAATCTAACGATTATTTTTTCGTTTACTCGATTAATCTAACGACTAATTTGCCAATTTTTCTAACGTTTTTTATTATTATTTCTTGATTAATATAACAATTAACCCAAAATAAATATAAAAATATGATTAATATTTCAATATTTTAATAAATTATCTTCTCTTAAACACAAACAAATGTACAAGAAACAAAGTGCGCACTGCAGGGCATTATTCTGCAACAAAAATAGCCCTGTCTTAACTGGTAATCTCCATTTTACAGTCCAACATTAATTTTATTTTGGAGTGATTTTAAGTAAGAACTTGTTCAATTTGAGTAAAAGGAAAGTGCAATCTACATTTAGCAATCCAACAGCAAAATAAATTTTACAATAAAATTTGTGCAATTTGAGTAACACTTAAATGTTTTTCTAACAGGAATATCTAAAACTTGTGCATTCTTAATCAACTCTCAGTAATACACAGACAATTTACCACATACATACAATCTATTTCCCCCTCCTTCTTTCCCTCCCCTCCCTCCACATTCCACATCTCCTCCTCTCTCCCTCCCCCTCATCTTAAAGTAACATTAGTGCAATTCGAGCAACAGTTAACTTTTTCTAACAGGAATAAATAAAACTATTGCAATCTGAATTAAATCTCAGTGGGGCAAGGAATATAATTGAATTGATTTACAGACTGTAACACACAGTTTATGCTATTTTCTCAAAGTAATTCTATTTAAAGTGACTACTACTAACAGAAACATGTGTTGTAATACTATATCGTGTTTGGGTGGGGACAAAAAGTAAACAGGACTTATGGTGCTGCCGTCTTAACGAGTGCTCCGGGATGCTTTCGCTTCAAGTGTTCGTTCCTGGCGGTTGTATGGCTGTGATAAGCCATTTCCAATTTGCATATTTTACACAGCACCACATCTTTGGTTCTCTGGCTAAAATACTCCCATGCTTTAGATCACCATGGGCAAGTTTTTTTTTAGCTGCAATTTGTTCTTCGGTGAATCCATGCTTAAACCGGGTGCTGCCATTTTATTTATTCCATTGCGACGCACGTTATGCAAATTTACGTATTTCTGTGATCGATGACGTTGATTATGTCGATGAACCGTCCCAGCCCTATAGCAATTCTATAGGAGGTTTTTAAAATAGATTTTTCCTAAAAACTCTAAAATTGCATTCAGTTTGATTTTGTTAAACATTCCTTCCGGAGTGCTGACTGAATAAAAAAGCTTTGAGCAGTACAGTCTAATAAATAGAGTTTTTTTGGTTTGTTTCAGGGATAATGGATTCTGGCTGAAGGTACATGTTGGTGAATCTTCTCCTAATATTAAAAATTTGTGTCAACCTGGAGTGACAAATACGACAGTGGGTGTAAACAATCTGGTCCCAGCGATTTGAAAACAGAGAGGAAATTCTTTTGCCAACAATAGGGCTTTCATGGAGTTTGTTCATGATGCATTGATCCCACTCAGTTTGCCATTTGTTTTTAATATATTAATTTATTATGGGATTTAGGTCAGTGGGAGGTATTGGACACTTTTGGAAATCTGCTGCTCCGTTCACACACACACACACACACACACACACACACACACACGCGCGGCTATTGTTAGCCTTCACACGTTGCGCAATATTTGAGCGACATCTCAGATGTAGATGCTTAATATTTCGGTTCACTTATAATATGCATTTAGAATGGCACTGGAGGTGCATTTTACCAGAATTTGAATAAGTGGATTAAACTACTGTGAACTTGCCTACAAACAGACACACACAGCACTTCTTGGACAGTTTAGAATGTCAAAATAAAAGTGTGAGTGATTAAAAATTAAAGGTGTACGATTGAGATAAATTACTATATATATATATATATATATATATATATATATATATATATATATATATATATATATTACTATTATAATATATTATTTGTTTACAAATGATAATAATATTTAAGTTGAATGAGTTCCAAAAAAAAAAATTATGAAATGAAAAGTGAGCTGATTTCTTACAACTAAATTGAGATCTGAATCCTTTAAAGTCCAGACACAAGTTGAAAATTGTTTGGAAAATTAAATAAATAAATAATAATAATAATAATAATAATACAAAAATGCATTTCTACTGATGACATACTGGAATTTCTGTTAATTTTGCTTCTACATTATCCAGTGCACGAGTTAATAATAAAGTGTTTCTTAATAATCTGTACATTTATATTGAAATAATGTGTAGTTAGTGGTTTGTGTTCCTTTACATATTAAAGAGTACTCCCAATTATATCCACACAATAATGTAAAGATATTCTAAACTGATTATGCAAAAAAACAATACTGGTATAGCATTTGGCGATACTGAGATTTCTGATAAACTATCCCCTTTAAATGGAACTGAGAGCACGTTATACTTATAAGTAGCTGAAAGACTTGTAAAATTTGTGAAAATATTTAGCTGAGGCAGAGACACTTACAAGAGTGGTTTAGAGTCCTCTGAATCATCTTCTTCCACCTCCAGCAACCAACCATAACCCCTCTGCCTCAGGAAGGCGGTGGCATGTGAATCCTTGGTGGAATCAGGGCCCATATTCAGTGTGATATCTGGAGCATCTATGGTACCGCTGAGCTCTGAGGAAAATAAGTTGTTTTAGATGCTTGACCAAAGCATCCCTTTTGACTTTATAAAACAACTCCCATGTTTTTCATACGCCATACTACAAAATACTGCATGCGTCCATCATACAAACACCAAATAACCTCCAATCGCCTTTTAACATCAATCAGATTCATATGTAAGACCAGAGATGTTTGGCTGCTTTCGGGCCTTGAACTATTGTACCTTCAGCTTCTGTCGATGAGACGAAGGTAAAATCTCCATTAGTGGGAGAGAACTGCATGGCTGACAGTGATCACAGCTCAGACTTCACACAGAATCACACACCACGCCACCGATCTTGCACCTTCACACCATTGCCACGTTTAACGATTCCTATCGATCAGCTTTCAGACGGGACAGCTGCTTCTAAACAGTCCTGGAGGAAGCAGGAAGTGCAGAAAAACAGACGACACGTCAAATCCTGGAGTGGACCAAAACGGGCAGGCTCGCGCTCCACCCAGCGCTATAACGGAGAATCGACGTCACACACAAATAAAGCACCAGCAGCGACCATTTCAGCAAGAATAAGATTACACATATGATACATTTATAATTAAATCTGTTCTCACCTATAACCTAGTTCTTCTTCAGCTATTTGCCTCACCATTGAAGTACATGTCTGTGTGTATATATGTGGATGTATTGTGTCTCTACATTGCAATCTATCTCTCCATCCATCTATCTATATATCTATATATCTACTGTAATCCATCCTTAAATCCATGGGTGTTTTGGCTAACATTATTACATACTTGGGTCTTTAGAGTGCCAGCATATTTATCTTCCACGAATGGATCTACAAAATGCCCATAGTGTCAAATTTTCTAAACATTTTCAAGACATTAAGAAAATAAAACGGTTAGAAAATAATATAATCTGAGATCTAGAACACTTAATGGGTGTCAAACACATATTGGGCATCTACAGCATCTTGTCTAGATAACTTTTGTGGTAAATGGTCTACACTTGTAGTGTCTCTCTCTCTCTCTCTCTCTCTCTCTCTCTCTCTCTCTCTCTCTCTCTCTCTCAATTTCAATTTTCAATTTTAAAGTACTTTACTGGCATGATTGTGTTTACATACAATATTGCCAAAGCATTAATACACAAAACAGATAATGACAAACAATTATTATAAGACAAATAATAATAATAAAATAGTAACAAATAACAAAGATAGAATTAAAATAAGGTGCCAGGTAATGAATAAAATAAAAACTATAATAACAATATACACTATACAATATAAAATAAAATAAGCATTTAACAGGACATTATGAACATAAGAGAATAAAAGTACTGTGACTGAAGTACATTAAGGCAGTGATTGGTTTCTGAGGAGGTGCATCTCAAAAATGAATTTTGCTGCAACTGATGCATGATGGTCCTCCCCCAGTAACACCTGCATCTGATCTGTTTCTGCTGAACTGGGAAACTGTGGCATGAGGTTTGAGAGTTTGTGGAGGTATTTCTCTCTCACCTCTGTAAATGTCTCACAGTGAAAGAGAAAGTGTGTCTCTGTCTCGACCTCACCAATGTCACAGTGAGCACAGACTCGTTCTTCCTTTGGAAGCCATGTTTGTCTGTGTCTGCCTTTTTCTATGGCCAGACTGTGATCACTAAGTCTGTATTTGGTGAGGATCCATCTCTGTTTTGGATCTCTTACAGTGTGGAGATATTCTGCCAGATTATATGTTCTGTTTATGGCCCAATAACATTCCAGTTTGCTTTGGTTTTTACTTTCATTTTCCCCAATGGTCCAAATATGAATTTTTGCTTTCTTTTATGATTTGGTTCATTCTGAACTGGTTTTGTTCAGCAGTGCTGGTCTGAAACTGGTGTTTGTTAGCTCTCTCTCTCTCTCTCTCTCTCTCTATCTATCTCTCTCTCTCTCTCTCTCTCTCTCTCTCTCTCTCTCTCTCTCTCTCTCTCTCTCTCTCTCTCTCTCTCTCTCTCTCTCTCTCTCTCTCTCTCGAACAGCAGTGCTTGGGGTTCAGTGTCTTGCCCAAGGACACTTCCTCACGCCTCTCTTCATCAAATTGCCTATGGATCCAGAAATACGACAAAACAATTTGATTTTGAATTGTGTAAATTTGAATTATAGACATTTGAATTTGAATTATAAGTGTGATTTTGCCAAATGTAATATTATGTTGTATTTTAAATAGGTATGAATTTGAATTTCAAACACTTTTATTTTTGGAAGTCGTGGGGGCAAGCTTTGCTCTTTTGATTGTAAACTAAAATGTCATTGGTTACTTACCCTTTTCCGGAAGTCTTTTATATTATATATATATATATATTTTTTAAAATCATTATTCTTGTATGAACATCAACAGAAAGGCAGTCATACCTGAAAGATTTACAAAGACAAAAATAAAAATAAAGTAGGGGAATAGGAGATTTTTACATTACAAAACCATTCCTTCGACAAAGAATACATATATTTTGCTTTGGGACTTTTCATCCCACTCAATGTCTCTGAAAATTCATTGAAAATTCCTCTGTATTTCAATGTTCAGTTCTTCCTTTATCTTTGCGCGGCTTGGGCCACTGGAAGGCGCCTGGCTGAAAAGTCGTTACTGGGCAGTACACTGTCAGAGCCAAAGCTTCAGATTTAGACCAATTGTCTCTGTATCCTGAGAATTTAGAAAAGGAATTAATAATTCTGTGGGGGCAAGGCATAGATCTAGTGGAGTTGGAGACGAATAATAAAGTATCATCAGCATAAAGCAAAAGCTTATGCGCCATACCTCCAGCCACCACCCCTGGAAAATCATCTTCCCTTCTTATCCTGGCTGCTAATGGTTCCAGGGCAAGACAGAACAATAATGGGGAAAGAGGGCAACCCTGCCGGGTGCCCCATCCAGATTAAAATAATCTGAAATTAATCCATTTGTTTGTACCGCTGCTACTACCAGGTGACTATAACGTAACTTAATCCATCCAATAAAAGTATTCCCGAACCTGTATATTTCCAAAGTCTTAAAAAGATAATTCCATTCTACCATATCAAATGCCTTTTCAGCATCAAATGAGATGGCAGCAACCGGAGTCTTATCATTTGCCACTGAGGGAATGATAAGAAAAAGACTCTCTCTGTTTTTTTATATCTAGCCAAAAGATTCCCTGCTTTGTCCACAACTCAAAGTATGACTGTCTTGCCCTGAATAGACAAAACTCCACCTTTCAGGACAAAATAGTATATAATATGTATTTCAATAGGGTCAATTGTCTGAGGCCCTCAGACGACATTCGGCGCTTCAGCTCTGCCTCAGCACTTTTAATATTCCCTTCCAACTCCACGAGCTTTGGACTTTTTGATGATTGAGGCATACTGTATGATCCGACCCCTAAGAACTGCCTTAAGTGCCTCCCAAGCCACGTCTACAGAGGAAACTGAAGACCAGTTGGTCTCCATATACACATTGATTTCAGCCTTTAACGTTTGTTGGAAATCAAGATTTTGCAAAAGGGATAGATTAAATCGCCAACTATATGATTTCTTTTTCTCTGTATGTGGCAACACCTCTAAACTCACCAGGGCATGATCTAAGACTAAAATGTTTCCAATTGAGCAATCCACAACAGATGAAATGAGAAACTTAGATATATAAAGAAAAAATCTGTTCAAGAATAGATCTTATGGACTGATTAAAAAAATGTATAGTCCCTACCAGATGGGTTCAAAAGTCTCCAAATATCTGTAAGACCAAGATTTTTACACATCCTGTGAAGTGTCAGTGTTGCTCTAGGTGGCTTACACACTTTTGCTTCACTATGATCAAGGACTGAGTCCATCAAATGATTAAAGTCTCCTCCCAGGGTGTGCTGAGTGACTCCATCAAGGCCTCTTAAGCATCCAAATTGGCCCTTTTGCAAGGGAGGGTAGTGTCAAATGGGGTAACCTCCTTGTGGTCACTATAATGTGGTTCGTGCTCGGTGGGGCGCATAGTGAGTTGTGCGTGGATGCCACGGAGAGTGGCATGAAGCCTCCACATACGCTATTTCTCCGCGGTAACACGCTCAACAAGTCATGTGATAAGATGTGCGGATTGACGGTCTCAGACGCAGAGGCAACTGAGATTCATCCTCCGCCATCCAGACTTAAGCAAGCCACTACATCACCACAAGGACTTAGACCACATTGGGAATTCCAAATTGGGGAGAAAAAGGGGAGGGAAAAAAAAGTCTACTCCCAATTTTATATCATGAGGTGGGCCAGCGGTTTACAACATCCCATCAAGATCTATAAAAAAGCCCTGACCATCAAATTTAGGTGCATAAGTATTAGCCAAAATCAACCTTTGCAACAGAATTTCTGCTAAAACGACAATGACTCTTCCTAATTTATCTGTGAGACATTTGAATTTAAGATGCTTATTTATTAATGCAATGACTCCCCTGCTCTTATTGAGCCAGCACTAAAGAACACATGTCCATTTCATATCTTCCCAAATGTTGCTTGAAATGTTGCGTTTGTGCGTAGATTAAGTCTCAGTTGCATCTGGGAGAAACAACGCAACATTTTTTCTGTGCTTTCGTTGTCTTTTCTGACTTTGTTGCGCATGATTCAGAGACCCTCCCCTCTAAATCTGAACACAAGTGGTCACAGGAGACACACAGGTGACCAGGTATAAACAGCATTGTGTCTTGCCTGATCACATGTGATAGGATTAGCCAGTATGCATCTTAACAGCAGGTGTAAACAGTAAAAATAATTTCAGTAGTACACCCAAATAACAATTGCAAATCATTTTCATGTGTTCACGTGTTACACTTGCTATACTTACTTCCACGTTGCTTCTTTGTCAAATTGCAATTTCAAATGTAAATCACTGACAAATCAGTGCCACCTTGAGTAAGAATGAGAAAGTATGTGTAGACGCATATGGAATACTAATACACCAGTAACTACATTTCCATCCATTTAGCACATCAAAATAAAGCTGATGGAAACGAACATTAACACTAAAATGTCACAAATGTAGACATAATATTATGTAGTTTATTGAAATGTCACGAAAAAATGGTTTGGAAACACTTTTTGTCGATAAAATTGGCATTGAAGCAAAAATTTAGTGTCGCATGACAGAGTTTGCACCAATCCGTAGCCTGTGTTATCATGACTACAGTATTGAAAGCCAATGTATTGAAGGTGATTATGGATTAATCTTTATGGCATATAAAGCCGATCTTTAAACATGACTTTTCCAGGAGTGCCAACACAAATATCTCATGCACATTGAACAAATGAATGGCCACTGTTTTTCTTTTTCACACCATTCAAAATAATAGATGGCAGTCACGGAATTAGCCCACAATATAAAAAACATATAACACCCTGTTATAGTAAACTTCATAAACATATGAAATAATCAAACATTTAGGATTTTTGGAAGGGAAAAAAAAGCAACAACAGTTTTTTATTTTATTTAACATGTTTAGGGTCTTTTTTAATTACCAATACAGTTTGTACGAAAGCAGGAATAAAAAATGTTTTTGCACTATTTGCACCACTTTTTTATTTTGAAAATATGTACAAATATAATTAAATGTTTTTATTTTTCATATAAGAATAGCAACAGTAAAATTTAAATTCATTAGGTGATTACAACATTTTATTTTATTAAATGCTTTCTTGATATTCCTTTTACTGACTCTTTTCCATTTTAATGTAGTAGACAAGAGTCACTGTTCTGGACAAAGAAAACGACGCACTAGCTTGTCCTGCCTCTTTCTCAGGTCGGCTCTGTGATTGGCTGTTTGAGTCAGCCTGCGTTGGACGTAACGTCACGTTTTTTGCCGCTAAAGTCGAACACTGTTAAAATCACATTTTGGGCTGTACAACACGTCTAAAAGCTCCCGGTAAGCGATTGTTACTTTTTTATCCTGTGTATGAATAAGTAACAAACTACATTGTTATTCGTTGTGGTTTTGTCGCTTTAGTTTGTTTGAGTTGTTAGTTTGGTTTGTTTTGGAGGATTTTGGCGGTTAAAGTCTCGTGCAGACAGATTAAGTAACAAGGATTAAATGTACTTCTCAGAAACTGCTGCAGTCCAGTAGTTATAGTGTATATATGTATGTTTATCTCTCTTACTTTCGTCAATTCTGCGGACGATAAGTGTATCTGTTGACATTTGAAGATTTTTAGATGTTGTACAGTGGATCCTGTGTACTGCATGATGTATTCACGTAATACCCCTCTAACCATAATACCAATGTTCAGAGGTTTTTCCTCTCCCTTTCTGATTGGGTCACACAGATAGCTTTAACCATAAACTCTTCCAAACAGACATAATGGGAATTCAAGGCCTGTTGCAGTTTATCAAAGATGCTTCAGAACCCATAAATGTGAAGAAGTATCGGGGGCAGACAGTGGCAGTGGACACATATTGCTGGCTCCATAAAGGGGCATTTTCATGCGCAGAGAAACTTGCGAAAGGGGAACCTACAGATCAGTGAGTTGTATCAAATATTTGAATGCAATATTTATATATGACATTACAGGCACTCTGTTAGATTTCAGCAGTTCAGTAATCTCCAGCATAATTTCCCAGAATCACACATTGTACATGTTTATGTTCTGTTGAATGAGCATTTTTTTTTATCCTCACATTTTGTCTTCCTGTGTGTGTCATTCAGATATGTGACCTTCTGTATGAAGTTTGTGGATATGCTTCTTTCTTTCGGTGTTAAGCCCATATTAGTGTTTGACGGATGTAACTTGCCTTCCAAACAGGAAGTGGAGAGGACCCGGCGAGAGTAAGAATTTTTTCAAGAGAAGTGTGTGTGTTAGAAATTGTGACATTGTCATGGGAATACATGAACTGTATTGTAAATTTAGAATGACATAGATTGGGAATATATCTTGTATGTTGTTACTAACAGGCGTCGACAGGCAAATCTGCAGAAAGGCAAACAGCTATTGCGGGAGGGAAAGATATCAGAAGCCAGAGACTGTTTCACTCGCTGTGTTAACATCACCCCATCCATGGCACATGATGTCATCAAGGTGAGATCATTGCATCTTATGGTGCATTATGATATCCGTAGGAATGGATATTAATGTGCATCTCTGTCTCTCAAAATGGAATCTGTCAAATAACAAATACTGTTATTGTGCTAATGAGTGTTTAGGAATGAGTGGAGGCTGTAATAATCATACTGTATTAATCAGTATTTTCTACCTAATTTTCATTTGCATTTTTTTGCATCATGTCTTTAGGCTGCCAGGACACGTGGAGTGGACTGTGTGGTCGCTCCATATGAAGCTGATGCCCAGTTAGCTTTCCTTAACAAATCTGGTATTGCCCAGGCAGTGATCACAGAGGACTCAGACCTGTTGGCATTTGGATGCAAAAAGGTACCTTTGTTTTCAATTGACCAATCTTATATATATATATATATATATATATATATATATATATATATATATATATATATATATATATATATATATGTCAAGTCAAGTGGTTTTTATTGTCGTTTCAACCATATACAGTTAGTACAGTACACAGTGAAACAAGACAACGTTCCTCCAGGACCATTGTGCTACATAAAATAACATAGGACAAACACAGAACCACATGAGACTACACAGACTAAATAAAATACCTATATAAAGTGCACGTGCAAAAACGTGTGCAAAAGTACGGGACAGTACAATAAATTTCTAACAATGAACAGAACAATAGGCACAGTGATAGACAGTGCAGCGCCGACCAGTACACAGTAGTGCAAAAAGATGACAGTTATTAAATGCCAAATGTAAACATAACATACTATGAGATAGTGTTCTATGCACATAGCAGTTATTGAGGTAGCTGCCAGGTATAAATTGGCAGTTATTAAAGAGCAACTCAGAACACGTGTGTGTGTGTGTGTGTGTGTGTGTGTGTGTGTGTGTGTGTGTGTGTGTGTGTCAAACCAGTCTCTGAGTGTGTGTGTGTGTGTGTGTGTATATATGTATATATATATTACACACATTATACAGTATACTTGCCATTTCTTGTAGACCAGCTTTTGACCACCTGAAATTTGGAAAAAGTTATTTGGCAACAGCTAAAACATTTTCTGACCCTTGCAGAAAGATTTTCTTATGTCATGCTTGATTTGACTTAACCCCTGAATCACTGGGTGGTTCTGACTTTGCTCTGCCAGCCATGACAGCTGCTCTTTTACTTTCATTCTGTAAATTCACTGCCTGTCCAAAAAAACAAGTCACCATTTGGATTTAAATAAGCAAATACTTAAGAGCCTATGATTGGATCACTGTTGCAATGATAAATATGTTTCAGCTGCCAACAATTCTTTTAATTCTTGACTGATGCAGTGTGTAGCTTCTCATTTATTTTTTGTAATAATTTTGTAAAAATTCTTACAATAATAAAGAAAAGCAGAAGCGCATATATATAACCGTATAGTTTTAAATGTGTGTTATTATATATATATATATATATATTTGTATTTTATCTGTGTTGACTCTGTACATGAATGTTTTGTTGTGTTATGCGTCATGGTGAAGGAGCAACCAATAAAATGTTAATCTAAAAAAAAATATCATATTATATTAACTTATCACAGAGGGCTATACTTTATCTAGCAAAATAAATAAAAACAATTACATGTGTAATACAGTCAGAAACAAGGACCTTGCTAAGCTTCTGCTGGTCTATGGTTTGTGAATATTCACCCTCATTGTGATCTAAATATCTTAAAATACACATTGTTAAACCACTACTTCTTTTTACTGGATTGGCCTTATCTAGGCTCAGCAACGTTATGCAGCAATAAAATGAAGTCAGCTGACTTCCTGAATGTACTGAATGACATCAATAGATTTTTTATTTTTTTTTCCCTGATGGCACAGGCATATTCCTGGATAACAATACCAAGATTAATTGGGCTCAAATTCCGAAAGAGTGGTTCAGGGAGCATGAGGAATCATTTTCACACATGAATTGGCCCCCACAGGGTCCTGACCTTAACCCCATTGTCTTTGGGATGTGCTGGAGAAGAATTTATGGACTGGTTTGACTCCTCAAAAATTAACGCAACTCTGGACAGAAATAAATATTGTGAAGTTTCATAAGGTTGTAATCAAAGCTAAAGACGGTCCAACTAAATATTAGAGGATGCAACTTTTTTTTTTTTTTTGGCTGGCAGCGAACTGCATGGTATTTTTGAGTACTGTTTAAAACACAAAATAAACCAGTTTGATGGAACCACAAATGGAGATATACAAATAAATAATATCAGAGCTTGTGATTACATTAAGATTCTGCTTTATGCACAGCTGGAAGTTTTATTTGTTATCTTTTATTGCAGGTGATTTTAAAGATGGATAAACAGGGTAATGGCCTGGAGATTGACAACTGTCATCTGGGCCGCTGCAAGATGCTAGGCAACGTCTTCACGGAGGAGAAGTTTCGTTACATGTGCATCCTCTCTGGCTGCGACTACCTTCCATCTCTGTATGGCATTGGCCTGGGAAAGGCATGTAAGCTGATCAAGATGGCAAATAACCCAGATATTTTGAAGGTGAGAAGATAAACATGAATTGTTTGATGTACACACAGCCATTTCTGGTTCTCACAATTTGTTATAGGTTATACAGGACACACAGCACTTTTCATTAATGTAAGGGATAATGTACAGTCAGCCGGTTGTTATCGCAAAATATACCCAGACAGATTGAGCAGGACCCCAATGCGAAGCTGAGGTATTACATTATCCCACTTATTATATGGCCACTTACTGAATTAATAAATTGTCATAAAATACTAATTTGCATTGAAATTATTTTATTAACTTGTAGAGATCGCAAAGCGATAGCTCGAAAGAAAGATAACTCGCAATACCCAGATGACCGGCCTAATATGACTTTAAACAAAATATGTATGTATGCATGAGGAGCATGATGGTATGCCAGAAATAACAGAACGCTAGATGGCGCCATTGATCAGAATGAAGTATTCCAGAGACCTTAGTAATAAGATGAGATAAAGGCCTAAAAATTTCAGCCTGATTTTTGTATTCCCGTTCTCTGAAAACACAAATGCACTTCATTCTTGTCCAAACTGTACATTTGTAAAATGTCTTAATGAGACATCCTTCCAGCAATCCTTTACATATATTGTGTGCGATGCAGCATAACAAGATTTTGCTGAACTTGTCTTGCAGGTAATAAAGAAAATGGGTCAGTACCTGAAGATGGAAATTTCTGTGCCAGATGAGTACATTCAGGGTTTCACGAAAGCCAACAACACGTTTCTGTACCAGCTTGTCTTTGACCCCTTGAGGAGGAAGGTGGTTCCTTTGAACCCTTACCCGGATCACATTGACCCTGCTTCCCTCAGCTATGCTGGAACGTATCCTTTACATCATCAGAGAGCAATCAAACAGGGATTGCGAACCTTGTTATTTTAGTAGTTTTATTCATGTTAATTAATTGTAAATCTTGCCTTACTGATACAGATGGAGCTGTTTTTAACTTCTTTCTAAATTGAAAGTTAAAGGGTACAATTTCTTGCATCACCGAACTGAATGAAGCGTAACAGTCTTGTGGCGAAAGTAAAAAAATCTCATAAATTTTAACCATAGACAAATGGATTTACAACAGTAACTTAACTTTTAAAGACCGACATACCATGAGCTCCAAGGTTTTTCATCAATGGTATATGTCTACATATACTACCCATGTTCCAGCAGAGAAAGATCCACCAATCAGAGAACCACAGCCAACAAAGCCCGCCAAACAAGTCCAGCAGCTACTGCCCGCTTCTATGATGCATCACACTAAACCCTCAAACTATTTATATATATATATATATATATATATATATATATATATATATGTATATATGTATATGTGTGTGTGTGTGTATATATCTGAATATTTGGCAGTACATTTAAAATATATTGTTTCTATACTTCTAATAGTATAGAAACACGTAGTGGCTAGAGCACAGGGCTGCTAATCAGAAGGTCGCTGGTTCAAACCCCACGGCCACCACCATTGTGCCCTTGAGCAAGGCACTTAACTTCAGGTTGCTCTGGGGGGATTGTCCCTGTAATAAGGGCTCTGTAAGTCGCTTTGGATAAAAGCGTCTGCTAAATGTAAATGTACCAATGTACCAGTAAGTACACAAATTATTTTACCTTTGTCTTTTTGTCAGATTTTAATTTTTACATTTTTTGTAATGTGATTTTACCTCGGAGCTGGTTGGTTTGGTTCGTATTTTAAAACCCTTTTTATGAAGGATCTTATGAAAAGGCTATGGAAACAAATTTATGGGAAAAATTCTTCTGGAACCCAGATGGCTTAAAAAGTGAGCGGGCACTGATTCACTCTTTTGGTCCCATACCAAACTTTCCCCATTGGATGAGCCCAATGCATTTGTTTGAGCATCTATGTTGGGATGCTCTAACAAACAGAGCAATGTTTTGATAGTGTCAAAGGCTTGATACATTTAGGGAATTAGATGAAAAATGGTTATAGTTTTTGCATATTAAGCTGAGTTAGAATAAAGTATTAACATCGAAAAAATCACACGCATCACCTTTAGAGTTAATTTACTTGTTATAAAGCTTTGTTGTGTGAAATTGATTTCAAAGGCACCACCTGAATTTCAACTTAACTGATTAAATGCAGTAATGTAGGAGATGTGAAAGGTATGGAAATGGCTCTTGGGAATCTGGACATTAACACATTGCAACGGATAGATGACTTTAATCCTGATGTGCCTCAAACTCAGGTAATTGCAATTTTCCCTTTATCTGTATCTGTATTTGAACCATATGCTTAATATCACAGCAAAATAGCGTTTACCTCTCTTGACTCTTACCTCCAGCCCCCTAAAGCTGCTCGCAGTAGTAGCTGGAATGACAAACGTGACAGCAGTGGCCCATTGCGGACAAGTATTTGGAGCAAGAATTATGAACCAGGCAGCACCCAGCCACAGAGTCCTGCCACCACCAAAAGACCCCCTCCCACCCGGGGCAAAGAGAGGGTTGTCAGCGTGCAGAGGCTGAAACTGCCTCAGAGAGAGTCACAGGTGAAAAGACCCCGTGAAGGTAAGCAGGCCTGGATGTCATGAAGGTAAATCACAAAATACATACTGATGGGTGTTTAAAGATACAAATGTGTAGTTCTATTCTCTATGAGGTATTCAGTTATAGACTGAGGTGGTTTTAGGGGTAGATAGGGATAATGTAATGTAATATTCTTGATAAAATAATGAGAGGATTAAGTGAAATGCTACATTTATGTTAAGACCATTCTACTCTAATGAATTTCAGGATGGAAATGTTGCTGGCACATTTTTGTCCCATTTCACCAGAATCATGACCTTATTTTCTTAGGATCTACACTATAAAAAAAACTAAATCTGTAAACTTTACCGTAAATTACTGGCAGCTGTGGTTGCCAAAAATTTACCATAAAAATTACGGGCTTTACGGGATGCAATTTTGATGCTTGAAAATGTTACAGCTCATTACCATTTATATTATTAAGTGATATAAACATTATACACTAACATTATGGAACTGTAAAATTCTGCTTTTGACTTTATAATGTATTGTTAAACACTGTAGTAATTGCAGAGAGGCACTTGATGACAATCAACAGTGGCCCTTCCAGGATCAATGACCATTAAACATGTGGAGACAGTGTGCATAGTGTAACACATGTGAAATTAGTTAATATTTATTGCATTATTTTAAACTACATATAACATGGAACACCCCAAAGTACATAACCGATATTAGAAGAAACATAACTAATCCCATAAAATATAATAAAATGTGATGGGTAATTCTGGGAACGCCCGATTTGTTTTTTTTTTGTTTGTTTTTTTTACAGTAATTTTAACAATAATTTAACGTAAAAAGTACACATACTCTCTTGTTAAACATGAAAGAAATTTTTAACGTTAATTATACAGTAAAATTATAATTCAATAAAACATAATTTTTTACAACATTTTACTGTAAAATTACATGTATTTTGTTAAATTTAAGTTAACTACCTTTTAACCAATTTTTCTACAGTAGCATTTTTATAGTCTTTTACAATTAAAATTATGGACATTGTTTTTAGAGTGTATGTATGTTAAAAGAAAAAACTTTAAATTATATTTAGAAATATTCTGTCTTTGGTTAGACTCCAGTCTCTCTGTGGATGACCTATTAGGGCAGTACTCAGCAAGTGTAAAGAGACACTGTACTGAAACTTCACCTGCCACTGACCGACTGGATGTCACAGTATCCAGTGTTCCAAAGGATAACAAGTGTAGCATCACAACTGTTCAGCCTCAGCCTCGAAACCGCTTTGCAACATTGCTGCAGTGGAGGAACCGATCGGAGGATGGCACTGGAGAACAGGGTACACGCAGCAGGTAAAAGAGCATGATGGGAAATGTACTTTTGGAATGTATGCTGTAGCTATGCCCAGTTAATTAATTCCTATACTGTTTAACCTTAATTTTCTCTTTTAAATTTAAGATGATATTACTGCCTTTGCAAATGTATTAGACTAATTTAGACTAAGGCACCAAAACCAGATTTTAGGGTTCCCCCATCTCCAAAATCTTTTTCTGAATCTCCTTCAGGTTCTTCAGCCATGGTGAATCAAGTGTGATACAGACACAGGAAGCCACATTAAAACAAGGTTTATCTCCACCTGAAGAGTGTATAGAGATGTGTCTTTCCGATTCTAGTGAAACACCATCATTATGTCAGGAGCCCAACACAGAGGCAGAACAGGCTAAAGAGGAGTCATCCAGCCCTGCTGCATCACCCTCCCACTCCCCCAGGCCTGCTAGTCAGGGTCTGGGGCTTTTCAGCTGGTCAGGAAAAACCAGAGAACTCAATAAAGCTACTTCAAATCCACCCACCTCCACCACAGACAGACTGGGATCATCCTCCACCCCATCAGGGTTGTCCGCTTTGCAGCAGTTCCAACGAAAGAAGGCCTTCTCCTGGGCAGATTCTGGGAAGCTGTCTTTCTTATCTTCTCCTGTAGAGGGCAGTGAGGATCCTGAGAAATCTCCCAGTTCTCCTCCATCTCAGGACAGTGCCTATTTCTCTCAGTCCAGCAGCACCCCTGCTGATGTGGAAGAGTTTGTTACTAGCTGCCAGCTGACAGATGACACCTCTGATAAAGTTAGTAAAAGTCCCTAATTTTTATTTAATTGTTTGGTAATAATTAGGGCTGTCAATTGATTAAAATTTTTAATTGAATTAATTACATGGTGTCCCGATTAATTAATCGCATATACAGATATTTGCTGAGAAAGCCCCTCGTATAACAATAATTCAATATATAATGATGAAATAATTATTCAAAGATATCTTTAAATATTTAACAATTATATGATTGTTATATAAAAAATAAAAAATATTCAGATAATTAAAATTCATTACATTCTTGTGGCATAAGGGTTAATCATTGGTAAGACAATACAAAAAGCGGATACAATGATAACACTAGAATACAATGTATTGTTTACTACCATATTATTGAACATAAGCCAATCACTGGCATACAGTTCACAGCAATCCATTTCACAAGTGAATTTGTCAATCAGTTGGAGATTTATAATGAGGGCTTGTTTAAGGACACGTCAATGAACACCTGCGTCAGACATGCTTGTGTAGCGTCTCGGGTGCGTCACATCATAAACATAAAATTTTTAGGTCGCTGTGTCAAGTTAAATAAAGTTTAATACTTAGAACACATCTTAAGATCCCTTAGTTCGGATTTGCGCTCCAAGTGTTTTGAACGCAAGAACGTAACGCATGTTTGTGTTGTTCCTGTTGATGGTTGTTTTCTTTACTGTATAAACTTCGCATTCACAGCTGAAGTTTCACTTACTGCCCTCTGAAGTAAACAGGTGATACTACAAGCTTGCATTTCTCAGGAATCTTCCTTATACTGGGGGATTGCGATTTAATTGCGTAATTTTTTTTTTTTATGTGTTATTTTTTATAAAATTAATCGCACTGAATTAATGCGTTAAATCAACATCCCTAGTAATAATATTATTCTTCGGTCTGTTTTTTTTATATTAGCGGTGCTTGCAAAGCAAGTACGAAACTATTAGGTATTATCTTACTTAAATACATAAATATCAGGCTTGTTAAGGAGACATGTGCTGGTATGTTTCTAAATGATCAGACTCAGGGTTTTTGTTGGGCAGTCCATAAAACGGCACTGAAGCACTCCATATATTTTGATTTAATGAGGGACCCAAGCCATATCCATGGACCAAAATATCATTGACTTGGGCTAGGCTCTTTCGACCTGGGCCAATAAGCAATATCCAGAACATCTTAGTAACGGTAAAGCAATATGCTAACAAACAAACAGAACACCGTGGCAACCAAACAGTGATGCCCAGGTGCCACCCACAGAGTTTTGCATGAGAAAACACCCCTAAAAAAAAAATCTAGCTTTTGGTAATGCATTACTCTTCAGTTTGTTTTAATGACCTTTTCTCTTTATTTTTTCCTCTTTGAAGGAGAAGGAGAGAGATTCAGAGTGCTCCAACAGCCCTAGTAGTTCTCCCACAGACAAGTTCAAACCTGCTCTTAATAGAGCAAAGGTACGTCTGTCTTATCATGATTGTCTTAATATAACCAAAACCACAGAATCTGCATTTTGCATTTCCTTTCCCTTACACCTTATGTTCGGGGGAGGAAAATGAAACATTGATATGACGTTCTGATATAAAAAAATGTATTGCTCTTTCCCCACACCCCCACCCTCAGTCTGATTTCCTCAACTTGTTCTTTAGGTTTCAGGGTTGTCCCGGAAGCAGCGTTGTGGGCAGGGAAAAGGCGGTAAAATTGAGACATCTGCCCCCGCAAGAGCCAGCGGACTGAGAAAGAAGCAGAGTGGGAAAAAAATTGCAGTCAACAATGAGAACAGTCCTGGCCTGCAGGCCACCATCAGTGGCCTCTGGGGGGCCTTCAGCTTCAAGAAGTAAGTCAGCCTGGGTGTACGTTTGCACATGACAGAGAAAGTATGCAGGGCTTAACGGTAATCTGTTTATAATGTATGAAATACAAAAAAAAAAAATATATATATATATATAAATATATATATATATATATATATATATATATATATATATATAAAAGCTTGAATTTGCTATATTATGAGAACTATACATTCATAACACACTTGCTGAATAGTACTGATTTGTTCATAAGTTTTAACCCACTCTAACTGACTATCCAAGACTATCAGAAGTTATTCTTCAGCTAGATAACATTACCATGGTGACTTTTAAATCAGCCGGATTTACAAAAACAATGCAAAGCAAAAGTTTTAAGTTCGCAAGGCATAATGACACTTGATTAACGAACATATGATGTAGTGCAACGTCCTCACTGGCTAATTGGGGCAAGTGGCAGTTTGATATACTGGCCCTGGTCCAGTGGGCCATTCTTTTTGTTAAGCCCTGATTTATGCAAACAAAGGATTTAAATTTGCTGATGACAAGCCCACATACTGTCCAAATAAACCTATATTGTTGTGTCTTTATGGCTGTTGGTACCACCTGTGCCCAGCATGGGCAGTGTCATAAACCTGTCAATTCAAAAAGACTGATGAAATGGGAGTGGTGTGGTTACTATACCTGCATAACAGAGGTGTAACTGATTGCCTAAGTTATGTGAGAGTGATTATAGTAATTCAAAGAAGGGTGATGTCTGGTTCTGAATCTGAAAGGATATATATATATTCTTATTATGCAATGCTTGGGAGATGCCCTTAAAATTGAATATTGAGGGCTTGAGTCAGTGCAGGTTTAAAAGGATGGTAAAAGGGGATGGGTCTAATTGACACGTGAATTCAACATGGACAAGTAAGTTTAAGGGCTGGGGTGAAACTAGGGAAGTACATTATTTGATGGTTGCCTCTCTCATTCCTTACTTTCTGTCATGGTTTGTTGCTTCCTGGAGCAGAATTGTTAGTTTGCTTTTAGGTTAATGTCATTATGTCATCCTGAATTTTAAAGGAATAGTTAACCTAAAATGACATTTTGTACTAGTGTAATTTCAAATCTATTTTCTTTCTTTTGTGGAACACAAAAAGATACATTTAAGAATGTTCACACTGCTCTTTTTCAATATAGTGAGAGAATACAGTGACTATGTTTACATGGACCCCAGAAAACAGCTTTTTGCAAGAAAACGGCGTTCCTCTTTACATGCACTGTGTAACCGGCATACTCTTTACTCCCATATAGGGTTGCAACGGTATACTGGTTTGACGGTATACCACGGTTAGAAATTTGACAGTTATCATACATGTACATTTGCTTATCTACGGTATTGAGAAAAAAAGAGCAATGCCATGGTTCTCCCATTGAAGATATTTCGGCGGCCGCCCAAGTGATCGACTATTTAGGACTGCTGAGGCAGGTTTAATGATAATCTCACAAACAGCTGAAGCAGACATGGGCAATTTACAGCCCGCGGGCTGGATCTGGCCCTCCACATGGTTTAATGTGGCCCGCGGCTCATTTATCGTAAAAGCGTTTTTATTTTTCATTGGATATTTCAGTTAACTTGCATTGGGACATAACGCATCTCCACAAGCATTTACCATGCTCAGGGTTGCCAGATAAGAGACGCAACACCCCCAGTTTGAGATTTATACTTGCGCAAATTGGAAATATTCCGCCTAATGTAATACTTATTTTGTGCAATCTGTCAACCATGCACTCGAGTGTGCTATTTCTATCTGGCTTTCCCCTTTGAACAAACTTAGTGATCTGTGGTGCAATATTCTGCTTAAGGAAAAGTGTTATATGGCTACACTGTGTTCATTCTTGAGGCTGCTTGTGATGATTGGTACTACTAATTTTGCAGGTAAACCTTCTCAGTGATTAAATATAAAAGTAGATCTCGGCATCATTGACACACGGAGGAGTAATCATTGACATGCGAGCAAAAGCAAGCCAGAGACAAATATGTATATGTATTTATTATTTGTGCAGTTTAGAAATGTTGAAGTCCCTTCACGCCTGTATGTTAATCTAACTCTTGCAGTAATTATTTATCATAGTCATGCAGCCGGTGTTATTCAGTTGTGTGCTGAAAATCAAACGTTGACATCAACAACAAAAATAATGTTACTTGATGCATGTCCTTGTACTGGAAAACCATGAACAAAACTATGCAACATAAAAGGAAATGCAACCCAATATTCATTAAATACAGGTTATGTTTAATCTATGGCAGGTCGACACTTGATGTCCAATGTAAAATATGTCCTGAAGCAAAACCAGTTGAGAAGCACTGAGTTAAAGCTACAGACAGGAGCAGTATATGTTCATTATTAATAATCATAGGACATTACTTCAAAAGCTCACACAGCTGATGTTATTTTTCATTTAATAGTTCATTTTACATGCTATGCTAACATGAAAACTAACATGCTTTAGTTACATGCTATTTTTTATCATGTTTATTATTATAAATCTGTTAGCTTCTATTTATTTTCAAAAGGGAGAATTTTTGTACACATACTTAAATGGTTTCAAGTTTCAATTATAATAAAGTGTTTGCTCAAAAATAAATAAATAAATAAAATAACCCTTCTGTTTTCACTGATAATACTAATTGTGTCATACCGGGAAACCGTGATATTTTAACCGTGAGATGGTTATCATACCGTGAAAATCTCATACTGTTGCAACCCTACAACCCTATGTACTACATACATACCCCATATGTATGTGGCTCGGTCAGTAAACAGCTTTTTCTACAGCAAACGTAATGTCCCCGCGATGTTTGTGTAAATAATAAAAATAGAATCTGAGGAAGACTTCGCTTTACTTCCAGATATTCCAGAGTTGTTGCTATGTTTGTTCCCTTAACATTCCATCATGATCTGTTGTAGAATTGCACTGCAATAGTGGGGTTTTCTTAGATAAAACTCTGTACGAGCACTTCTACACGGACTTGAGGGACAGTCAATATTTTACATTGGTATGTGTAAATGGGTATAGTTTAATGTATATGTGCTATCCACTATCCACTGCTATCCCAGAAATGTTGAATTCTTTCCACTTTGTTGACTGATATAATGTATGGCTCCATCTAGTGTTGTCACAGTACCAAAATTTCAGTAGTCGGTACCAGTACGTGAAATTTCACGGTACTCTACCATTTTCGGTACCAAAGCAAAACACAAAAACAGGTTACTGAACAACACTCTTTTATTAACAAAGTTAACAAAACATTAGCAGCAGAACTAAGAACAAAAAATGCCATTGAGCAACACTTCAAATTAAATATATTATTTTTTAATTATAACAAAACTGTACAATGTATGCTTGATTTGATTTGCTTCAACTTTTTGCAACTTTTACTTTAAGTTTTTACCAAGTACTAAAAAAACTAAATAAACAAGCATAGAATTAATAAAAAACAATTTCCAAACTAATGTGCAAAGTGCTCTCGTATTAATAAAGCTGCATATTGGCAATTTTCTTCACGATAAGAAATACACAGTGACATATATTATGATTAAATAAGTCGCGAGCAATCGCGTTCTAATCTAGCTGCATTAAGGGTGCGCGCTCGAGGGATGAGTGTCCCCGAGGCAGAGTCTTTCTTAGCCGGGCGCAGTTTCAATCTCTCCACCTTAGATAGCGACATTCGCGCAACTCAGAGAAGAGGCACCGATCACACAGAGAAATGCCAGTTTCTGAGATTATGGTTATTAACACGATCTGCTTCTGTATTATTTGAACTTTAATAAAGCTATAACTGCATTTAAAATGTAACACCGGGGTGTTTCCTTTAAAGAGCTCCAGCTCTGCTTATTCCACAACGAGAGTGCTTCTGAATTATTAAAAAAAAAACATTATATATATATATATATATATATATATATATATATATATATATATATATATATATATATATTTATTCTATATATTTTTTTTAATAATTCCCTAATACTTTGGGATCTACATAAGATGAAGCTGTGAAAGTTTTGAGTGCATCTGGACTGATCTGTGCAATTCTTCCTCTGTCAGTTGTGAACTGCAGTGCTGCTCTCGTGCTTCATCACAATTTAATGTGATTTCATGTTACGTTAAATGAGATCAAACGACTATTAGACAACGAAAAATTTTCTCGACAATTTTTGATTTTCGACATTGTCAATAATGTCGACTAAACGTTTCAGCCCTAATGCAAATGATAATATGCTTTTAAACTCACCTGCTTTATTTTCTTGAATAAATCCGTGTGTCTGTCTTTCAGGTGCTTTATTAAGTTTGACGTGTTTCCTCCTTTCGTCGGAAAATTGTGAAAGCATTGTTTACGAATAGGTTTTTGCTGATCTATGATGTTTTCCTTTTCATCAGCCTCAAATCCAAAGAATTTCCAAACCTGGCTTTTTCCACTTTTCTTTTCGACAAGATTCAGTTGTGACTCCGCAGCAGCTTTCCTTGTTGTCATCTTTTGCTTGTTGTGAGCGTTCGAAAATTCCCGACTCTGATTGGGAACCGGGTAGACTCTGTACTCCAGTATCTTCAGAAATTCTGGTATCGTAAATGTTTTTTTTGTTTGAGTACCGAATTAGTACCCGAGTACCGGTATTTTTGACAACACTAGCTCCATCCTATGGTGTTGTTATCTGGTTGTTATCCGGTTTGGTCACGCACATGCGTGCGTGTCAACCTGTAAGAACGGCGCTTATGTGTTTACATGACCACATAAGCCGCGTTCTCTGGGAGAAACCCAGGTATGTTAAACTGCTTTCTCTCAATTCCTTAAAGGAATAGTACATCCAAAAATGAAAATTTGCTGATAATTTACTCACCCTCAGGTCACACACAAAGATCTACGGAAATGAACATTTATAGTTAAAAATGATAAAAGTATTGTTTTATTTCTAAAAATAATCAATCGTTTGGGTTCAGAAGAACTTTATTTGTCGACTGGAGTCTGCATATTTGGATTTTGACCCTAAATATGCATTTTGGACTGTCAAATTTATTTTTGATTTAAAATTTATAGGCCTGAAATGAAATCCTAAAACACTTAAATTCTGTTATGATGAAGAAAGAAACTCTGAGGGTGTTACAACCCTGAGGGTGAGTAAATTATCAGCAAATTTTCATTTTTGGGTGAATTATTCTTCCTTTTAATCGGTGTTGGACAATTGGCATTCTCATTTACATGACGTTTTAGAACGGCACTTTTTTGCAAAAACCCTGGAATTAACCGTTTTCTTAAGTGCATGTAAACTTGCTTAGTGACAAGATGCTGTCAAGCTCTTTATGACTTTTGTACTCTTGTGTAGCCATATTAATACCTTAGTGTGAGGAACATGCAGAAAAATACATAATTATCCACTGAAACTTTTGTAGCGTTGCGATCAATTTCTAGAATTAATGTCGTTTAGCAGCAATGACATCATGTGCCTTAATTCGCCAAGTCTGATGGCCCTGGTCACTCTAGAGTTTCATTGTACAATCTTCAAAATATCCTCTTTTGTTTTCTACGAAAGAAAGTATGTCATATTGGTTTGGAATGACTTGAAATTTATAAAATTATAATCACATATATTTTTGTGTCTGTTATTCCTTTAAGGTGTTAAACTAAATGGCTTTTGACTTTTTCTGTAAATAATTTGCCTTATTTTATGGCTACATGCAATTCTTTTAAATATTTTAAATGTGTTTGTTTCAGGGACAATCCAAAGCTAAGCACTTGCAGGAAAGGAGAGCCAATGTCACCAGTCAAAGAGAATGTGATGACAGAAACGACTGCTGAATCAGATAAAGAGATTCTCATCAACACAAAATGACATGTAACCTTTTATTAAAGCCATTGTTTCATTACAAAATGTTTCAATTACAAAATTTTTCATTACAAAATGGTTACCAGCCATAGACCTTGTAACATATTGTGTATGTTTATGTCTTTTGTACAATAAATCAAATAAATGTTTTTAGGATAATTAGGAATTTTCTTTTATTTGAATCAATAAATACACGATTCTCTATCTTGTGTCTACATTTGTTTTCTAACATGTGCTGCACTGTAATGCAGTTGTGATTTTAATCTTAAAGGGGCCATGACATGAGGAATCAAAATCTACTTGATCTTTTGACATATAAGGGGTCATTGTACTATAGCCCCACCCCCACCTCGGCTACTCAGACCACATCTCTGTTATGCTAATTCCAGCATACAGACCACTCGTCAGACGCACAAAACCGCTTCAGAAGCATGTGAAAACCCTTATATAGCTATGCTCACCCCTTAAACATAAACACGCACACGCATGAAACGGGTGATTCTCATAGGATACTCTGTTGGTTTTATGTTAGTTTGGTTAATTGTAAAATTAACGCAATCCTCTTTGTAGCAGGCAAGCAGCTGCAAGTTTGTTTACAAATGGCTGCTGTCAACTCCTCACTCAATGCTTTGTGCATTATTTTGACCAATCCCAGGCTGCAGCACATCCCACAGTCTCTATATGCCCCCAAAAGTACCTACTCTGGAGTAGGAGCTAAAAAATTCCCTTATAACGGCTATGAGAACTATAGTTCCACAGGTGCGAAAATGACAAAAATGACTTTTCCCAGGGAAAAGTACCTAAAACAGGCTTTAGTCCTTGCAGTGGATAAGATTTCGGTCAGAACTTTCTGTTCTATAAAATAAAATTTGCATTGTTCTCATGCGTCAAATACCTAATGTACCTCCTAATGTTCTCTAAAAAGTGTAAAAAAAAAAAAAGAAATAATTATGTCAGAGGAAAACAATTTGATGGAATGTTAGAGGACAAGCCTACTAAACAAAACATATCCAATGTTGCTAGCTTGACAGGTATATGAACAATACATTTTTCACTCATGGTTGTGGTTTGAAGTACACCTACTGTTTTTTTTAATCTTCTCACAAATTAACAAATTGCTACAGGGCAAATCACTGATAGAACCTTTCAGTAGAACTCTCTTGTAACTAGTTTATAGGTTCCCCACAGCAGGTTTTGAAACTACAACCTTACCATTTATAAACCCTGTCCACTGTATATCTTTGGCTTTAACTGTGCAATTTTTCTGAGTTACAAGTACCTGCAGGAGAATGTGGAGTGGTGGCATTCATCTGAAATGTAGTGAATTTGTTCAGTTCCTTCCACACCTTAGTTTCGTAATGATACTATGCAGCACTAGCAACAGATGATTAAATGACCATATATGTTATTGGAAAGAATTAAAAGAATTAAATTAGAAAGAATTATGTGTATAGAGGTATAAAGTGACGACGCCCTGAAGTTGGCGCTAGCTGACCATATTTGAACAAACTGGATTAACATTCCTATCAGATTAGATTTTAGTGGTATGATTAAGGGTTAATGTTAGGCTCTTCAACAACATTCTAATAAACAGAATTTCACTGGTCACCATGATTTTGCCAATTTGGATGTGTTCCTGGATCAATATTACATCTAAAAACAGTCCTTAACCCCAACAATAAACATAAGTTTATAAACAAAAGAATGGTGTACAAGCCTCTAAACACCTAACTCTTAACATTAATCCTGAATTTAGCCCTAAAACCTGATGATTAAAAGGAATGTTGTTCCTGGACCAACAAGGATGTTGATGCAGGACCATGTGCTAAATCATGGTCACCATTTTCCATCTGATTTTAGAGGTTAATGGCTAGGATCGAGGTCAGGCATGAGATGTTCATCCTGGAACATGTCCTACTCTGCAAAATCACTTGTCACCCACCTATTATACCTAATAGCAGCAGAACTGGGTTGAAGAGGTTAGATAATGAGACCTGAAACAGACAAAGATAATGAGATTTTAGCTCAGCTTTGTCCAGCATTATTAGGACCATAATTGGCCTTGGATTTGTGCACAGAGATGCCAAGCAACATGTAATCCTGACACTTCCGAAGCTGAGTCCTACCTTTAAATATTCGATAAGCACTGTGTTATGTATACTTGGACAGACAGAAAAAGACTGTAACTCAACTGTGTTGAATATAGCTCGATTATAACTGCGCATGTAAATGTACTGATGGAAACTCTGAACAACAGAAATATATGAATGTACAATGACACCATCCTAGTTAGACAATTAGGCTACAATTTGGAATGCCTGCACATCTTATCTTCAAGATGACATGAACATGACTTTAAATCCCAATCTACAAAACAAGTCTACTATACCTGACCTTACTTTGACCCTGACCCAGTGCTCTGTCTTTGTCTATCTGGAGATGTGTAGCTGTGGTTAGATAACCTTTAAATATTTCCTCCCTGTGTAATTTAAAACCGTTAGCATGTATAGACTTTTGTCCTCCTCTGTATCACCTTGCAGTGAATCATAAGTTAGCTGCTTACTAAATTGGTTTTGGCAATGTGGAACAGTCTGCTTTCAAGAGTTATACTTAAAAGGGCATTCAGTGTAAACATGCTAAAATCACAGTGCCTATATTATATTGCTTTGGTTGTGTGAGAGCTGTTAGAAAAATACTGATTCATCAGTTTATGTTCCTGGCAGACACTTTCTTACCAAAAGAAGAGCATAGATTCACATAAACCATGATGAATTCAATCATTTCAGAGGTTACAACATATGCATTCCTATGCATATTACATCATTTACAACTAAAAGTACAACTTGCTTTTGGTGCCACTCTGTGGACATTTCACCTGGAAACTGGAGCGCACACATGTGCTCACAAATGTGTATTCTATGTACTGTATTGAGCCTGAGATGTTTAGCCTTGCTCTAAAGGCCAGCTGTATTTCTATGCCGGTCCAAGGTGGTTTATGCTGGTCTAGCTAGCAGACCACCTTAACAACATTGTTCACCAGGAAATGTACCCTCAGAAGTTTTAAACAAAATTCTATCTGTGACTGTATCATTCATTTGATTTGACTCACTGATTGTGATGTCACACATGAAAACAAAAGCAGTTTTGATATGTTGCTAACTGCTACATGCAACAATGAGAACATTTAAGAATTTTATAAACTATTTCTTACTTGTAACTTGAAATAAGCTCGTTATCATGTGGCATGAACTATTTGTGGAATTTTTTTCACCTTAATCATTAGTTAGTGTTTCTTTAAACAACCATATATGGTTTGATATGGTTTGTAACAACCATATCAAAGGCATCTGAAACATGGAGTACTTTACCAATGGAGCTGTGTGCAATGTGAAAAATGTGTCTTCACAATGCAAACACTGCAGTTGCTCAACTACATTTCGTACTACCACATAGTGCCATAGTGAGACAGCCAACACAAATCCCCAAAGAATCTAACGTACAACATAGAAGACCAAACTGAGTAAAATGTTATTTTTGTGTTGATCTTGAGTTTGCTGTACTCATTCAGACACCTGTGTCTTTGTCTGCAATCAACATTCTGTCCAGCGTTTTTGCAACCCACCTCTATATAGTTGAACACGCTTCCCTAAAAGGATGGATCACCCAAAAATGAAAATTCTGTAATTTATTTTCCCTCAAGTTGACTTCCATTACTTTTTCATCTTTCTCCTTACAATGAAAATAATTGGTGACTGTGGCTAACATTTACCTAACATCTCCTTTTGTGTTCCAGAATTGTAATTTTTGGGTAAACTATACCTTTAATTAGTAGCAAGTCCTTAACACGTCTACGACTGGAGGAGTTTCTTTCTTTGCAGGTTGTTTTATTACATAGACACTATGATGGAGACAAGTTCATACCTGATGCCCAGACACTAATATGTAACGTGAATGAATAAAAGTCAAAGACTCAACTCCAAAGTCCTTACTTAAGGCTAAAATACTGCTCTTACTGTAGACATGTAGCAACAACTGCACAAGCTCAGTGCCACAGTTAATCTTTATGAATTAGTTGAGTGTAACCACATGAGGTGCTTTCTTCTCTCAAACACTTTCAGCTGAAGTTCTGTAATATATCTGTGGCTGTTCAAGACAGTCCATTCAAGGGGTGCTTTGCTGTGTACACAGTTAAATTGGAAAACATTAAGTTCATTTACACTGTTGATAAAAGCGCTGCTGACTAACACCAAATCAAACACATTACTGGCGCCTTGAATTGTATACCTACAATCTCTACAATCTCATTCTATTCATGCAGTTTTATATTTGTACAGGGTTGTAAAGTATAAACATTTACAAAGGCACAGTTTAGTTTCTAAGTTAAAATATTCTCTCTGTGGACAAATTCCAGCAAACACTCTATTGTGAGGATGAGTGGATGTGTGTTTGTGTCCAGTCATGTAAGAGATGTTTTCACAGAGGATATATTGATATTTCTATTTTTTTTAAATTTAACACTTGAATTGCTGGTTTTAAAGGAATTGTTAACCCCAAAATGATTTATTTTATATTTATTTTATGTCGCTCCAAACCCATATCACTTTCTTACCTCTGCTGAACACAAAATGAGATACTTGAAAGAATGTTTCTTTCACTGATTTCAGTACAATAGCAGTTGATAGTGATTCACTTTAAAGCTAATGACAGCACCCAGAAATTGTTCATGTGACTTGTGCGCCAAATTCCATAGCTAGCGGACCTGTTTAACCAGGGGAGGCTTGCTGATTAAGCTAGTTAAGAATCATTCATTCAAAAAATCCTTTATAAAAGTGTTCTGAGCCATGAACCAAACCAATCAGTTCTGAGGCTAATAACAACATTAAAAGCTTTGATTTGAAGCAAAAAGTATTGAAAATCAGACAAAAAGACAAATACTGTAGATATACATACGACAGTAAGTGAATTGAATGCAAATCTAGTAAAGCAGTTGGAGGTCTCCATTTCTGGAGCCCAATGCTGATTCTTGCATCATTAATGTTAATGACTACTAATATAACTTTCCAGAGTTTTCTAAGTAGACTACTTGTTACTTAGAAATTTGGATGTACTACAATTAATGAGAAGACAATCTCATCCCAGTTGGAGATTTGAGAGTTAATTTGATCAAATAACTTTGCCTAGAAATGCAAACCAACATTTCCAAAACTTCTCCAAATCTGGGTTTGTTTGTACTGTATTTCATTAATGTTGCACACCCTAAGGTGTCTGAGAATACATTGGTTGACTTTGCCCCCTGCACCACTGAAAAATAATCCAGTCCCTGAATTGCAGTGAAACCGTCAAAACACAACCAGCTGAAACCTTCCTGCAATGTTATGCATTCATATGCATCATAGAATATACCTAAGGGAATGTGGAACAAGACTGTGAGGCCAAACCCTTGCAAACACAACTCTCTATGATCGAAACTCTTCACTGTTGACAAAACACACTTTAGTTTTTCAGAGGATATGTTGTTGTTATGCTTCTAAGTATATGACTATTTATGCCTAGTTTTATGAATATTCCCTTTCTTTGAACTTTACAGTTAAAATCTGAGAACTTAATGAGATGAAAACAAATCAACAAGTGCAGGATTTTTCTTGCATCAGAAATTTGTTCAAGAAACATTATATTTAGAATTTCTCTATATGCCTCACTTTACTTTTTTCTTTTTTCAATCATAACAGAACTATATAGCAGAACCATCATTTCAGTATCACTCTGACAGAGAAAGAAAATTTAATGATAATGATTCTGTTTTTTAATTAACACTTGTCTGGCCTAAATTTATTCATCTAATTGCAAGTCTCAGTTTAAAAATTCAGTTTGAATTTAAAACTGTTTTAGAACTTTTTGAACAAACTCTCAAATGTCTCACCAGCACTGAATCAAACATAAGCAGGACTGTTATCTTTATGTCAGTTCATTAAAATGCAATGTTACTTCATTCTGCCACAAAACTACACACAAGCTCCTTGCAATCTTTCTGTAGTTTCAGTGCGTGTTGCTGTAGAACCTGTTTGGTGGCTCCGCTAACATTTATCTGACAAACCCCATGGCTAAGAGCATGCATGAGGCATAAGTCATATTCACCTGGAGTTTAGAGGTATCAACATCAACAGCTACATGAACTGCATTGGGTAAGTGGGCCACTCTCAGCTTTAAAGATCAGTGCAGCTCATATTAAAAAAGAAAGCATTGTAATTAGCTAAACGCAGTTTACATTTTTTTGCAGTACCATTGTTTCACATTATGTGTCTCTGCTTAACTGGCACACATAGTTGTTTTCTGGCACAGTTTTGTAGAGTCAAAAGATCAAAATAGATTCATGGAACAAAATATTATGAAACTGGTCTAGTTTTAGGTAGATTGCACTAGAACTGATCATGTGGAGACTTCCCTTTTCTCTTGAAATATTTGCGTTGACTGTAGACTCTTGGCCTTATTGTTGATCTAAAGAGGTTGTACTGTGATTATTTGTTGAGAATTTAAAACAATCACAAATTAGCATGTGAACAAGAGGAACATTGTGATGTTTTGCTGAGCTAAAACTCTCGGCACTCTCTGATTATGCACTATAATTATACAGACTAGCAGACGATGATTCTTATTCCTGACTAAACTAACAGCTTTACTGAGCAGATCTTCAGAACACAATGCTGATTTGTAATTATAAACTGAATATTTAATTGATCTCGACCCTGAGATCATCACGTCTCGTTATCAAAAACATCAGATCCCACATCCCTCCATGACCTCCACTGTCTTGTGCGGTGTGGGGTGTGCAAAACAGAAGAGAAATTTAGGGAAAAGGGGGGATAGCCACGTCAAGACATTTTATTTGTAAAGCACATTCCACAACACATTGTTTCAAAGCAGCTTTACAGAAAATAAGCTGAAATATATGTAATGCAGGTCATCATTGTGCAGTTTAATAAAAACATTATTATAAATTATGTCATAAGAAATTAAAAAATTATAGTTCTAATAATAAAATAAGTAAATAATAATAATAATATTTAGACCCCAAGTGAGCAAGCTAAAAGTGACTGTGGTAAGGAACACAAAACTCTATAGATAATGGAGAAAAATAACCTTGGGGGAAACCAGGCTCACTGTGGGTGCCAGTTCCCCTCTGGCTAAACAGCATGAATATAATGACAATATTAGTTATGTGTAGTACAAGTCATGAGGGAGAGCGAGAGAGAGGAGAGAGATGCAGCACGACCTTGTGTTTATCTCCTCATCTTTCATCTGAATATTCATAGACAAGTTCTGCTCATTCTTCACAGTCCATCCATTCCACAAGCATTCCATACAAACCACACCTTCAAAAAACATACACAGGCTGTTAGATACCATCTTAAAAGAATCTTAAACCGCTTGTTAAATTGGAATTAGAAGCTCATGGAAAAATGCTTGGCTGTTTGTTAGTTGGTCCAAAGATGCTGTAGTTTGCACATAGGCAAGGTTCCTCTGTCTAATTCTTTAAATATTGTACCAAACTTTCGTACTACATCATTTTATGTGAGATTGTGAGTAGGGTTGCCACTAATTTCTATTATACTATTATTATTATTATTATTATTATTATTAAATTATTAAGACCAAAAATTTGATTGCTCGAAATAATCAGGGCCTAAATTTTGCTATTTTCTCATCTGTAACTTTTCCTTGATGTAAATATTCTAAGAATAAATGCAAACAAGGAAGTCCTGCTTCAATTTATAATGACAAGTATTTATCGGGTGTGTCAATTCAATATGTATGAGCCAAAACATTGAAGTGGAATGTAGTTTGTATGTCTTTGGTAAAACTTTTTTCTCATTGGATTTTGGACCTCAAGCCTATTTTTGAATAGGAATGGTCTGGTGAGCAGATTCCACTTTTGATTATTTGGTAAATCTGTCATGATATCATAATGGCAGAGATGACATAATCAGTTGCAATTATAATTGTACACAAATGACACAGCAGGTAGCAGACCTTTGAATTTTAAAGTCTAAGTAAGCATTTTGAAAGACCTTTTTGTTGGTTATACTGTTTTTATTACATTTTGTTTCCTAGCAGTGATTCAGAAATGCATACCACATGAATTAGTATGTTCTTATTTTATTTACTTGTTCTTATGACAAACACCCAGTCAAGACAGGCTTGGTGAATGAATGATTAATTGGAACTGAATTTACAGCCTGTTGCATCTCTGTCTTGGAAAAACTGAAGGCGGTTCCTGACTTTTCTCTACCACTTCCTCTTTTTTTTCCCAAAAAGCTGTGATTGGTTAGTTAACTGAGATTCAAAAGATTCAAAACACCTTGATCAGATGGTAACAACACAACTATCAACCAATTCATTATTTAAAATAGTGTTGCGCATAGCAACTTATAAGCTTTACTCTTAATCACTATAATTGACTTCTGAAGTTGATGCAATATAGATGTAACAAGTGTATGAAAGAGTGTGGGAAAGTGTTAAACAGGAAGCGAGTAAGTAACCGCATGCACACATGCACATGTTTGTCCATTTATGGAGGAGAGGTGTCATGACGACTGTGTTAAGACTTAGTTTTGAAGCTGCAGGGGTTTCTCTGGTCTGAAACTGGCTGTAGCCTCAAATTTGAATTCCAATTAGTCACTGTACTTCCTTTGTTTGTTCCTGAAAATACTGAAATAAAATTAGAATTATACTTTAAATCCATGGGCCTGTTATTCATATGATTCTAAAAGTAAATACCCACATGACACATTAATGATGAAAGATTGTTAAAAGTCTTCCTTTTTGTTTTGACAGATCTCCTGAGAACTGGTTTTCTTGACTTGTTCAGCTGTATTTAAAGAAGCTAAGACATGATGGTTGGTGACCTCGTGCAAAATGCATACAATATTGTGCATATATGAGATTATAAATAGAACATAGTACTTTATTGAATGGTAGTAAGTCACTTTTAACCTGTTTGCAGAATGGACAAACTCAGATTTGTGCCCTCTCAGAGAGTGTGATTTTGGAGGACACCGATAAAGGAGGGGTCGTAGTCACAGGAATTAAAAATCCTGCAATTAATCTAAAAGAAGGTAAAGAACTCAATTCAATAAGTGCATTACCCTATGTGTTGCATATACCCTATATGCTTTTCATGTTTGGGTGAATGATTCCTTCAATGTGCCTAATTCTCAGTCTATTTTATGATTTTTCCAGGGGATCAGCTTGTTTCTGCCACTATTCATCTTGACCACCTCGGTAAAGATGATATTCTGAAACTGTTCAAAATCATTGAGCCCTATGACAAGAACCTTGAACTGAAGACTTCAAAAGATTTGAAAGCTGGCCTGGTGAGCAAACTAATGAATGAAATAAAAGAGAAAATCATTAGAAACATTTTTTTTCACCTTATCTCACCTGGTCTTCATCCCCCTCTTCTTCCTCTCTAGTCTCTTGGTGATCTTCGCTTGAACAGTGCGCTTGCACAGGAAGGACTTCAAGCACCAGCTGTTCAGGTCAATAGGCTAAATGGACAGCTAAATGCCCCAAGCCTCAAGGGTGGCATCACAGCCCCCAGAGTAAATGGAGAAATTCCAAATATCGATCTAAAGAAATCCACACCTAACTTCAGCTCCCCAGAGTTCAGAATGCCAACTTTTGACACATCTCTGCCAAAACTCAAAGGGGCCGGGACAGCTGGAAGAGTCGAAGCACCTAATGTCAGTGTCTCCACCCCAAGACTAAACACTCCAGATGTTTCTGTTAATGTAGACAAACCTGAATTGAAGACCAAAACTCCCAAGTTTAATATTCCCAACTTCATTCTCCATGGTAAAAAACCAAAGGTTGGTGGTGATGTAAATTTAACTGCCCCAGACATAAATGCTGACCTAAAAAACCCTGACCTGGGTCTGTCCTCCCCAAAGATTAATGGAGAGCTCAAAACCCCTGATGTAGACTTGATTTTGCCAAAAACTAAGCTCAGTGGCCCAGATCTGGACATTGAAACACCAAAAGCAAATATTGAGGCTCCATCTGGCAAGTTCAGAATGCCCAAAATAAAAAATAAAAAAGCAAAAGTAAAAGTAGCAGAGGTTGATGCAAATCTAAATGCGCCAAATCTTGAGCTTTCTGCCCCAAGGCTGAATGCAGATGTCAGTGCACCGAATGTTGACATTGATCTGCCAAGTGCCAATCTTCAAACTCCAGATGTAGAAATGAAAACTCCTGATTTAGATGCTCCTTCAGGCAAAATAAAGTGGCCAACATTTAAGAAACCAACATTTGGGCACAAGGTTAAAACCCCGGAGGCTGGCTTAGATGCCAGTGTCTCAACACCTAATTTGAGTCTCACCTCCCCAGACGCAGATGTGACTTTACCAAGGGCAGAAATAAAGGCTCCTGATGTTGATATAAAAGCACCTGATGCAGACCTTCAGGCTCCATCTGTAAAGGCTAGTTTTTTTACTCTTAAAAAGCCAAATTTCAACTTACATAAAACAAAGTTGAAAAGTCCAGACTTGGACGTATCAACTCCTGGTGTTGATGTGAATCTGCCAAAAGCTGAACTGGATGGTCTAAATCTAAATGTCATGGAACCAGACCTCAATCTCTCTGTACCAAAAATTATAGGTGATATCAGTTCACCGGACCTAGACATTAAAACTCCAGCCATTGATATGCAGACACCAGATGTTGACATGGAAGCTCCATCTGCAAATGTTAAAAAGCCTTACTTCAAAATGCCTAAAATATCTGGGACAAAAGTGAAAGGGACAGATGTAGACCTCAATGCACAGATGAAGGCACCAAATCTTGAGGTCTCAGTCCCTGAAGTCAATGTGAAACCACCTAAAGCCAATCTCCAAGGGCCTGACCTAGACCTGAAATCTCCAGATCTCAGTCTCTTAGCACCCAAAATTGAAAGCAAAATTAACTCTCCAGATATGGATCTGAACTTTCCAGATGGTAAAATCAAATCTCCAAATGTAGCTCTCCAATCAACAGCACCAGAGATGGACTTAAATGCACCCAAAGTAGACATCAATGCTCCCTCAAGCAGGGTCAAGTCACCTTACTTTAAAATGCCCACATTTGGCCTTTCTGGACCTCGGGTGAAAACACTGAAGAAAATAGATTCACCTGATATAGATGTTAACGTGCCCAAAGCCGAACTCAAAAGCCCTGATGTAGATCTTAGTCTGAGAAGTGACATTTCTGCTCCATCTTTAAACATTGATTTGCCAAAAGCTGACTTAAAAGCGCAGCCTGAGACCATCGGTGGAAGTATAAAAACACCAAATCTCAATCTCTCCAACCCAAATGTAGAACTAAATTTGCCAAAAGCAGAGCTTGAAGGTCCAAATGCAGACCTAAATGTCCCAGATGTTGACATTAATGCTCCATTTAGCAATATTAAGAAACCACATTTTAACATGCCAAAATGGAATCTGTCTGGGCCAAAAGTGAAAGGGCCTGAATTAGATGCTAACACAGACGTGGATGTGTCAGTTCCCAAACTTCAAGGACAATTAAACACCCCTAATATTGACCTAAATCCCAAAGCGGAGGTCAGTGTGCCTGATGTAAAAGCAATTTTACCAAAAGCTGAAGTCAGTGTTCCCAATGTAGATATTAAGTCCCCGGATGTCGAAGCTCCATCTGGAAAGCTGAAATTGATCACATTTAAGAAACCAAAAGCTGACCTTTTTGCTCCAAAAGTAAAGACTCCTGGGATTGATTTAAATGCAGAAGCTCCCAATCTCAGCCTCTCAGCTCCCACAGTTTCTGAAAATGTCAACATTCCAAATGTTGATGTAAAGCTCCCTACAGCAGATTTTGACATTAATGCTCCGAAAGGAAACCTGAAACTTACAACACTTAAAACATCTGGCCCAAAAGTCAAATCTCCTAATGTTGACCTATCTGCTGATGTAAGTCGACCAGATCTGAGCTTATCTGCTCCTTGGGTTATTACCCCTGAAGCAGATATCAGTCTACACACTGCTGGAGGCGACGTTGATGTTCCAGGCATCAATGCTGAAGCTGAGGGCACCAAACGCAAGATCAAGTGGCCCTTCAATTGGCGAAGATCTGTCGAATCAAAGGATGGAGATATAAACGTTAAGGCAGCAGAGGTAGATGGTAGCGCTTCAGAAGTAAAACTGCCCACAAATATCCCAGTGTTCAAGATGCACAGCTTGCCTAACAGCAACATTGACAGCATCTTGCAAGAACGCACTGGGGCGGTTGACCTCAGCACTGACCCTATAAAAGCAATCACTGACCCTATTGTTTCTGCACCATCAGTCAAGGCAAATTTGAAAAAATATTCTCCATCTGCTGGTGTGAATGGACAGACATCCACTGTTGACATCCTGGAAAAGCTGAGGTTGTCCAATGCACGCACCACAAGCCCCGATTTACGTATATCTTCAGAGCCATGCAGTCCTACAAAAGTGAACAGAGGAACATTTAAAATAAACAATTCTGATGCTGATATGGACTATCCAGTGGTAGATTGTACTAGCAATGAGGATGATGAAAATTCCAAGATTTCCCTCAGCTTAAACAACATGCTTGGCTTGCCAACAGATTGACATCCTAAGAAGAGCCTAACACCAATCTTGTTAGATCACTATTAACAACAGCACCTCCATCTTCATATAGTTAATGCACATGTGAATTAATATGTATAAGTACAGCTTTAACTGAAGAACGAGTTTTGTTAAAGAAGTATTACAGAATATGACAGATTATTTTTGTATGGATTCAGTTATGTATAAAGTTCTCTTTTCATGTGTAATGATTGTATTGTTTTCTCAAAGAAATGACAATAACATAAAGGAACTGTTTTTCTGAATTTATTTCCACTGTTTACATGTATTAATATCTACTATATAGTCTTTTGTTTACACTTTTCCATTCCATATATATATATATATATATATATATATATATATACATACATACACACACACACACACACACACACACACACACACACACATATATACATATAATATATATAATGTATTCATCAGTATTGCAAATGAGTAAAATGAAAGAAATTACGATAAAGTTGTAATTTTATGCCTATTATATATCACATTTATGTTGTGCTTGTTTTCTGTTTCAATGTTCTCAAGAAGCATTTGTACTCTTACATATTTTCAGAGGCACTAATATCATATTGTAATAAAGCTTATGATATGAAAAAGGCAATGGCTAATTCATTTCAAAGTTCACGTTTTGATTGCTGTCACATTGTTAAGATGTATAGCCTAATTATGAACTGTACTCAAAAAGTTTATCATAAAAAACAAACAAATGTAAAGCAGTATAACATCTACAGTTTCACTTAGTCTTTCACTATTGGATAACAATACAAGTGTCAGTAGTTCATAGCCTATTGTTAATGAAAAATAGAGATATTTATAACAAATATTAAAATATTGTGCATATAAAAGTTTTATTTTTAAACACAGAGAGAGCCAGTGATGCACAACAAACAAATATGGCTTTCTGTAGTTTCAAAGTGAATCAAAATCGGAGTGGAGTACAAGTAAAACACCAAACAAATTAAAAACTTTGGCTTATTTTTAAAGTTCAGAAGAGGTCCTACACTTGCAAAATGGCATTCAACCATAAATGTTCCAACTTCAAATATGTGATACTGTGACCACCAACACCCTGCATTGTGAAACTATCAAATATGTAATGATCATCAAAACTTGTACTATTTAAGGAAGTCAGATCAAGTGCAGTTATACTGCATGTTTACTGCTCCTTTCACAAAGAAACTAGAGAAATCCATGGTGAATCTTCCTTAGATTCAAAACAAAAAAATAAAGTTTAAGTGCCATTCAAACCATACATTATAGTAAATGTAAGTGCTCTGTGAGCAATGGAAAGGGGAATTTAAAGGGAGAGTTCACCTACAAATGTAAATTCACTCATCATTTACTCACCCTCTTGCCATCCCATATGAGTATGACTTTCTTCTGCTGAACACAAATATTTTTACAAGAATATCTCAGCTCTGTAGGTCCATACAATGCAAGTGAATGGTGACCAGAACGCAAAAGATCCAAAAAGCACATAAAAGCAGCATAAAAGTAATCCATCCAACTCCAGTGGTTAAATCCATGTCTTCTGAAGAAATATGATAGGTGTGGGTGAAAAACAGATTATTTTTTAATTCTTTGTGCATATCACCACCTACTGAGTGAAAAGAGACTTAAATATTTAATCTGTTTCTCACCCATACCTATCATACTGCTTCTAAAAATATGGATTTAACCACTGGAGTCATATGGATGTTTTACTTATATGCTGCCTTTATATGCTTTATGGACCTTCAAAGTTCTGGCCACCAGTCACCTGCATTGTATGGACCTACAGAGAAGATATATTCTTCTAAAAATCTTTGTGTTCAGCAGAAGAAAGAAAGTCATACACATCTGGGATGGCATGAGGGTGTGTAAATGATGAAACTATCCCTTTATATCGATACAATGTTTTACATTACATACAGTATGACATTGTTTTCCAAAATGCTGACTCTTGGTTAACTGGCCTCTTTAAGAGCCCGCACCACACAATGAAACACAAGTAGAATGAATTAAGTAGTTTGCACAACCATTATTAAAGAAATTGCTGCATTCAATAATTTATAAAAAATTGTTTCATGAAATGAATTCCATTTCTATTTTATGAATCTGGCCCAATATACAGAAAAGGTTTCCTGCACACATCTTTTTGTAGCTTAGACCTTCATGACTATATTAATTCAAACCAATGCCAAGTGTCTAATCCCAACATACATTTTTATACCTTATTAATTCTGGTTTTATTTTATGTTTCTTTACTTAAAATGGCATTCTGGGTAATTTGTTTTTTTATACTCAACTGACAATCGACTGCAAAATGACAATGCATTAATACTGTCTGGGAAATGATGAAAAATCTAAGAAAGTCAATCACATTTATCAAAACTACATTTAAATCTCCTTTTATCTTAGGATAAAATGTATTTTAGGATTTGTTACAATGAGAAACAAAATGCTCAAATTCATTTAGCGCATAAATGTCCTTAGTATTAACCTTTCAGTTTTGAGAATCCCTGTAACCTCTCTTCCAGAAATGAAACAACCGCTCCAGTGTGATTCATTCACAGGCTGTTCTAGGATGGCAGGAAGGCAACACTAATAGTGAGAAACGGTCTCAACACTAATTTGGATCTCGAGAGCAGTGACCCATACCATAAACAAATTTGACTAATGTAAGAACTTATAACACTTCATAAAACAACCCTAACAAACACTGCAACACCACAAGTAAAGATGAGATGACTATTTGTATTTAAATATAAATTAAATGCCACACGTGTTATAAATGACCGGACCGATAAAGAATTTCCAGATTGTTCACACTAGAGCACACTTGGTCTTTTCAATGCAGGGAGGACACTGCTAAATTTGTTGATCACTCCTTCCAACCACATAGCTATTACCTGCGTTTCAAGGATGTGACATTATAAAAAATACTGAAATCTGGAGCGATAAATTGAGCCAATGAAACCACTGTGTCGATAAATGTATCACAACCATTTACAACCATGTAAACAATATCCAGGATCCACCACTGTTTAGTAGTGTGTGTTCTGACTTGCCGTCCATCCCTGAAGTAATTTCTTTAAGATTCTATGAAGACGTTGAAGTCAGGTCATTGTTTTCACTGAGCCCCTGTTAATTGGCCTTCTGCCAGCGCAAGGGCCAGTCATTTTCCATCCATCTCTGGAGCAATCTTAGCACGTCGATGCGCTGGTAGATCTGGCAGAGTTCGGTGAGTTCCTTGACGGGTTTCTGGTTGTAGCGCAATAGGAACTCTTGAGTGGGGCTGTGGTAGGTGGATCCGTGTGTGCGCTGCTCTAAAAGTGTAAGCTCATCGTAACTCATCCCCCAGCGACTCGCAAAGTTCTTCCAGTTTTTTACAATGCAGTGAGTCGGGTCCAGCTTCAGCCTCAGTGTGTACAGAAGGTCTTCGTCATTCATCAAGTCACTGATTTTGGGAGGAGGGGCGGAACACAAGCAGGATGTAAGGTCTTTGCTGAAGTCTGGGGGGGGGGGGGGGGCAAAGCAAACATTATGACAGTCTTAAAATATCCAAAATAAATGTGTATAATAATACTACATTGAGGCACAGGCAAAATTTCACATATCATATCATCAATAATATATTAGGGATGCACAATACATTGGTGACCATAGTGGTAAAATGTATCTGATTAGACCAATACTGGAAGCCAATTCAGACAATATTTTTTTTTCTATGACAGGAAGAGGTATCAGGCACCATCTTGCTTTCTGTACATAATAATTTTCTGACCACTGATTTCATTTAGTAAAATTCTAGATGTAAATTTTAATGTAAAAAACAAACAAACAGAACCGCGATATTGGTTATTGGCAATAACAGAAAATATTTTGCATATTGGCTATTAGTAATATCCAAAATGTTAATACTGATGCATCCATATAGCATTGTGTCTAGGGCTGGGTTTCGCCAGCCATCTTAAGATACGATATGTGTTGCGATTTATGTCACGATTTGATATACCGATCAGTGTTGGGTACGTTACTCATCATGTAATCCACCACAAAATCACTAAAAACTTCTCTATAAATGTATTCAGATTATTTTACTGATTACTTCATCTAAAAAGTAATCACATTACTAATTTTACTTTTAAGTTACTTTCTAAATCACTTTTCCTAAAAAGTTATTGTTAATGTCCATTTTTCCTCATACATTGTCACACACCCTTCAGCTATCACAGAAATGTTAACAGACATGCATTTCAATTTCATATTTTAAATGTATTATACATGTTACTTTAGCACATGTAATGTACTTCTAAGTAATTTCTTCAATTTAAAATCAGTAACTAATCGAATTACAAGACAGAGTCTGTGCTCTGTGTGATTAGAATGAAATGTTTCTTTTGTCAATACTGACTGTAAAGAACAGGAAGGGTAATAAAAGAGACATTATTCAATGACAAATGGATTACGTGGCTCTCGTCTTTGGACACAAATTACACAGAATGAGTCAAACCTAACTTTTATCTCTTTAAGCAGTAAAACTTATTTTTTGCCCAGCCTAGTGCCAAACTCACGAGAGAGGCCCAGAGGGTGGCAAGAGAAACGGGCTCACTTTCAATCTCTCATGCGTCATAAAAGCGCCTCTGACTACACAGAGGAACACCACTCTGAGTTTGCACTTATTTAGATGACCTTCTTCTTTATTGAAATGCTTGACATGATGTGAATACACAAATAGTTTAATATAAATATCTATAAATTGATCTAAATCATTGATAGAATATCACGAGAAACTTTATTGATATACTGATGTTTGATTGTACCGAAACAGCCCTAATTGTGTCCAACATGCGATGACAACTGTGTATTGTAGTAATGGTAGTGTTTAAAATTGGCTTTAAGGGTTAATGACACATACCTGATGAAACAGAAGCAGATGGAATAAATTTGTTTCCACCATTTTCCACAGGCTGTGTGAAAGGAAAGATGTGAAAGGTCAAGTATTATTCAGGTTAAAGAAAATGTTCAACGCACTCAACATAGCATTAAATTGTAGTAAAGATGCACCCAAATGAAAATTCTTGGACGACACACTGGGCCGAAAACTGAAAACAATGATTTTAAAATAGACTGTTTGGTATAACTCAAATCTAAATGTTGCTAATAGGGATACTAATAATAATTCTTCACATTAATATAGAGCTTTTCTAGGCACTCAATGTGCTTTACATATTATAGGAGGAATCTCCTCAAACACCACCAGTGTGCAGCATCCACCTGGATGATGCGACGGCAGCCATAGTGCGTCAGAATGCCCACCAAACATCAGCTATTGGTGTAGAGGAGAGTACAGTGATGTAGCCAATTCATATACAGGTATATAGGGGATTATTATTATTATTAGATTAAATCTGGCCAGGGGTTCCACACCTACTCTTTTGGAGAAATGCCCTGGGATTTTAATGACCACAGAGAGTCAGGAGCTCCATTTAATGTCATTAACAATACACATTTTATTTAAAAGTACAGTGGACATTAAAAATGTGATTGCCTATTAAGAAAACCTTTATTGTTAACTACTCTACAGGATAATGCAGCAGCAAAATTAACAGTAACTCCAGTGAAAATGTTCAGTGAACATGAAGCCAGTTCTACTTTTTATTTACATTGTGTGTGGACCTGGAATGTGGAATGGATTAATGAAGTTTTGTGAATCCCTATCGTGTTCACTTTAGTTCTATAATTACGCCAAACTTTGACGGAACACTCCATGAAGAATTTTGAGTTTCTGTCTGAAGGCTAGTTTTCAGTAGTTTTAATATGCTTCTCATCAGGTCAAATGATCCTTCAGTGTCGTTCTCAATGCATGTTTATGCTTGATAGTTCGCTTAAAACATCTAAAATGGAGCGCTGACATATTACGAGCTGGAGTGCCGACATATTGTGACATAAACAGTAGCGTATCAAGAGCCAAGTGCGTGTTCTTTGTGCGCGCGTCAACAACAGAGCAGTGCTCATTAACTGAAGTACACTGCTCATGCAGACTTTATATTTGCTCATTAATCGCATCCTTTGCGATTCATGCAACAATTGTATGGCTTCAACAGACTTTGAATATAACACACTAATTCATATGTACTACTTTAATGGTGCTATTATGTTTCTTTAATGTCACATTTGAGCTTGACAATAACGACCTTGATACACAATAACACAAAATACCTGAGCACTGGAAAATGCTCTTCAGTATTAGCTAATGCACAAAAGAGTGATCACTTCAGTTCTGGGGATACAGACTTTAATGTTCAACATAAACAATGATTTTCCAAAATTTCAATGCATCCTTATTTAGAAGTGCAGAAGTCTTTACAGTTCTCTACATAAAATAAGTTTACGGTTTTATTCAACTTTTCTGTTACAAAAGTTATACACATTAAAGGTCATCAATAACAAAATTTTCTGAGATAGAAGACAAAGTTAGCATTGATTATATTTTTTATTTTTTTTAACCTTTCACTCTTTATTTAGTTATTTGCAGTCTATAAAAAGCATAATTAATAGTAAATCTCAATCATATTGCTTTTAAAATACATTGTCACTGCAATGTGATGTGGTATAAATACAATGTAATAAATTATGTAGTACAAATTAAACTTGCATTTGTATTGAGGATTAACACTTGTGAGGGTCCCAGCTTGAACTGTATGTGCTAAAAGCCCTGGAGTTCAGCTTCCTTTGGCATCCATAAGACTCCAGTGTTTTAATCCATGTCTTCTTTTTTTGTCATTAACATTTTTTATTGATTCCATACAGCACAAGAATACGCAGAATTAACTTTTATCAATTATGTGAACCCCAACTTCCATCCCCTAACTATTACCTGCCTGATCATCATGCTGGTAAGGACTATATTTTTTATATGTTTATTTATTATATTAACACCCGCCCCATCACCCAAAATACAACTCAGGGGCAAAATAAAATCCGAGAGCTCAAGATCTCACAGATCAAATTCTGAACCCTCTACGAAAACTCTTGAATCTTAGTACAGAACAAAAAAAACATGGGCTATGTCCCCATCTTCCAACTGGCATCACCAGCGAGTAGGTGTGTCTTTGAGGCCAAGTCTATACAATCTAGAGGGAGTCCAATAAAAACAATGCAGAATCTTAAATTGAATGAGGCGCACCCTTGTATCCCTAGAAATAGACTTGACCTTTTTAAAAATCCTACCCCATTCTGCATCTTCACCAATTCCAATTCAAGTCTCTCTCCCATAACTTCCTAAGAGATGTTAAAACCCTGTCCCCTAGACCCTGAATTAGCCAGGAAGAGTACGCTGAAGCATCATGGCCATTTCTAAAAGCAGCAAGTACCATTTCAAGAGTGTCTGCTGCTTTAGGAGGCAGCATACTACACTCAAAGGTAGATGGCACAGCTCTAAGCACGTAAAGAATTTGGGAATCCCAAACCGCTGTATTATATTTTCAAAGAATCTCAATGCTCCATTTTCATACATGTCACCCAGTGTAGCAACACCCTTCTCAATCCATTCTGTATAGCAGAAAGGGGACTTAATGCAAAATAAAGTGTTCAACCAAAAAATTGCGTCAACATTCAGGTACATTTTTTAAACTTTTGTCCACATTAACGCATGCACGAGATAACAGAATGTGTCTTTACTTCTCCGGGCAGCTTAGTAGAAAGACTTTGCAATGGCAGGATATGGGCAAGGACCTCCTGTTTAATAAAGAGCCAGGGAAGGATGTGACAAATGTGCCAAAAATCTTGGGGAGACCTAACCCACATTTGTCAATTGGCCTATGTAAATTACTGGAATGTAAATGAGGGTGTTTACCATTCCAGTTAAAGGATTTATCTATACTATCAAATTGTTTAAAATAAAAGAGGGGAACTTCAACAGGAAGAGACTGTAGTAGGTTGTTGAATTTTGGAATACAATTCATTTTTATAACATTAACCCTCCCAGTCACAGATAAATAAATGTAGTGAAGCCCACCTGTCCACATCACTCAAAAACATTTGTATTAATGGGTCAAAATGAACTCAATCACTCAAATTTGCTGGAAATAAAATGACCAAATAATTAATGCCTTGTTTGGGCCACTGGAAGGTGCCCGGTTGAAAAGCAGTTACTGGTCAGTACGCTGTCAGAGCCAAAATTACGAATTTAGACCAATTCACTCTGTATCCTGAGAACATAGAAAAGGAATTAATATTTCTGTGGAGGAAAGGCATAGATCTAGTTGGGTCGGAGACGAATAATACAATATCATCTGTGTAAAGCAAAAGCTTATGCGCCAAACCTCCCGCCAACACCCCTGGAAAATCCTCCTCCTAGCATTGATTAATTTTAATTTTAGGAGGAAAGTGGTTAATTCAGAAATTTTTCCCCCTATTTTCATGATACAGGTTTAAAATCAACATCGAATCAACATCAGAGGATATTACATTTTCACACACTATAGTGTATCATTGCTTCAAGAGTGTCTAATTATTACTTAGGAGACTGCGTGGCATGCGAGATGCAATAATGCAAAACGTGTTGCTGACAAACGGCCCTTTCACATTAAAAGTGAGCCGAATGATCTACGCAAGCAAATTCACACCTTTAAAATAGGTGGCGCTAAATGAAAAGCAAGTTTGCTCTGGTATGGTAGGTGGTGCAAAAAAGCACCTTTCAGCCAGTCTCCTCTTTGCCTATCACAGATGAGAAGAACTACAATGGAATCACTAAACGAAAGACAAGCGAGCGTGTTCTCAACGGAGACAATCAATAGAATAAAACGCATCTCTCTACAACCTGTAGCAGTGATGACGAGTGTGTTGTTGATTTGATAAAAGAGGGAAAAAAGCTTTTGAGAAACTCACACAAACTATTGCAATTCACCTGCTGGACAAGATGTTATGTACTAAACGTGACAACATCTAAACATAAAACCCATCTTCAGGCCGACCCATTATTAGATACTTTACTGTTAATGACAGGACAGCTGTTTACGGCCATCAACGATAATCAGCAATAGTGATAACATAATATGTGGAGAAACTACAAAGTTTTTGGTATACAAAGTAACAGAGTGCACTGCAAGTCACAGAATTACTGTAATATTGATTTAACTAATATTTGCAGAAGAAAAACACTTAAGATACATAAAGTTTATTTAAAAAAGTGATACAAAAGGCAGAAATGCTGCCATATATATTATATTAGAGATATATATAAAAAAATGCTATATGAAATATTGCAATATTATGAAGACAATACAGTTTTTTTTTTTTAAAGGGGATGCAAGGCAGCGAATATCATTTACGGTACATGTTAAGAGAACTCGTATGATAATTTTTTTTTCTTTCAATTTTTAAGGCATTTGTTGAAAAAGAAATACAAATCCTCATTGCTGGTTCAGGACAGCATTTAATGTCAGCGACTTCTGACAAGTTTGTCACCACGTAAATGTTAACTCCAGGTGTGAATTGGCTTCATAGGAATCGTGGTGAAAAATTGCGCTGATAATTTGCTTTTAAGATAAGATTAAGATTTAAGATTAAGATAAGATAAGATTCAACTTTATTGTCATTGTGCATAGTACAGGTACAGAGCCAATGAAATGCAGTTGTTTTCGTATATACCAACTAAACTGGGGTCAGAGCGCAGGGTCAGCCATGAAACAGCACCCCTGGAGAAGATAAGGGTCAAGGGCCTTGCTCAAGGGCCCAACAGTGGTATCTTGGCAGTGCTGGGGCTTGAACCCCCAACCTTTCTGTCAGTACACCCAGAGCCTTAACCGCTGAGCCACCACTGGCCCCATGTGCAAAGGCCATAAATGTGAGTGTGTTAACCAATCGAAGCACTTATATTTGTGAATTAGTGTTTTGGAGGTCTCAATTGTTATTACAAATTCAAAAAGCATTAACATATTTTCAATATAGTGTAAAACAACTTGGCATTTCTTTTATTAAACAACAGAAATAAAATAACCAGTGTCTCCTCTTCCCACTTCTGACCTTCCTCTGCTGCAAACCACACCCAATTTCCTTAACATTTTTTTAAACTGTGATGGGAACTCAACTGTGATGAAACAGGGGGTTTCATAACCCTTTAAATAAAGTTAATAGAGCAGTAAATGTAAATCCACGCCCCTAATGAAAATGCAGCGAGATCTAACTTGTCAAATGCTTAAAGGGGAATAACTTCTCTGTGCAGAGGAGTGGAATAAATTTCTGTCAAAGATCTTAACAGAAAAACCCCATATATCCTACACACGAATCACTACTGCTTAAGAATCGGTAGAACATACAGCACATGGTTTGTAACTATAAATAAAATAATGTTGTCGGAAATAGTTGTGACATCAGCACATGACATTAGAAAGTGTCCAGACCCATTTCTCCGTCTCACTAAAGATGCAAAGAAATGAATGATCTCAGATGAATAAAATAGAACTTGATGACTCACCTGTTGTATCCTGTCTGCCAATGGACTCAAGTAACCAGGGGGAGCTGAGCTGAGCTTCAGGGTCACAGGATCTGTACAGAATCAGGGGTCACATTTCTATGAAAACATTTACTGATCTTTTATGACCACTTTATGCTACCATGTCTTATTGAATATGCTTATATGGAAAGTGTGGAGGCTGGCCAAAAGGTTACCATTCTCAATACGTACACAGAGATCATCAACATTGATTACACAGTATGCAGACAGGAAATAAATGTTCAGTGCAAAGTAAACTGACCAAACAGACCCAACTTATCAAAAACAGGAATTTTAGAGATCTCAATAGAGAAACTGAACGAATTAATGGAGCTGACCATATTGTAGTATTAAATCCCAGAAGAGAATTAGCATTTTCAAGCAATGTGTTTTGTGTAGAATTTCCAATGGGTTTTCAGAATAGGGCAATGCCACAGATATGTCAACGGTACCATAGAAAAAAAAAATTTTATGTAATGGAACAACCCCCTTTTAAATGGTTAATTTAGGTCAATATTTTACTGTATTATAGTGCTGAATATTTATCCACCTCACGAGGTCTGTTCCATTTCGAAAACAACATTTTCAATCAGCCATATTTAATATGTTAAAAATTAATTATAATTATATAGAAATGATAATAAACACATTTATGCGTTTCAGTGCTGTGTCATGTCTGTAACGTTTTAGAAGGTACGTTTTTAAATCACAAACAATATTTTCAAATAAGTTAATATTTTCTGTACAAAGCTAACTTATGTCGATGTGAAGTATGATGAACAAATGCGTTATGGATGTGACAGTTATGAACACTTCATATCAAATCATATGAATATCAATATCAATCTCAAACATCCACTGCTCATTCTTTTACCACCATGATTCTGAAGCATTCAGTCCTGTCTGAAGCGTTCAATGCAGACTATGGCTGTTTCTCAATGTGCATTCTTATGTGTTCTCACGTTCTTGTCGACTCGTTCAACATCATCATCATCATCATCATCCACTGCCGAATATCGAGGATGAATCGGATGTTGACTTGTGGGCAAGCCTATTTGAAATACCAGAAATCATAGCGGTACTACGGTGGCAGGAGGACATTTATCGTTGTGTTTTCCCCTCAAGAGTTTCCTGCTGAAAGCTCACGAAAGTCATCTCGTGAGAGTCGTCATACTGCGGCAACATTTTTGGTTTTGTTGGGCATTATAAAGTAATAAACACATGGAGGAAACGTGTGTTATAAGTCTTTATTCTTTTAATGTGTCACTAGTCCTGCTAAACCTCACTGGTGTGATGATAATAATGCTGTCACAGGTGTGTGACAAAACAAGTATCTCGCTCACTGGTTACGAATGTGCTGGGATGGACAATTGTGCAACAGGTAGATCGCAGCACATCTCAGAGTCCTCCTGTCATTTTGAGGTCATTCTTCCAAGGTAGCTTGGCAAGACTGGTCTTCATAAAAACACAAGTGTGTTCTCTGCATTGTTAGCATTGAGAATTTCAAAACATAGCTTTTATGGTTTAGTAATCATGCAAGGCCTTATGGCAATTTCAATCTTAAAGGATATAATACCGATGTCTCAGATGCCAAAGTCTGAAGGTTTCAAAGTGTTTTGGAGGGTTTTCCCCTCATCATCTAAGTGCTGCTGAAATTGACCAATAGCTGTTTTTGATTTATGAATTAAATTTATGAATTAAACTAGGTCTGTGGTTAACACTACTTGAAGTTCATGTTTTGGATGCGAGTTTCACTATTGTACTGCGGTCCTATGTAGCAACTTGCTTTTTAAAAAAGCAGTGGTTCCAAAATGTACATTTAAAGTAGGATTGTGCGTAATTTACACTCACATAAAGGATTATTAGGAACACCTGTTCAATTTCTCATTAATGCAATTATCTAATCAACCAATCACATGGCAGTTATTTCAATGCATTTAGGGGTGTGGTCCTGGTCAAGAACTCCAAACTGAATGTCAGAATGGGAAAGAAAGGTGATTTAAGCAATTTTGTGCGTGGCATGGTTGTTGGTGCCAGACGGGCCGGTCTGAGTATTTCACAATCTGCTCAGTTACTGGGATTTTCACGCACAACCATTTCTAGGGTTTACAAAGAATGGTGTGAAAAGGGAAAAACATCCAGTATGCGGCAGTCCTGTGGGCGAAAATGCCTTGTTGATGCTAGAGTTCAGAGGAGAATGGGCCGACTGATTCAAGCTGATAGAAGAGCAACTTTGACTGAAATAACCACTCGTTACAACCGAGGTATGCAGCAAAGCATTTGTGAAGCCACAACACGCACAACCTTGAGGCGGATGGGCTACAACAGCAAAAGACCCCACCGGGTACCACTCATCTCCACTACAAATAGGAAAAAGAGGCTACAATTTGCAAGAGCTCACCAAAATTGGACAGTTGAAGACTGGAAAAATGTTGCCTGGTCTGATGAGTCTCGATTTCTGTTGAGACATTCAGATGGTAGAGTCAGAATTTGGCGTAAACAGAATGAGAACATGGATCCATCATGCCTTGTTACCACTGTGCAGGCTGGTGGTGGTGGTGTAATGGTGTGGGGGATGTTTTCTTGGCACACTCTAGGCCCCTTAGTGCCATTTGGGCATCGTTTAAATGCCCCGGCCTACCTGAGCATTGTTTCTGACCATGTCCATCCCTTTATGGCCACCATGTACCCATCCTCTGATGGCTACTTCCAGCAGGATAATGCACCATGTCACAAAGCTCGAATCATTTCAAATTGGTTTCTTGAACATGACAATGAGTTCACTGTACTAAAATGGCCCCCACAGTCACCAGATCTCAACCCAATAGAGCATCTTTGGGATGTGGTGGAACGGGAGCTTCGTGCCCTGGATGTGCATCCCACAAATCTCCATCAACTGCAAGATGCTATCCTATCAATATGGGCCAACATTTCTAAAGAATGCTTTCAGCACCTTGTTGAATCAATGCCACGTAGAATTAAGGCAGTTCTGAAGGTGAAAGGGGGGTCAAACACAGTATTAGTATGGTGTTCCTAATAATCCTTTAGGTGAGTGTATGTTATAGAACAAAACTGAAAAGTCTCTTCAATTAGCGTTAACCACACATCTTATTTTACTCATAATTCAAAAAACGGTATTCTAAAAAAACCCATCGTGAAATTTCACAGGGAACCCATAGCAAATTAGCTGCCCAACCCGGCCTATAAATTTACATCATGACTGAACACCTCTATAAGTCTGTAGAATATAGAAGATGTAGAACATCATCTGGGTGAAAACCACTATAAACAATATAGACATCTGTCACTACCAATATAAACAGCAACAAACTAAATAAACAATAAAATACCTCTCATATCTTGTGGATCAGTGACCTGAACAGGATAGTTCGACCTCAGAGACTGAAACAAGAGCAGACAGAAGAAACAACAATAAAGACTTAGCAAAGTTCAAACTTCACATTATACACATATATATCAGAGAAAGAAAAGAATACAGCTCAATTAAAGGAAAACAATACACCTTTGTTTCTATTTCTACATGTTAGGGCAGATTTGAATAGAAAAGGGGCGTACAGTGTGACAAAATGGAGAAATTAAACTTTCAGATGTGTGGATAAATGAGCAGAGAACATGCTAGAACAAACCTCTGAGACATAGTGGGAGACATCCAAGAACAATGTAAGAGTATGTGTAACAAAGCCTGCTCCCCCATCCACAAGAAATAATAATAATAATAAAGCCTTATATCTATTTTCATATCATGAATGAAATCATGACTAACCTACATAATCTGTGATGTTTGATCACAGTATTAAAGGCTACAATGTTTACAACTAAATGTAGTGTGTCATAAAGCAAAAGCAAAAACACAGGGCTGGGGGGTTGTGATGGCACGAAGTGGCGAAATTCATGAATATTAATTTTCAATAATAATTTGTGATGACCAATCAAAGCACTCCAATAAATATTTTTTTACACTGTTAATTTGATAAAATGATCCATGCATCTAATATGGTCAGTACTGGAATTTTGTTCATCAGTGGATATGAAGGATCTGCTGCTAATGTCTTGGTGCCAGATACCAAAGGACAACTTCAGGGGTCTTGTAGAGTCATGGAGGACCAACATCATATTAGGCAGGCGGTCAATGTTTTGACTCATTGGTGTACATGGATAAGTATGATTAAGCCAGAAACACCAATGGTCTTGTGGTACAGTTTTCATCTCTAATACAAGGAGTTCTAATGTAATTTTTTCATTTAATAAACAAATATTGCATCTGTACATCTGTAGCTGTTTAACATGAGTGGGGACACATCTGTTTGCATTTTGTTTCACATGTTAACTGGAAAGGAATGTGAGCTGCGGTACAGTCGAATGAGTAAAGCTTGCACCTGGATGCACGAGAGAACATTGCTGCCCGCTGTCAATTAACGCCACTGATAACAGCCGCAACAAGCACTCATTATAACATTAAAAATAACAGACTCCAATGCTGGATCGCCACTTATTATAATACACAAGAATGAAATGTAAACTCTAGGTACTAGACACTTACCTGACAAAAGCTTTTTCAAAAAGTGGTTGGGACAAAACTGGCAAAAGCAAAAAGTGGCAGAGACACTTGTCCCACCCGTAAATGCCACCTTTGTTTATTTATCCAAAACCTTCAGCTATGGGTGAAAAAAAACTGCTATTTGTTTTGGAAAGATAAAAACACCATACCATCTCTGTAACGAAGCTGCTGGGGTCCGTGTCCTCCACTGGTTCAGAGGACACTCTCCCTGTAAATGACACAAGTGAAGCAGTGTATTAGAAATCATGAGGGAAAACACTACATCATGTTAATTTGCAAATGCAAATGAATGTTTTGTGCTGTAGTTTGGCAAGTGAATCAAACAGAGAAGCAGTGAATTACCCATCTAGCATAAAAAGTTTTTTTTATACATATGATACACATGTTTCTGTGTGCATGTATGTATGTATGTATGTATATATATATATATATATATATATATATATATATATATATATATATATATATATATATATATATATATACATATATATATATATATATACATATATATATATACATATATATATATATATATATATATATATATATATATATATATATATATATACATACAGTGAGGAAAATAAGTATTTGAACACCCTGCTATTTTGCAAGTTCTCCCACTTAGAAATCATGGAGGGGTCTGAAATTGTCATCGTAGGTGCATGTCCACTGTGAGAGACATAATCTTAAAAAAAAAAAATCTAGAAATCACAATGTATGATTTTTTAACTATTTATTTGTATGATACAGCTGCAAATAAGTATTTGAACACCTGTCTATCAGGTAGAATTCTGACCCTCAAAGACCTGTTAGTCTGCCTTTAAAATGTCCACCTCCACTTTATTATCCTAAATTAGATGCACCTGTTTGAGGTCGTTAGCTGCATAAAGACACCTGTCCACCCCATACAATCAGTAAGAATCCAACTACTAACATGGCCAAGACCAAAGAGCTGTCCACAGACACTAGAGACAAAATTGTACACCTCCACAAGGCTGGAAAGGGCTACGGGGAAATTGCCAAGCAGCTTGGTGAAAAAAAGGTCCACTGTTGGAGCAATCATTAGAAAATGGAAGAAGCTAAACATGACTGTCAATCTCCCTCGGACTGGGGCTCCCATGCAAGATCTCACCTCGTGGGGTCTCAATGATCCTAAGAAAGGTGAGAAATCAGCCCAGAAGTACACGGGAGGCGCTGGTCAATGACCTGAAAAGAGCTGGGACCACCGTTTCCAAGGTTACTGTTGGTAATACACTAAGACGTCATGGTTTGAAATCATGCATGGCACGGAAGGTTCCCCTGCTTAAACCAGCACATGTCAAGGCCCGTCTTAAGTTTGCCAATGACCATTTGGATGATCCAGAGGAGACATGGGAGAAAGTCATGTGGTCAGATGAGACCAAAATAGAACTTTTTGGTCATAATTCCACTAACCATGTTTGGAGGAAGACGAATGATGAGTACCATCCCAAGAACACCATCCCTACTGTGAAGCATGGGGGTGGTAGCATCATGCTTTGGGGGTGTTTTTCTGCACATGGGACAGGGCGACTGCACTGTATTAAGGAGAGGATGACCGGGGCCATGTATTGCAAGATTTTGGGGAATAACCTCCTTCCCTCAATTAGAGCATTGAAGATGGGTCGAGGCTGTGTCTTCCAACATGACAATGACCCGAAGCACACAGCCAGGATAACCAAGGAGTGGCTCTGTAAGAAGCATATCAAGGTTCTGGCGTGGCCTAGCCAGTCTCCAGACCTAAATCCAATAGAGAATCTTTGGAGGGAGCTCAAACTCCATGTTTCTCAGCGACAGCCCAGAAACCTGACTGATCTAGAGAAGATCTGTGTGGAGGAGTGGGCCAAAATCCCTCTTGCAGTGTGTGCAAACCTGGTGAAAAACTACAGGAAATGTTTGACCTCTCTAATTGCAAACAAAGGCTACTGTACCAAATATTAACACTGATTTTCTCAGGTGTTCAAATACTTATTTGCAGCTGTATCATACAAATAAATAGTTAAAAAATCATACATTGTGATTTCTGGATTTTTTTTTTAGATTATGTCTCTCACAGTGGACATGCACCTACGATGACAATTTCAGACCCCTCCATGATTTCTAAGTGGGAGAACTTGCAAAATAGCAGGGTGTTCAAATACTTATTTTCCTCACTGTATATATATATATATTTTAATTATAGTTACAAAGGTTAAGGTTGGAAAGGAGGTGGCGGTAACTGGCTGAACATTCAATGAAAACAAAAAAGACACCGAACACAAACGCACACACTGCAGTTGCCTGTGTCTCTCTCACTCTCCCTCTCTCTCTCTCTCTCTCTCTGCCGCATCCCTCTCCTCAGCTGATTAGCCTGATTGGGGGCCTCTGCAAATGTATTAAATAGAAAATATGGAAATATCACACTGACATACGTATTCTGACCCTTAACTCAGCACTTATTTTCACTTTAGGTAGCGATTACAGCCTCAAGTCATTTTGAGTATGATGCGACAAGCTTTGCACACCTGGATTTGAGGATTTTCTGCCATTCTTCTCTGCAGATCCTCTCAAGCGCTGTCAGGTTTAGGTTACTTTATTTATACCCATAGGTACATTTGGTTGATAGGTTGGATGGGAACTCTCCAGAGATGTTCGATTGGGTTCAAGTCGGGGCTCTGGCTGGGCCATCAAGGACATTCACAGAGTTGTCCATAAGTCACTCTTGCATTGTCTTGGCTGTGTGCTTCGGGTCATTGTCCTGTTGGAAGGTGAACCTTCGGCCTAGTCTGAGGTCCTGAGTACTCTGGATCAGGTTTTCATTAAAGATATCTCTGTATTTTGCTGCGTTCAGCTTTCCTTCAACCCTGACCAGCCCCCTGTCCCTGCTGCTGAAAACCACCCCCACAGCATGATGCTACCACCACGCTTCGCCAATGGGATGGTATTGCGCAGGTGATGAGCGGTGCCTGGTTTCATCCAGATATGACGCTTGGAATTGAAGCCAAACAGTTCAATCTTCTTTCATCAGACCAGAGAGTCTTGTTTCTCACAGTCTGAGAGTCCTTTAGGGGCATTTTTTGCACTGAGGAGAGGCTTCTGTCTGGCCACTCGGCCATAAAACCCAGATAGATGGAGTGTTACAGATGTCCTTCTGAAATTTCTCCCATCTCCACACATGATCTCTGGAGCTCAACCAAAGTGACCTTCAGGTTTCAAGTGTCATAGCAAAGGGTCTGAATGCTTGTCAATTTGATATTTCAGTTTTTTTCTTTTTAATAAATTTGTAAATTTAAAAAAAAAAAAAAAAAAAAAAATGGTTTTTGATTTGTTATTATGGGGTATGGAGTGTAGATTGATGTGAAAAAAAAAAAAGCATTTTAGCATAAGGCAGCAACATAATGTGAAAAAAATTAAGGCGTTTGAATACTTTCTGAATGCACTGTAATATATACACACACACACACACACACAAATTTAACTGATGTTTTTGGAAGCCCAAGATTAGAAGATAAAAAGCAGATGTTATTAGTTAGGTCAAAATATGACTTTGTTAATAAAAACACTTTATAGTAGCGTTTTATAAAGGGTATCAGATGCAATCTATAAGCAGTTTACAAATACAGAACTTCCTTTCTTAGCAGCCGTATGACAATTAAGGAAACAACACATATCAGATAGAAACAGAGTGGAGTCTGGAACTGTGAGAGGAAGGATGTATGAGAGTATGAGCATGTGCATGAGTCAGTGCCTGCCTCTGTTTATGCATTCTTTCTTGAATCAATAGATTTGTACCACTGATAAAGTACTTGAATTACTACCAATACTATAAAACTGGATCAATATATGTTTGGAGTAGGGACGTGTAAGGGTAATCATCTACATTACATTTACATTTATGCATTTGGCAGACGCTTTTATCCAAAGCGACTTACAGTGCACTTATTACAGGGACAATCCCCCCGGAGCAACCTGGAGTTAAGTGCCATGCTCAAGGACACAATGGTGGTGGCCGTGGGGTTCGAACCAGCGACATTCTGATTAGTAGCCCTGTGCTCTAGCCACTACGCCTACGTTTTTAGACTTGTTCTAAAAACACTAGGTAACTCGAATATCGCAAAATGATTTTCCTTTGCATATTTGCCTGCTGTGGCCAATGCTGAATATACCTTATTCACAGTAGATTTACAGTCTCTACAATAGCATCTGCTGGTTAAAGCTGTATAAAGCATCTAGATCAAATCTACTTGTTCACAACTCATGTTTTCTTGAATGGAATTTTTTTTTTCAACGTTTCATCAGCAGAATGACCCAAAACACTTTAAACAACAGTACAAACCATTGAAGGGACTGCAAGTCTATCCCTCAAACCTCATTGTCATTCACGCCAAAAATCAAAGCGCACCTGTGAATTATACATTATACTGTACTTTCCCTCTGGATCTCAGTTATAATTTAGCCCACTGGGGTGGTGCTGTGGATGTCTGTTGTTGAGGTGTTGGAAAAGATAACTTCACGGCATCTTGGTGTGCTTTCAAGCAAAGCGAAGTGTAGCACTACCAATACTTGTAATATTTTGATTCTTATTGAATTCTACTCTATTGGTTTTCAGTTTTTGTTGGAGTCATGCACAGCCATGCACCAGCGGACAATGATCCATGTTTTTATGGTGGAAAGGAATTGAGAAGCTGTATGGGAAAGTCGGATGCTTGTCAGATATTTAATGTGCATTAAATATCTGAAAACGGGGAGAATGCATTTTATAAAAAGCCAATTTACCACTTGTTTTTGGAATAATAACAACAACAACAACATGTGAAATTATACAAATTTGATGACCTTTTTATGTAGAGTTCATGTCTGTGCATTACCCTAGTGCTGTCAGTACGTTTCTATGTAAGCTCCAGGTGAGTGTAAATGTTTTTTTACCGTTATATTTTAAAACAAATATATATATATATATATATATATATATATATATATATATATATACACACACACATACATACATACATACATACATACATACATACATACAGTTAATTACCTCTTTTTCCCAAAATAAAAGCATAGTTTGTTGAAGCGAAGGGGGGGAAATCCTTTCGATGGCACAGAAATGACACACTTCAGCTTTAAGATTGCCCAAGAATCTGAGTATTATAGCTTTTCACACACAGCTTTTGCAAAAGAGAAACAATGCAGTGATATAATGTGACATTGAGATATTTTGCTAAAGACAACCAATCATAAACTAAACAGTGAAAACAATCAGAAACTTTCAAGAGCTGTGTTTTTGGGGTCAAAATGGAAATATCAAATAGAGACTTTTCTTCTCTGTTTCCCCTTCTATTTTTTGCCTTTATTTTTATAAGTACATTTTAGAAGCCTTTATACTTAACCAGAGCAAAACATTTACATGCCAACACTGTGGGAGAAGGACAAGCAGTAGCATGCTCATTGCCGTACTTCTATAATAATTTTTTTAAATACGCAAATAAGAAAGTTCACTCAGGGTTGACAGATGTACAGTGTGAACACACTATGATTTCAAGTGTGAAAATCCCTGGAGTATACTAAAAAAGTATGCAAATGTTTGAGGAATTATTTTCACTTTTGTTTGTGTCAGAGATAAACCATAATATAACACTTCCATTCAGGGCCAGATCATGGTCCTGTGAGGCGACAGAGAACAGATCTTTGGAGGCCCTCTTTGCTGCTGCCCCCAATGGCAGACCCCTTATCCTACGTTAAGTGACAGTTTAATAGTTTAGCTTTTTTTATTTTTTTTTCAAGCTAAAATTAGTCAACCAAAAAATGGTATCCTATAAAATATAAAAGGAATAATCAGGGTTCAATACAAGTGAAGCTCAATCGACAGCATTTGACTACACACAGGAAAATAGCAGAAAACGTGGGGTGTAAGTGCAGCACAGAAAACCACATTATAGAGGTTTTTAGTGAAGAAAACGGACAGGATCTGCTCGTGGATATCCACTTAACTTTCTGCTTCATGCCTCAAATGAAACTTTGAATATCTTTAAAAAGATCTGATGCCACTAACCTGACAAAATTCTGTGACTATTTTGTCCTCAAAAGCACTCATTCTATCAACGAATACATAGCTCGACTTCCAGATGAACTTAAAAAACATCCCGTGTCCATCTACCTGCATATCTTCCACCGAACCAGTTGATCAGATTTACACATGATATCGAGTTGATCGAAAAAGTATTTACAAGTTTTGTGTTCTACGTGCATCAGATGGTGCGAGGACTGTGGGTGGTCCATGTTCATGCCATTTGAGTCTGAGATTATACTTGAGATGTCTTCCATGGAAATAGCTTAGTAATGTGGTTACCATTTGTGTGTGTAGCCTACATTTATAGAAATCCCATCAACAGAAAAAGTGACCAAATACAGGCTGTCAGAAGAGAAGTAAACCGACCACAGCTGGGGAAAAATAAGCAACATGCTGCCTTCTCAAACTCTGGTTCAAGCTTCAAACCAGAAAAGAGTGTTAACCAGAAAACTATACAAAATGTAAGTCAATGGGTGAGGAACCAGTGTAAAATTAAAACTTAATTTCTGCTCTAAAAGATTTACACTAATATAAATAAATATAGCATGAAATGTTACCGTTTAAAAGTCATGCTGTGGGTTCACGCTTTACAGCAGCAGAGGGATGAACTAATGTCCCTGGATAAAACTTTGAGTGAACAGAATAATCTGTACTCACATATTACATAAAAGCGCTTAAAATGACCAAAACCAAACCAATACCATGTTTTTCGGACATGTTCTTTGAGGTAGACTTCTATATAAATACCATGATATAGGCCTATTATAAAAAATACCAAGGTTTTAACATACTGTACCATGATTCTGCCACAGCAGGCTTTTGAGTCAAGTAACTTTGAGAAACCATCATGTGCTGTAAAACGTGAAATTAATGCTACACAATATACTCTATATAGGCTACTAATATATATATATATATATATATATATATATATATATATATATATAGTGATACTATAAAAAATATATATATTTTAACCCCCCCCCCCCCCCCCCACCACATTATGGTACAACAGATTGTGTACTTGATGGGCCCCAGACTCCCCAGTAATGATGAAAGCCTATAAATGTGCCTGCTGTGAAATAGTGTATAATGTGAATAAACCTTTAGTGCACTGTGCCTTTTTTTTTTTTTTTTTACATCTTAGACCACTTGACTTGGTTTACGTGCACTTTACATTAAAGTTATTCCTCACATTAAAGTGATACCCATTTATGATGCCTACTTAAGAAGCCATAACAAGCACTTGCATGTATCTTCCCAACATTGTTATAAATTATGTTTTGCTAGTTTGGGTTTACTTTAGTTTTTCTTTTTTGTGTAAAAAGTAATACATAGCTCTCTAATAATTTGAGTGGAGAAAGGGGGTTACTGGAGGGTCTCGCCTAGGGTGCCAAATGGGATAGGACCGGTACTACTGCACTGCCACAGTCCCATTCAGTGCTGTAGACAAATCCAAACCTGTGCTGCCTGAATCCATTCAAGACTGTTTTAAGATCAGCAAGGGAATGCAGAGAACATGTAGCAGCTTGCTCAGGATGCACTTGAAGAGAAATTGTAAACCACATCATAATACTGCAGGGCAAAAGCCCTCTGTAAAGATATTCTCCTGCATGGCCACCCATATACTAACAAAAGTAAATCGCAAAAGATAAAAAAAAGAAAAGAAAAACCGGCAATAAAATCTCTGTGACCTCTACATACTTTGAAGGAAATCACATAAAGTATTTTGATATAAAAACATAGCAAGTTTAATTAATACAACTAAAGAACAAGGAAGAAAAACTGCATCCATGCGTTTGTAAACACAATCAATGCTGATGGCCAGTGAAAGTCCACCTGGATCTCAAAAATGGCACTTGCAAACAAACAAGGCTGTAATGTAATTTGCAGTTAGCCTGTATATGAGCATTAATAGTTTTTACCATATCATGTTACTCCTTTGTCTACTTACAAAGCAGAACAACACAACACATTTTAAATCTAAATTTGACCAAATAATGTTAATCTGTGGTCGTTTTATCATCATCATCATCATTCAGTAAAACTGAAAACATGGTACTTCAGAACACTCAGTACTTCGGAAACAAAAGAAACAGAAACTTCCATCATTGTAACGCTCGTGCCTATAGGTGTACATGCACTATGTATACATACAGCACACATTTTTCCCGGAAAAGATAGCAAAATTGAATTTTAATGTATTAACATTAGTTCAACAGATTTACTTACCAAACGGATCGGTAAACGCCTTCAAACTCGTCATGTTTACAAAGATCGTGCCGAACATATGAGAATATCAATGCTGTCCTATTCACAATGGCTGGAAATGTGATTGAAATCAGCGTCTCTCCTTTACTTCAACTGTGCGCTTCTCTGCGTACTGATGCCCTGGCAGACCAAGTGAATATAGACACCTGCAAAACAGCTAAATCCAATGTTCTCCAGTTGAGAATGACAGCCAAGTTCGGATAAATGTTTTCTTTACGCACTGACATGCACTTCTGTGACTTGAGGAAAGACAACTAGATGAGGGCGGAACGCGTCGAGCATCTGACCCACGCAAGGAAAATTAACGTAATTAATAATATGTTCTCACCTTTGCACATGAACAAGAATACAGGGTGTGCAGTATCACGACCCGGCCCCCACCCCGCCACAGTAATTCTTACTATCATTAATTTATCAACAAACATATATAATGCTATAATGCAACTGGTTCACATGCATTCAAATACTCAGGTTTTTCCTGGCTTAAAATGAGGCGGATGAAAAGTGACGTAAAAATCACGTAAACTTTAGCTTTGCGTTAATACGCTAATAATGACCTGGCAACGGAATACTAGTGTTAAATTTGTCAGCTGATTTTTTTTATTTAGTTTTAGTCTTAATCCTGTGTTAAATGTCCTTTTATTTTATTTTTATCATATTCAGTCAACCTCATCCTATTTTTTAATTATTTATTTATTTTTTGGTCAAGTTTTAATTGACAAAGTCTGGGCTTTTACATGTAGTTTTAGTCAATGAAAACTGTTGACAGTTTTGTCATATTTTAGTAACGTTTAGTCATATTGACATTTTAGTCACTGGACACTGTAAACATTTTAGCCATGAGTATTATTGATAAGCATTTGTCAATCATGTCTATCCAAAACCAATATATGGCACATATCACACACATATATATATATATATAGGATTGATCTTATGACGATGATCTCATGATGATGACGTTGCGGGGGTGAGAGACGAGTGTTACTTGCGTTCAGACCAGAGGCGGCGAGAGCGTCAAAATTCGCTCTGGCTGCCCTGCCAACAACGCTATAGAAAATTCGTGGACGCTCTGACGTATTTGAAATTGGCGGCAACGTTGGTTGAGAATGCTTGGTTTTGTGAACTATATTTAAAGGGGCCACAAAACATCCAGACATGTCGACTGGTGTCTTCCGGTATCTTTTTGACGACATATCACAAGTAGCGTATATCCTCATGAAATATTTTATATATTATAAATATATATTATTATATAATATTATATAAACCATGATATCCACTTCATCAACTCACCTGGCACACCGACAATTTCCTTTGTCCACGCATCGTTTTTTATTTTTTTTTATTTTATTTATATCCCTGTAAGCAAACAGGGACTCAAGTTATGTTAAATGACATCAAGCGACTATTCGACAATGGAATAATTTTATTATTATTGCCGAGATTTGTAGTCACAAATGACAATCCACCGAGTGCAATTTTTGTTAGTGTTTTCCACGAAGACACCCACCAGAGTTTTGTAGGCAGCCGGAGGCGGCACAAAATTTGAATACTGTACATGTTATATTTAAATTGATGAAAGTCATTATGAAATTCAATCTTGTTTAAACTTAATTGTGTAATGTAATGTGTAATAAACAAGAAAAAAGTATGATATATAAATTCAGATTTTATGAGTGATTTTCTATCAAAAGAACAATTTATTCCAAAAGATGTTAAGATCCAACCTAGCTTAAAGGGTCTGGGTAGTTCCAGGTTCGAATCCAGGGCATGCTGAGTGACTCCAGCCTGGTCAAGCAACCAAATTGGTCCGGTTGCTAGGGAGGGTAGAGTCACATAGGGTAACCTCCTCATGGTCGCTATTATGTGTGGTTCACGCTCTCCGTGGGGCACGTGGTGAGTTGTGCGTGGATGCTGTGGAGAATAGCATGAAGTCTCCACATGTGCAACATCTCTGCGATAACGCGTCCAACAAGCCATGTGATAAGGTGTGCGGATTGGCGGTCTCAGACGCGGAGGCATGTGAGATTCGTTCTCTGCCACCCAGATTGAGGCGAGTCTCGACGCCACCACGAGGACTTAGCGTGCATTGGGAATTGGGGATTCCAAATTGGGGCGAAAAGGGGAGAAAAAAAGAAAGAAAAAAGATCCAACCTAGCTTTAAACCGTGGTTCCTATACTACATTCAATAGAGACACAAATATCTTAAGGGATAGAAAATTGGAAAACAGGTTAATCTGTTTTCTACTATAGTCCTTTTACATGTAGCAGCTCTTGATTTGGATGTTATAGGCCTTTTAAAATAGCAGAACATTTGTTTCTCTTATGCAGAAAAAAAGATGCTGCCCACAGGCTGCTGCCCAAGTTATATACAGTGTCTAAATCCGCCACTGCATAAAACTGCGCAAATATAGCATTGGCAGAGCATCCTGATAGGACACATATATTTTCAGGAGTCACGACACCTGAACCGGAACACTATTAGCCCACTTTTAGCACATCTCAACTGAACTTTGGCTGACATGAAAACAAGGGTGTAAAAAGTCATCAGAAATGATAATTAAGTGAAAGTATGGATTTTGCGTAACCACGATAGACATGATACTTGATGCATTTCTAGCAGTTGACATTTCTACTGGTATTGGCGCAGAGCCATGCAGATGCTTGATGGTCTCGTTATAAAGCATCAACAAGGTATGCCAGTTTAAGAAGTTTTTACAGTCTTGAAGTGCGTGGTTATGATGTTATAGAACTTTCATGACTATTGAAGATCCAAGAAAAAGAAACCCACAAGCACTTGTCCACGCGAAAGCCAACGTATCTGTGTTAGAAACAGAATACTGTAAATTTGGTGCGCGTGATCATCCAGCAGTTATGCAAAGAGGCATTCATTTGTAATTTTTTAAATAATTTTTTAAAGTATTAGTTTTTTTTTGGATTTTGCTTAACACGTTGAGTTAGACGAGGATGCTGACATGGTGTTTACTGTTATCGCACATTTTATGGATTCGCACATTTTAATTTGACACTATTTTTATCAGAATCTTGTGTGAGCGCGAGATTAATCTGCATTATTCAAAACACTGTCTGCAATTCTGACACATAAAAAACAAGCAATAAACTCATCTTAAACCATCTTCATGTGGTATATCTCTCCCTCGGCCTCTGCGTACACTTTAAAGAAAGAGGGAGGGAGAGGACAGCGTTGCATGTGAGAGTGAAAAAAAGCGCTTTTAATGCGCCTCTTTTAAAAGTATTTGGTATATGAGGAAAGATACATTAGGGAGTTTTAATTCTGATGGTAGGCTGCAATAATAAGTTCATAACTTTGGGTGTTAGATCAATTGTAACTCGCGCTGTGCGCCCCAATAATTTTCTGCATTCGCAAGCAGCAATTTTCACTCGCAAATGCGAGTAAAATGCTCGCACTCTAGAGCCCTGATTATTGTAAATAATTCACCAAATTTACCGTATCCTAACTGTGTAAATAAAATAGTATTTGCCATTTTTATCTTTACTAAAATACAAATATTTGGGGACCCCTCCAAGTCTTTTTTGACTTCTTATGGGGGGGTCCTGGACTCTCTCAGCACCCCCTCAATTCAAGCACTGGGTTAAAGAACATGTTTAAAATCAGCAGAAAAATCTGACAACAATGGTATCATTAATTGTGCTTCTTTTGTTCAGATCACCCTAAAAACACTATTTTCAAGCTGGTCTGACTAATGCACATGCATGTTCTCAAGTTGATTGACAGGTGTATCTAAAAGTTGTTTGGCTCTTTTACCTGTAAGGCGGAACTTCTTTTTCTACATCCTCCATATTGGGCGTTCTAATTTCTGCCATTCTTTTTAATACAAGTGCTCCCTCTCAGAGCCAAATAGTCCCTGTATTAACCCAACATAATGATGACCTAGTATGTGTAAGCTAGTGGGTATGGTATTTTAGTGTGTGCGTTTCAGAATGTCACCAATAAGGGTCACTATAAGCACACTGTCTAAAAAAAAAAAAAAAAATCCAAATTCTCCACATAAGCTTTTCTACTCAGAGACACAGAGGGATTTATTTTTTAGAGCTCTGGGTTGATTAGGCTATTATCTTTTAGAATACCATTTTAACCAGTGCACCTAGGAGAATTAAGTTTGATTAGGCTAGATAAATCCATCAGACTGACTTTTTAACCAAAACCTAATTAAACATGGGCGGTTTATAAATGAACACAGGTTAGGGTGTTTGGTTTGGACACTAAGAGGCAGACTGACCATAGGGAGAACTGTAACTTTTCCTGGTGGGTCGGCTGCGAAACGGGGCCGAATGGGCAGTGATAAGCTGAAACAGGCTGCTGTGTTATGCCGAATGGGCCGCAACTTGCTGAAGAGGGCTGCAAAACAACACCTCAGTATGCCGAAGGGGGCCGCAATAATCAGAAAAGGACTGCGAATAGTGAATAGTATTTTATATGTAGAATAATGACAAAGCACAACAGTGTTCTATATGTAGGGACAGCGCTCAACAGTGTTATATTTATAGATGACATGGCAGGGTTATAAGTGACAGAATAGGGCTGTAATATCAGCATCTTCCAGGAAACCAATAACATTTTACTGGTCCAGGCTTCTGACCAGTAGAAAACTCTCCCTCTGCCTTCTGATTCTTATTGCTGCTTATTTGCCAAGGGATAAAGAGAGAGAGAAACGGAGATGATCTCAGCACTAACGTCTGTGATCCTCTCTGAGTTCTTTTTGTGACACAGTTTGGATATTCCATCTCTTTCCTCCCTCATTCCTTGTAAATGTTAATGTTGGCTTCACTTCATTGGGATGAAGTATTAGATGTATCCATGTAGAAAGAGATCATTAATACACTTCTTGGAATGCAGCAACCAGAATAATTAGCTGCTCGCTTTGTACTAAATGGTCCATTGTTTAAAATGGCAGGTCTTGGCTTGATATACAACCTTGCATTGCACTGTTTTCATTCCTGATACGGTCCGTTAAACAACAGAGGGTTCGAGAAGAGGGGCATCTTAAATGAAAAGCAAGGGGCTAGTGATAATCATGCAGTAATGAAATTTAGCACTTCATCTGCAGGGCTAATTACTGATGAAAAATGAACAGATCTCCAATCATGTCCTATTCATTTCTGTTTTCTTAATAATTGTATTCTTTGACTACCACACCTGGAGTCACAAGTTTGAATCCAGGGTGTGCTGAGTGACACCAGCCAAGTCTCCTAAGCTACCAAATTGGCCCGTTTGGGAGGGTAGAGCCACATAGGATTTCCTCCTCTTGGTCACGATTAGTGGTTCTCGCCCTCAATGGGGCATGTGGTCATTTGTGGTAAAAGAGTAGCATGAGCCTCTAGGGCTGTCAAATTAAAATTAGAATTTAGAATATTCAACGAATTTAAAAAAGAAAATACACATTCGAATGCAAAAACCAAGCATTCAAATTGTAGGTGTGTCATGAGGCGCACGAGACATGATGTTGACATAGCTAATGCGGTTTGTTTTTGTTAGCCTATCCAGTTCAACCCATTTGATGCGGCACAGATGTGTTGATAATTTGAAAAATGCTAAAAAAGAGAGTGAGTCGGAGAGGATCTTACTTACACCAAAACATCTTAAAAGTGCTGTGTGGCGCTTCTTCGGTTTCTGGAGTATCAAAGGCGAGATTGTTGACAAAACCAACGTCATTTGTAAGTTGTGTAAGAAACCGCTGCTATATCACGCCACAACATCTAACTTGAGAACACACATGCAGTTTTCTCATCCCGTAGAGTTTTCTCGAGAATGTCATGACGATTGGCCATTATTAAAACAGTCCAGGGTATTACTGGCACATCGTTCAGAGCTGATCGTGTGTTTTCATCAGCTGGAAACATTGTCAACAAAAACGCTCAGCCCTTGCTGCAGATCAAGTTGACCATCTAGTGTTTTTGACAAACAATATATAGATGTATGAGTGAGTGGATAGTTTCAGAATAACAGTTTGCCCTTTTGTGTTAACATAATACATTATGCTGTCAGTTGAAGCGTGTTTTCTCATATTACTGATGCTCTTTCACTTATATGCACTTTTGTAACCTCAATTTCCTTGCGTGCACATTTAGGAAATTATATTTGATCTATGAACAATTGTTTAAAACTTTATACACTTTAAACAAAATCATAACATTTAATTTCAATAAAAAATGCGATGCTTGATTTGGATTATATTTGCTCACTGCACTCACTTGCGCCTTCTTGTGGGCTTAGGAGACAGTACTTTTTTACTCTAACATAAAGTAATGTCTTTAGAATTAGAATATAATTTGAACATTACTATTAATTCAGTAAGAATTTCGAATTTAGTTTTTTAGCCATTTTGACAGCCCTATGGGCCTCCACATGAGGAGTCTCCGCTGTGTCATGCACGACGAGCCACGTGATAAAATGCGCGGATTGACAGTCTCAGAAGCAGAGGCAACTGAGACTTGTCCTCTGCCACCCGGATTGAGGTGAGTAACCATGCCACCACGAGGGACGGCTGTGGCTCAGGTGGTAGAGTGGGTTGTCCACTAATTGCAGGGTTGCTGGTTCAATTCCCGGCCCACACGTCTCCACATGCTGAAGTGTCCTTGGGCAAGACACTGAACCCCAAGTTGCATCAATCACAGCTATAAAGCTTTGAATACCGCTAAGGTTAAAAAGGTGCTATATAAGTGCAGACCATTACTAAATAGTGGGAATTGGGCATTTCAAATTGGGTAAAAATTTTCTTCTTTGAGTAATGAGAGAGGGGAAGTTATGGAGTTACTGCTGAGTATCGACACTAGCCCTTCAAAGACCTCCTGAGCATCACAGTGAATCAAATTATTTTAACTAATTAAATTCAACAAAATGAATTAATACAATAAACTCCAGTAATCACTTATATTCTTAGCTTGAAGATTTATTCAGTCCCAGATGATGCAACCATGCTCAATGTGAAAGAACTTTGTATGCATTGGTTGTTCATGGCTAACTAGTGTTTTATTTCTTCATGTATACTATAAAGAACATAACTTCACCTAAAAAGCTAAACCTTTTATTTAAAACAAAAAATTAGATTTAACAATAAAAATATACCAAAAATATTAAATATAGCTGCAAGCAGCAATTACGGGGCAAAGCACCTAAATGGCCAACTAGCTGTCTATAGGACCAACATGATCACACAGGAAGTCGGCATGTTGTTTCCAAAATGTACATTACCCTAGGATCGACCACATTATGCCGACTCACTGACAACCAACATCTCTTATCAGACATCTATGCATCAGCTCCAACATGTTTACCTGGTGTTGCAACTGAAAGCACATTGCGATAGCAGCATGGGAAACCTGGGTTCGGATCCCCTTCTAAAATCAGGAACTATTTGGTTTGCATAATCTGTGACGAGCATGAATTAACGGTTGCCTTTTTACCTCTTACATACAATTTTTACTTCCCTGATGATTAGGTTTGGGTTTGAGTTGGGGGGTATAGTTTATAAAACAGGCATTCTTCTTCGCTGAATTGTAGTATGTACAGCTGAAATGAACTTACTTTACAACTCACCCCCTATGGGCATTTCTCCACCAAAAATTAAGCTAACACATGCCCATATGCCTAAAAACTCTTACTGCTCTGCTTTGGCCACTGGGGGCCATGTTTTGAATTTCAATAAGGACAGACAGATTTTAGCTAAAGAAGAGTCCTACTGTGTCTGATTACACAATGAGATCAGTCTGATACATTGCAAATGCACACTTGTTTATGAGTCATCCCAAGTAGGGTTCAAACCTGTACATTTCTGATCTTCAGTCCAGTGCAAAATCCACTGCAACACTTGGTCACAACATTAGCAGTCACCAAAGGGAGATACAAAGTTGAGAGTACAAAATAATAGATGACAAAATTTTGTTTCTAAAGCAGTAGATTTGAATTTAATAGGAAACTATGCTGTGAAGTACAACCTGTGTTAGACCAAAAAACCCAAAGCTGAACAGAAGTACAATTTTAAATCTAGAATTTGTGGGATTCAAACACCGAATCTTTAAGGATGCAGTCCAGACATTTACACACCGAACCACTCAGTTAATAAGTTTCAACAATAGTATTATATTCTTGTTCTGAAGAGTATCTTTATATTCTATGCAATTACACATGTTAGGAAGAGCAAAATTTAGAGAGAGCAAGAATATTTTATTATTATTGAATGGTCACTTTTAAAGAATGAATAACAGATGAAAGAAAGGATGAATGGGATTTTTTTATTAAATCAAAGGCTATGGTTAAATGTTGTAATGAATGCGACTTATTATTTACATTAATTTAATTGCATATCCAGTTTTAAATTAGTTTTGGTAAATAACAAAAGACACTCAGAGTAGATTTGGCTGTGCCATTTATGTATTTAAACCACTTTTATAAGAGTATCAGTTTTTCTCATGTGATTTAGGCATGATTATTGGATGTTTAGACATTTACAAAAGTGAAAAAGTGTAATTAGAAATGGGGGTGTTGAGAGTAAGAGTACGAAATTGTTGCATTTTCAAACAGTTAAAGACAGAGGCTCAGAGATGAGACATCCCCATAAAAACTGTGCTGTCATTAGCATAAGTGGATAAGGACACATTGTTACTATTATTTCCATTTCCAATTAAAAATTCCTTTGAGGTCCCTCCATAGCCTACATAAAAGTGTCTCAATAACACGCTGCATAATTGCCAGAAAGAGGACAAGCTTGTCTAATACCTCTTAAAACACTCAATGAACACTCATCCTCTCTTAACCTTGAACATTAAAAATGCTTAAGAACACAACAACACTGCATTACACACAGCAACTGCTGTTTTAGGCCAGACTGTTTTAAGCTATTTAGAATGAGTAAAGTGTTCTGTGTGACTGTATGTGTAATCTTTGCTGCTAACATTTACTGAGTTGAACACAAGTCAATACGACAAGCCCTCTAACATTGTATGGTGCGTTCAAACACTCACTAAAGGGCTCAGAGACCACTGGCTGGCATTTAGGTGACATTTAAAAGTCTTTATGCTTTCTAGGATGGTCCCATTTGAATGATATCTGTTTAGAAATGCTCACATTCAAGCAGTTACGCAGTACTGGATGATGGCTGTTATTACTGAACAACATCTCTGCTGATTAATTCAAATACCAAACTATATAGTGGAAAACATCTTTACAGAAACCAGATAATAAATGAGAGAGAGAGAGAGAGAGAGAGAGAGAGAGAGAGAGAGAGAGAGAGAGAGAGAGAGAGAGAGAGAGAATGGAGAATGTAATAAATTGATGCTGGATGCTGATTATGTCTGATTCTGTCATCAATGCATTCAGTAGATAATTAACTATAATTAAAAGCATTTAGGGAGTCTATTTCTTTATGAATATTCAATCTGCATTTTATATCTAATGGAACATTCAACTAAACATCAAACAGTACGTTTCCAAAATGACTTTCGCTAAAGGCTGTTTTGCACACATGGGCTGACATAAAATAATTTTGGTAAGTTGACAGACTTGCAGTTTGACATGCTTCACTCCACCTAAAACTATAGTAGACAGAATTTCACTAGTACTTTTCTAATTATGATGCATGCGGTTTGACCTTAGACCTTATTTTTATTGAGTGACTACATCAAATATTTGTATTTTTAAAAAATTTATTTGTCACATCAACTAGTGATCAGTTAAGAGTCCTTAACTATCAACTACCCAAATGCACTCACACATATATGTGCAGAAACAAGATGACATTTTGTGTGACTGTGTGAGTTAGGTGATTGATGGATCTATTTGAATAATATAGTCTTTAATCTCGTCCTCCTGTCACATACGTTACAGTGTAGTGCATTTCACACAACCTAAAGCAGATCTGAATGCAGTGCACAGCCTTAGCCACTACTCAGTATTCACACGAGGCCAAATGCACTGTTAAGGCTTTCAGTATTTACAGCACTGAGTTGACCTATATTTTGTTAAAAGGATAGTTCACCCAAAAATGAAAATTCTGTCAACATTTATTCACCCTTATGTCTTTCCAAACCTGTATGGCTTTCTGTCTTCAGTGGAACACAAAATGATTAATTTTAAAGAATGTACTGGTCACTCTTTCTCATGTCAGTGCAATAAATGGGGACTAGCGCTTTCAACCTTCAAAAAGAAAGCAAAAGCATCATACGATTACACTCACTTAGAACTTTATTAGGAACGCTATGGTCCTAATCAAGTACCTGACGTGGTCTTCTGCTGTTGTAGCCCTACCCCTCAAGGTTTGACGTGTTGTGCATTCTGAGATGCTATTCTGCGCACTACAATTGTACAGAGTGGTTATCTGAGTGACTGTTGATTTTCTGTCAGCTCGAACCAGTCTGGCCATTCTCCGTTGACCTCTCTCATCAACAAGGCATTTCTGTCCACAGAACTGCCATTCACTGGATGTTGTTTAGTTTTTGGCACCATTCTGAGTAAATTCTAGAGACTGTTGTGTGTGAAAATCCTAGGAGATCAGCAGTTACAGAAATACTCAAACCAGCCCATCTGGCACCAACAATAATACCACGGTCGAAAACACTGAGAACCCTTTTTTTTTTTTGTACATTCTGATATTTGATGCAAAGATTAACTGAAGCTCCTAACTTGTATCTGCATGATTTTATTCATTACACTGCTGCCACATGATTGGCTGATTAGATAATCGCATGAATAATAGGTGTACAGGTGTTCCTATTAAAGTGCTCAGTGAGTGAATATAGATTTAATTATTAAAAGAATATAGCAATTATAATTTTGGGTGAATTAATCATTTAAGAATCTGCAAGCGAAGACATAGAATCAGACCTGAACAGTATTTGGTGCAATCTAATTACAGAGTAATTACTTATTGTATTCAAATTACTTTAAAAAAAAAATACAAATACAAAAAATAGTAGTGTAATGCATACATTTTAAAAGAGTAATCAGATTACAGTTACTGACTGTAATTATCTTATGTACATTTCTTGGGTTACACATATATAAAATAATCATTTATTTATTTTGAACACATTTAAAAAATTAATTATGCTCATATGTATGTATATTTGTGTTTCTGTGACGCATGAAGAGACATTAACAAGTCATTAGGGTAGAAACGTGTGGTGCTGAGTGTATGATTAAGAACAACAATGATCAAGCAGGAAATAGATATTATTTAGATTTTGTTGAGTTGAAAAACAAAAAAACTATTTTTGTATTGTTTTCCTGTAAAATTCCTTAAAACAAGATCAGTTAGATTTATCTTTTTTTTTAGAAACAACACTTTATAAGATATTTAGGTTTTTCAGAGAATGCATTTTTATGTGAGTTTTTATAGTCAAAACAAATTAAAATATCTACCAACGCTGAAGAAGTAAACATAAGTATTTTGAATTCATTACTGAACTTGAGTAATCTAACGGAATATGTTACAAATTACATTTTATTCTGTACATGTATTCTGTAATGGAATACATTTAAAAAGTAACCCTCCAAACCCTGGTACCTAGTTCAGTACAGTATCTGAGTTGGTGGCCTCATTTTCCATTACTGAATGTGAAAACTGAAAGATTGTGCCTACTTACAATTGCAGTTGGTCAGAAAAACCTTGGTGGCTTCTCTGTGATTTGATGTTTTGTTCAATGTAATGTCTCTGTAATCAGTGGGATGGGAGAATTCAGATAAAGTGAGAGACCTTTGAATCCCATCTGGCTTTGAATGCGGTTTTGAAGGTGAGTCCAAGTTCAGCTTCAGTCTCACTAAAATTCATTACCTGAAGTAAAAAATGTACACTGAGTCACAGACAGTGTTATTAGTGTTTTTTCTTTTTTCTTTCACAAGCCTAGAGTCAAAGCCAATGATTAAATTCATGGACTGGCCCGCGGTTTTCTATAATTACTCTCTCAGTACTGAAAGAACAACGAACTAAAAAGGAGAGAGCAATTTTTAATGTACAGCATGTTGTGAAATCTCTATATTATTTTTTAAGAGGCATGTACTCTTCACTACACACAAACACACTGTAATAGTGTGTCCTGAATGAATAAATGACATGGTAATCAAATCTATGACTTCGGCATTGCTAGGGTCAGGCTCTACAAGTTAAAGGTGCTGTAGTGATTTTTCATGGAAATGTATGCCAAAAATGTTCAGACTCCTAGAAAGATATTAATGAAATAAGTGTACTGAGATATCTCACCAGTCTCTGTGACAGCTCTAGATTCTGTAAACAGCAAACAAAAATGCATCTTGACGTAAATGACGCTTTCTGCCTGTCAATAATTTTGCACATTCTCAGGGTATTGTAGTTGCAGTGAATTATTGAGGCTTAATGCTATTTTTATGCCTTGTTGCTCATAACAGTTGTCAATTGAAAATGCTATTTTGCTGCCGTTGTTTTTTTTTAGTTTTTTTTTTTTTTTACAAATGCTTCTGCTTGTGTTGGTCTCAAAAGCTCATTTTGTATCTTTGGAGTGTGGATTTTTGGAAAAAAAGGAGAGGGGCTAATCCAATGGCTCAAGCTTGGGGAAATTTTAGAATGGCTAAAATCACTTACATCAGCTACAGAAACACAATGAAAAGACCCAGTGAAACAGTTTGAAAAATGCAGTTTTCTGCATAGCCATGTGAAGTAGGGGTGCTGTGGGAGCTGCAGCACCCCCTGTGGGCATTCAAGCCCACCCAAGTGCAGTCAAAACGGTGTATGCATTAAAAATGATTGACAGTTCATTTATTATTTAGAAACCATAATAATCTGTTACTCTTGTTAATGAAAGTAATGATGAAAATGTTTAGTATTTTTATTTCATCAACCATAATGAAGATGACAAGAAAACGAAGATTATACCAGTAATTAAATGATTTTGATTGAAATTTACTCTTCAAAAATGTGAGAAGGAAAAATGATACTGAAAGGCATTAACAGTGCAATAATAATGTTTGCAAAAGGAAGACAGGAAAGAATGTATTAAAATAATCCTGGCATTTCCCCACTTGAGCTGCATGAATTGAGCTGATCACCGATCAACTGTCTCAATCGCAAACAATTAATTACAGTCCCTAAAATGATGAACAAAAACATAATTTCTAAAAGATAATAGCCTACTAATACTATCTAATAATTTAATATACTATTTTTATGCTATTATTTCAGGAACTCTGTTTTAACAAGGAATGTTTTTATATGTTACATATTTTATGATTATAAATCTAAATATGTTCATAGAAATGTTTTAATAAATGTTTATACATCAAAATGTATAAATAATTGGTTAAAGTTTGTATATTTTACTGACATTTTTTTATTGTGGTTAGTGCTTTATTTTAGGCTACTACATGTCTTTATATTAATAATTCTGCTACTAATTTGCTACTCACTGGACAGTTGCAGGGGGAGGGACATTCTCATTCTAGAGAGCATTTGATTGGACTAACACGCAAAAGTGCAACATGAGTCATCAGTATATTTGGTCCGTTTTCCTGGAAGAAAAATAATTTTTGTTCATTTTAAATGTGTATATCAACATAAAACAGTGTTGGGGAGTAAGCTCATCACATAACCTCATTACAAAAACCAAGTACTTGTAATTAGATTACATTTTAAAACGTACATGATGAGATTAGAGTTACTTTTTATGAATAAATGATTACATATTGATTATATTACTTGTTGGAGCCAACGACAATAACTAGTGTTTAAGAAGTATCTACTTTAAAGTGCATACAAACAATGCTGCACTAAGAATGTTTTCTCCTAACATTGTGAGAACTTTATCAAATAATAATAACATCATTAGTATTACAATGCACTTACAATGGAAGTGAATGGGGCCAATCCGCAATACGTGTGTTAACATGAATTTAGTGTGATAAAATACATCCGACTTTAAAACTTTGTTGCCATTACAACATAACAGCGTAAACCCTAAAACAACCAAACAATTTACGATTTAAGCAACTTTACAGCTCAGATAATACAGAATTTTTACAGAGGAATAAGTGTAATTGCTTTTTATAAAACTATATGCTAAATTTCTCTCTTTAAACTCTCCAAAAATGGGCTCAATGCACTTCCATTGTACTTCCATTTGTGGTAATCAACATTATGCCACAAATGCTGTCGACTGAACTTAACTTGTATTGAACATGGAATATTCCTTTAATGTTAATTGAGTGTTAATTGGCACATTATACACTTAATATTAATAATAATCAATAAATTACAAAGAAGTGTAATATAAATTATCACGATATTGATTTTTCATTGTGAATCAGTACCAGATTACATTTCAGAAGTAATCTACCCAACACTATACAACATCAAAGCTAACAGACATGAATAAAAAGCCATTTCATGTGGTCTCTGTGTGATGTACACTGTATAACTTCAGTGGTTTTGTATAATCTTACTGGTGACACCTATGTTATACTGGTTATCAGCAAGGTGAATGTGTGTGCTTGAGAAATGTAATAAAAAATTAGACACACTTCAGCCGTTTGGCTCTAAACAGGATATCCCAAACTTTATTTCCTGTTTAGAGGTGTACTAAGGGAGCAATCACAGTTAGTGGACGTTCATCTTATTAGATTGAGTGCAACACACACACACACACACACACAAAATCAGAACAAAAAAAATTATCATATTCAATTATTCAGATTTTTTAAATTAAAACAAGCTAACAACCTAACGATTAAATCAAAACAATGTGTGAAACAGAGCAAAAAGTGCAAGAGCTATAGGTAGGATAGATAGATAGATAGAGAGAGAGAGAGAGAGAGAGAGAGAGAGAGAGAGAGTTAGGAGGTAAAAGGTACACCTTTAATAAGCCTATATGACAGAAGACAGTGTAAGACACTCTATGCCACAAAGCCACACACACTTTGCATTAACATGACTCTCAGCGTTAGCTTACAGTGATTGTACACACCATGATTTGAGCCCCTCGATCTGTACAAGACAGATAAGATAATAAAACCTCCTTCATTATGACCAGCTACGTTAACACACAATACATTCAGTCCTGCATTGGCATGAGATATCTGCCATGTTGTTCAAATGGTTTTGCAAACCTTTATAAATGTTATAAATTTACACATTGTATATAAGTACAATGTAGTCATATACAAACATATATGCACTTTTCAGGAATTTCAGGAATGTCTTTACACATATACACTGCTGCATTTGTTTTCAAAACACAGCCCACGTAATTTCAGCACTGGACACATTAATGCAACATGTTAGTGAGGCCGTGGATTGGAGAGATAGCGGAGAGAGAAAGAAAGAGAGGGGAAGAGGAAATAATATTATCAAAGATCAGTATTAAACCTCTGAAAAGCTACAGTCCATCTGAGCATTGAGGAAGAGATTGGGGGTAGAGGAATGTAAGACATATACAAGGCAAACATTACCCTGGTGTTTCATACACATTCTCCTAATGTTTTACACACATTTTCCAGATGGTTCACAAAGCTTCGCATGATGGTTTACAGACACGGAGCAGATACATAACGGACTATTTGTTCCTTTAAAGCAGTGTTTCCCAAACTGGGGTACACGTACCCCTTGGCGTACGTGAGGTGACAATGGGGGTAAGTGAATACGATTCTGGGATTTACCGTTCTTTCAAATTCATCACAGTCTAAAATAACATTCAAACCCAGTTCATGCATTTATCACTGGCAAAAATAATATTGTGTGCCCCCTAGTGTAGAAACACCAAAATGGTTGTGTCATAAAGGTCAAATAAATATGCAAAATATCCCTATCTTTTGCAGTTAAAAAAATGCCTTTACTGATGCGTTGTGTGTCACAGAATTATCTTTTTTTCATCAGCCCATACACCACTGTAAAAAGTTTGGGAACCACTGCTTTAAAGGATTAGTTCACCCAAAAATTATAATTCTGCTGTTATTTACTTACCCTCATGATGTTCCAACCGGTATGACTTCGAATTTTTGAAGAGCCTAGATGCTCTTGTCCATACACCGATCAGCCACAACATTAAAACCACCTGCCTAATCTTGTGTAGGTCCCCTTCGTGCTGCCAAAACAGTGCCAACCCGCATCTCAGAATAGCATTCTGAGATTAAATTCTTCTCACCACAATTGTACAGAGCGGTTATCTTCAGTCTGGCCATTCTCTGTTGACCTCTCTCATCAACAAAGCATTTCCGTCCACAGAACTGCTGCTCACTGGATGTTTTTTTATTTTTGGCACCATTCGGAGTAAACTCTAGAGACTGTTGTGTGTGAAAATCCCAGGAGATCAGCATTTACAGAAATACTCAAACCAGCCATCTGGCACCAGACTGGCCAGAATTGTTCGAACTGACAAAAGTCTACGGTAACTCAAATAACCGATCTGTACAAATGTGGTGAGAAGAATAGCATCTCAGAATGTAATTTCAGAGATGCGGGTTGGCGCTGTTTTGGCATTACGAGGGGGATATACACAATATTAGGCAGGTGGTTTTAATGTTGTGGCTGATTGGTGTATAATGAAAGTAAATGGGTACTGAGGCCTTTAAGCTCCAAAAACACCTTAAAAGTATTTTAAAAGTGGTTTATGAGACTTGTTGTCTTACAGTGATGTGAAAAAGGGTTTGCCCCTATCCTGATTCCTTCTGTTTTTGGGTATGATATCTTAGAAAAAAAATCTAACACAAAACAAATACAATCTGAGTAAACACAAAATACAGATTTTAAATGATAATGTTATTTATTGAAGCATAAAATGTATCCAATACCAACTAGGCCTTTGTGAAAAATTATTTAACCTTTTAGTTACTATATCCCCAAATCTATGAAATTGCTTTCATAAAGGGGTTCAGCTGGACTAGACACACCCAGACCTGATTACTGCCGGCCCTGTTCAATCAAATCAACACCTAAATAGAACTTTTTAAGCAGCATGAATTTGGCTAAAAGGTCTCACCCAGTAGCACACTATGCCAAGGTCGAAAGAAATTCAAGAACTAATGAGGGAAAAGGTGATTAATATACATCAGTCTGGGAAGGGTTACAAAGCTTTTTCAAAGGCTCTGGGACTCCAAATAACCACAGTGAGTGCCATCATCTCCAAATGGAAAGTTGTGAACATTCCCAGCAGTGACCGACCTTCCAAAATTCCTCCAAGAGCACAGCGACAACTGATCCAGGAAATCACAAAAAAGCCAAGGACAACAGCCAAGTAACAGCAGGCCTCTCTTGCATCAGTTCATGACTCCACTATCAGAAAGACACTGGCCAAAAAGGCAATCCATGGAAGTGTGGTGAGGCGAAAACCACTGTTAACCCAGAAGAACATTAAGGCTCCTCTGATTTTTGCCAAAACACACCTTGATGATCCTTAAACATTTTGGGAGAATGTTCTGTGGACTGAGGAGTCAAAAGTGGAACTTTTTGGAAGACAGGGGTCCCATTACATCTGGCCTAAATTACTATGGTCAAGCATGGCAGTGGTTGTGTGATGGTTTGGGAATGCTTTGCTGCTTCAGGGTCATAATTTGCAATAACTGAGGGAAACTCTTCTCTCTACCTGAAAATCCCAAAGAAGAACGTCCGGTCATCAGTCTGTGAGTTGAAGCTCAAACGCAACTGGATTATGCAGCAAGACAATGATCCAAAGCGTACTAGGAGTAAGTCCACCTCTGAATGGCTCAAAAGAAGCCAAATTAAAGTTTTGGAGTGAACTAGTCAAAGTCCTGATTTGAACCCAATTGAGATGCTGTGGCAGGACCTTGAAGGGGCAGTTCATGCTCTATAATCCTACAATGTAGCTGAGCTAAAGCAGTTCTGCAAAGAAGAGTGGGCCAGAATTCCACCACAGCGTTGTGAAAGACTGATCTCCAGTTAGCGGAAGTGTTTAGCTGCAGTTGTTGCTGCTAAAGGTGACACAACCAGCTATTAAGTTTAAGGGGGCAGTTAGTTTTTAACATGGCTGATATAGGTGTTGGATAACTTTTTTGCTTCAATAAAAAAATAAAAATAATTATATTTGAAAACTGCATTTTGTGTTTACTCGGGTTGCCTTAGTTTTATGATATCTCGTTTGAAGACAAATTGTTAAACCATTTATTCTGAAAAATATTAAAAAATGGAAAAAAAATCAGTAAAGGGGCAAATACTTTTTCCCATCACTGTATATTCCAAGCTTTGTATGGACCTAAATTCCAACCTGTTCGTCACAAAAAGACATCATATGACTTGAGATATTTTTATTATGCTTTTAGAGGGGTTATTTTAGAGATTGTCAACCACAGGACACCAAAAATGCACCTCTTGAATTCAACGCAAGAAATATAGGTTTGGAACAACGTAAGAGTGCATAAATAATTACATAATTTCTTTTTTTTGGGGTGAACTATTTCTTTAATTCTTACCAATATCAGATACTGCTCCAGACCAGGCAAACACACACACACACACACACACACACACACACACACACACACACACACATTCGCACACACTGCTCAGCAAAAAAACTAGAACAAAACAAGCGCTATGCAACAATCAATCCAAAAGGCAATATTTGTCATTAAGATCATAAAGGTCTCAAATAAATACATTGTATTCTCTCTGTGATAATGCCAGAGCAGCGACTCTGTCTTCATTCTACTGTACAGTATATACAAACATATCTGAACTGTTTAGTGACAATATTTTTTACTGTTAAATAATACAACCACAGCAAAACCAAGCAAAGGACTTTGATATATTGCTTCCTTAGTTTGTACATGTGCTCCTATACCAAACAACAGATACTGCCTTTTTAATATACATGTGCAAGTTAAAAAAAGAAAAACACAAAATGAAACTTACAAGAAAACCGAAATAAACAAGCAAACAAACAAATTATATTCTGATTATTTATACAGCTTTCAAATGTCAGTCAACTACATTAATGAAGGGAATTCTGCATACTATATACAGACAGGTTAGCATCCATGCATTGTCAACACGAAGCACATTAACATTCCAAAAATGGACATGGCAAAACATTGGGGTGGGGTATGGGAGGGGGTTAGGTTTCACAGAAGGCGGGTCCAATGCAGACTCGCCCAGATTTTCAGGCATACCCTCAAGTGGTGACTGTAGAGCGCAGACGTACATACACAAATTTGTTGATGCCTGCTCTGCCAAAGCAAATACATATAGAGTATAAACCATAGAGACAATGTACAGTTTGAACGCCTCATATGGCAGACATGCCCATGAGTGTAGACACACCTCTGGCTTGGCGAGAGTCCATGAAAGTCTTATTGGCAGAACAGATTATGGCTGTAATTCACATGGTTTCACCAAACCTCAGTTCCTTCCAACTACATCTATTTTGTTTACTGGTTAAATTAGGCTTCTAGAGAAAAAGTCTGTGTGTCATATCATATTGATTGTTTTTTTATTTATTGTTGGTAGTGTCCCTCTGGTGGAGCTTGGAATTAGCAAGAAACTGTGGGCCATCTTTGTCACAGTCATCATTTTAATTTCGAAGTACTCTGGAGCTGGTACCATATTTTTCATTTAATTAAAAACATAAAACAAAAAAGAATAAACAGCCATTCAACTAGTACATTTTTTCCTTCTCTTTCAAAATTAAGCTACAGAAACTACAAACCCCTACGCATTTCAATTCCCAAAATTCCTTTTAAAAACTCTTAAGACACTTCCTTCATCACAAGGAAAGTTGGTGCTCAGGCGCAGTAAAAGAGGTGTAGGCTGGACCTCTCGAAAAAGGTACAAACACCCATAAGAAATGTCACCAAGGCCTCTTTTTTCCTTGCAAGAATATTTTTGGTGTGGGTAAAAAATTTTTAAGATTTGAAATACAAAACCCACTTCAGGGGCTGTGTGGCACTGCAGTTCTCCATAAGAAAATTGGAAAGATTTCCCCTTTGGCAAATTTGGAGCAAACAACACAATAGATGGAATCCAAATCAGATCTACTGTGCTCAGTTTATTACATTTTTACTCACTGACAAAGGGGCCATTCACACCAAACATGTTTTTGCGTCTGTATACGCCACTTTCATTGCATTGCATCTAGCTTTTTTTAGTGCTAGAACACATTCGGTCTGAATGGCTAAAATCTAAATTTTGACAGGAGAGTGAAAATTTGTGGTTTCAAAAATTCAACCAAGCTTCCCTGAAAACTTTGAGCTTCTACTTTTTTTTGTTATGCTTAAACCATGCTATTCTAAAGATGTTTAGAGTCAAATTGAGATCGGTTCTAGAATTTCTGATTTTAAAACTGGCTTATGTCTAAAATGGCTGATCCTAAATGCATGGCTACTGTACGATATTTACCTTACAGCTCTGTATGCAGCAAATTTACAAAGTACAAAGAAGCAATCTCAGCAGGGTTGGAGGGAGATTGTGCCCTCGTAAACTCCACATAGATGAGTGATTGTGTATGTTTCCATCAATTTCTAATGCTTGCATGTGTAAGACTGTAAGTTTGTCTAGTATGGACACTGTTTTTGCTGTTCAGTTTATGTGGTTGCAGTGCGTGTTCATAAATGTGTGTTTGTTTGGACGGAAAGTAACAGTCATAATAGTAAACTCTTGATGTGATGTTGACAAAAGCATGTCACGGACAAATTTCACTTCATTGAATTTACACGTTCCATCTGAAAATTGATTAAATAAATGAATAATCTAGTCTATAACAAACTGCAGTATGTCATTAAATTGTTAGTATTATTTAAAAATCAAGGATGTTCCTCCTGAAAAGACCAATATTGCTGGTCCCCAGTATATGTTGTGTTTAGGATGCTGGGACTGTACTACAGAAACTTCCTATATTAGGTCTGTCCAGCACTAACAATTAAGCAGCCTAACCAGGATAAACCAGTCTGGTTGACCAGCACTAACCAGGATTAACCAGCATAGTTGTCCAGCACTAAACATTAACCAGCCTGGTTGTCCAACACTAACCATTACCCACACTAACCAGCATAAACCAGCCTGATTGACATGCACTAACCATTAACCAGTCGAAATGACCAGCATTAACCAACTCTGACCAGGATGGATATTCAGCAAAGTTTTGCATCGCTATGCTGTTTAACCAGCAATAACCATTAACCAGCCTGGTTTACTAGCACTAACCAGCATTAACCAGCATGAATGACCAGCACTAACCATTAATCAGCCTAGTTGACCAGAACTAACTATTAACCAGCCTGGTTGACCAGGACTAGCCAGCCTTATTCAGCATAGTTGACCAGCTCTAACTAGGATTAACCAGCATAGTTGTCCAGCATTAACCATTAACCAGACTAGTTGACCAACACTAACCATTCCCCGCAATAACCAGCATAAACCAGCCTGGTTGACATGCACTAACCATTAGCCAGCCTGAATGACAAGCATTAACCATTAACCAGCCTGGATCACCAGCACTAACCAGGATTAACCAGAATAGTTGTCCACCACTAAACATTAACCAGCCTTGTTGACCAACACTAACCATTACCTGCATTAACCAGCATAAACCAGCCTCATTGACATGCAATAACCATTAACCAGCTGCAATGACCAGCATTAACAAACTTTGACCAGAATGGAAATTCAGCAACATTGACCAGCATGGTTGTCCAAAATGAACCAACTGCCAGCCTGGTTGACCAGCACTAACCAGCATTAACTAGCTTTGACAAGCATTAAAATTCATGTCGGTCAAAGCTTGTCTTTTTAGCAGGGGTCCCTTCGTGCTGAGCTCTTTCAGTAGCACTTTACGATCTTTAAGAATGTAAAATCAAAGCTCTTCAATCAAAGTCTTGCACTAGTGCACCTCTGGTCTCTAAAGCTGGGTGAGAATATAGCTGTCTACACTACACACTCCTTATTGTATAACTGATTCCTTTCTGAACTGAACTGTTGCTGAAAATGTAGGAAATTAACTTGAACCTTGAACAAAAACTAGTTACAGTACACAGAGCTGCTCATGACAACAACATTAAGCTGTTTCGGAGGACGTCCAAGCAGCAGCTGACCACTTTTGGTTAGGACCACTCTGATTACAGGTCAAACAATTACAACTTAACTGTGCTCATAATCTGTAAACCCCAAAAAGTATGCAATTTTGTCTGTTTACAAATTCTAGGAGTATTCTCCTTTGCGAAACCAAAATGCAGTAACTACATATTTAGTCAAAATTTAGTTATGACTGAAATGAGGGCTCTTACACTATGACCTTCCCAGATAGGTTTGGCTCAGCTATTCAGATTCTGAGAAAACAGAGCAAGACTTTCATAATCCATATTTGGCTTTACAATTCAAAAACATTTAAAGTAATTTTTCTCAGTTTCAGTGTTGGTGTAGTTACTGTGTTTTTGTTTGTAGGGCAGTATGCATCTCTGTCACCCAGGAAAAACAACTAAACCAATATTCCCATAAAGACAACAAACCTATAACACACACAGCCTATAACACTGAATTACATAACCCAGAGTTCCATGGAACAATGAAAGGAGTTTACAGATTCCACAGTTTCCACACAGCTAAGTGGCTGCTATTTTCCCCACTTGGCTTTTACACTAGTTTAGATTTAAAAAGCACAACTACAGTAGTTAAGGTAGCAATATTAGCTTTCATTAGTCTTATTTGTTGATGTTTAAACACTGTGGTCACGGCCCTTTAAATAAGCGAAAGATCATCCAGTCAGATGCAATCATTCAGCACACACAATAAACAGAGTAAGATGATTGTAGGAGTGGTGTGTGCAGACAACAGAAGAACTGACCGATGGTTTGCGGAAATGATTATCCACATAAACCTGAAACAGAGTCTGCTGTGTTTTCCTTTCTCTGCAGTCATTAGTCTTTACCTGCCCCGTGGTCTTCATGTATTTTCCCCAGAATGCATGATCATGTATGTCACTGTGTGGAGGTGTGTAGTTCTGAGTGTGTGTTTATGTGCGAGTGTGTATGTGTGTTTAGAAGCCCTTGATGTGGCAATAAGCCTCCAGAGAGGAGAACAGGATGTAGAGGAGCCAGAGGCTGACAAAAAGCATGGTGGTCAGCACTTTAGCAGTCCGTGGACCCCCAAGCTCGCCACCGATGTCGGGCCGGCGGCGGTACATTAGCACCGCCACGCAGATGAAGGCGAAAATGGTAAAGAGGGTGACAGAGAAGGCCAAGTTACCCGGCTCCACCTTAAACTCGTGGCCCTTGGAGTTGTGATAGATGGCGGCGATAGACCAGGCCACTCCAATGCCCAAGAAGACGTTTACAGCGTTGCTCCCCGTCACGTTTCCAATGGACGCATCTGCGTACTGGTCCTGTATCGCAGCCACTTTGCTGGCAAATGTGTCTGAGAGGAAGAGGAGGAAAGGAAAAAGAAATGGAGTTAGTGGAGAAGAGGGAAAATAGTTGTTTCAGTATATAGTACAATACTTTTTGCAGATAGTTACAGTAATCATACATTATAATTTATAAACCTTTTCATAAATCTTTTCATATTATAACTTTAACGATATTTACATCTTTAGTTATTGTATATCTCTAAAAGGAGATAAAGGAGTCTAATTTATACATTGGAAGTAGCTGAACTTATCTCTACTGAACAAACTAAAGTACCCTCTATGATCTAAGATTGTGTTTTTACTATTTTAAAATTAGTTTGTTGAGGAAAATAAATAAATAAAGAATATCATATCCAAACCACACCCACAATTAGTTTTACCCAATCATCAATGCGCTTCATCTAGATGAATTCTCCTCGGTCTGGAATTTCACGAATGTGCACAAACAGGAGAAATTTAATCAAACAAACACCTTAGCAGAATAAAAAAGCCAGAGCATTTTGCCATAATTTTGACACTGACTAAAAAAGAAGTCAGTTCGCCCAAAAAGAAAAAGTATCATTAAGTATTTGTAGAACACAAGAATACACAAACATACATACAGTATCTCACAAAAGTGAGTACACCCCTCACATTTTTGTAAATATTTGATTATATCTTTTCATGTGACAACACTGAAGAAATTACACTTTGCTACAATGTAAAGTAGTGAGTGTACAGCTTGTATAACAGTGTAAATTTGCTATCCCCTCAAAATAACTCAACACAGCCATTAATGTCTAAACCACTGGCAACAAAAGTGAGTACACCCCTAAGTGAAAATGTCCAAATTGGGCCCAATTAGCCATTTTCCCTCCCCGGTGTCATGTGACTCGTTAGTGTTACAAGGTCTCAGGTGTGAATGGGGAGCAGGTGTATTAAATTTGGTGTCATCACACTCCCTAAAACTGGTCACTGGAAGTTCAACATCCTCATGGCAAATAACTCTCTGAGGATCTGAAAAAAAGAATTGTTGCTCTACATAAAGATAGCCTAGGCTATAAGAAGATTGCCAAGACCCTGACACTGAGCTGCAGCACGATGGCCAAGACCGTACAGCAGTTTAACAGGACAGGTTCCACTCAGAACAGGCCTCGCCATGGTTGACCAAAGAAGTTGAGTGCACGTGCTCAGCGTCATATCCAGAGGTTGTCTTTGGGAAATAGACGTATGAGTGCTGCCAGCATTGCTGCAGAGGTTGAAGGGGTGGGGGGTTAGCCTGTCAGTGCTCAGACCATACGCTGCACGCTGCATCAAATTGGTCTGCATGGCTGTCGTCCCAGAAGGAAGTCTCTTCTAATGATGATGCTCAAGAAAGCCCGCAAACAGACAAGCAGACTTAGGACATGGATTACTGGAACCATGTCCTGTGATCTGATGAGACCAAGATAAACTTATTTGGTTCAGATGGTGTCAAGCATGTGTAGTGGAAACCAGGTGAGGAGTACAAAGACAAGTGTGTCTTGCCTACAGTCAAGCATGGTGGTGGGAGTGTCATGGTCTGAGGCTGCATGAGTGCTGCTGGCACTGGGGAGCTACAGTTCATTGAGGGAACCATGAATGCCAACGTGTACTGTGACATACTGAAGCAGAGCATGATCCCCTCCCTTCAGAGACTGGGCAGCAGAGCAGTATTCCAGCATGATAACGAACCCAAACACACCTCCAAGACGACCACTGCTTTGCTAAAGAAGCTGAGGGTGAAGGTGATGGACTGGCCAAGCATGTCTCCAGACCTAAACCATATTGAGCATCTGTGGGGCATCCTCAAACAGAAGGTGGAGGAGCACAAGGTCTCTAACATCCACCAGCTTTGTGATGCCATTATAGAGGAGTGGAAGAGGACTCCAGTGGCAACCTGTGAAGCTCTGGTGGACTCCATGTCCAATAGGGTTAAAGCAGTGCTGGAAAATAATGGTGGCCACACAAAATATTGACACTTTGGGCCCAATTTGGACATTTTCACTTAGGGGTGTACTCACTTTTGTTGTTTTGTTTAGACATTAATGGCTATGTGTTGAGTTATATTGAGGGGGCAGCAAATTTACACTGTTATACAAGCTGTACACTCACTACTTTACATTGTAGCAAAGTGTCATTTCTTCAGTGTTGTCACATGAAAAGATATAATCAAATATTTACAAAAATGAGGTGTACTCACTTTTGTGAGATACTGTATTTATTTCTAAATGTGGAGATACAATTGTTTTTTATGGAGGCCCAAACCTGCAAAAATAATAAATAAATAAATGTAATAATAAGAAAATAAATAAAGGAATAAATGTCTTGATAAAAAAATATTATTCTCTAAATAAAATAGTCATTTATGCAGTTATCAACTTCATTCGCTAAGTTAACTATAGTTTACACGAGATATGGCTACTGCTTGCCATTGGTTTATCATAGATTGAAGCATGTACTCGCTTCAATCCTCGATAAACAAATGGTAAGCAGGACCAGCCCACATAATTATCATACGAGAGACAGAAATGTAAGAATAAATACAAAAATAAATAAATGTGGGAATATTTAAATATGGAAATAAATACATGTGGGAATAAATAAATATAAAAATAAACGTACGCATAAATAAGTAAAAAAAAATATTCAGGAATAAATTTGTTTTATCAAGACATTTATTCCTTTATTTATTTTCTTATTATTACATTTATTTATTTATTATTTTTGCAGGTTTCGTCCTCCATAGTTTTTATGTAAAGTTACTATAGACTAAACCATGGCTGTACTAGGGCAAATTTCAGGCCGGCAGTCACAGACTCATCCAGGTCACCACATCAACCCAAAAGATATTGTAATGTAATTTAAAATAAGCAGTTTACATTACTTTTAAAAATAATACAAATCTTTGGAAAGTGATTTGTTCCTTTGTGTATTTCTGTTGTTCCTAACATTAAAATGTATCCCAGCTCCCTTACATCTGACCTATGACATTAATGGGATTAATTTCACTGATCAGCATAGAAAGTACAACAAACGTAGATAAAAATCTCTAAAATTATTCAAATAAATATATTCTTAATATTTAAATATATCCTCAAAATTAACTGGGCAATTGGCTAAAATCAATAATAGATAAATCGAAATATTTTGTGCGCATGCACCCTGATTGAGCATCTTTGGGATAATGGAGGAGTTGAGACATACTGATCGCATGTTTTCTGGTACAGGAGAAACAAATTTTTAACAGTGAAATTTAGTAGAGTGGGGGGGTCAAACTCATTTTAAGCCACATGCCCGTCTGGACTAATTGTCACCTAATGCAGTCTGAATTATCTATCTAAATCCGAGCATTATCAACTCCGCCAGCATCAAATCTATCATAGCATATCAATAATTCAGCAAAGACTTGGTAACTACCTAAAAATGTACTTTTTACCTCTAACAATTTCCTTGTATCTGTTCATGTTGTCACTGTTGTATTGAGTTGGGGAAAAAGAATTGGGTTGCCCTGTGACAATATCACAGGCTACGACAGATATAGTTTCCAATAAAAAGTGTGAGTTTGCAGCAGTGTGCAGGTCGTACTGATTTCTTCAACTGGTGGTGTGTTTAACATAGCTGGTGTAGAGGACTGCTTGAACAGTATGTGGGGATATTTGTTTGCTGTGATTAGTGGTTTGTCACACTATTTTGTGCTATGGGAGCCTCAGCCAAGAACCAGCAAGCCCCATAATGCGACTAATTAAATCGCAACCACCAAATTTTTATGAAAAAAAAACAAAAAACATTCATCACTTGGATTTTGTGTCAGGCAGATGATAAAATCAAATAAAATCAGGGAATTTTCCAGGTGCTCCCGATGGCCATTCCGTGCCTAAACTTATCCCTTACTCTACCCCTAAAAATAAACCATTTGCAATTTTAGACTTTTAGAAAAACAGTCTTACTTTATTTATGAATTGATTTTCCAATTGAGAACTTCCCCGAATTTCCCCAAAGGAAGATTTTTCAGATTTAGCTCTTATTTTGGGGACAAATTTGTCCCCAAACACACACATCCCTAAATGACGAAATACCACAGACTTCTTTTATCCATCCATCCATCCATCTTCAACCGCTTATCCGAAGTCGGGTCGCGGGGGACTTCTTTTATCTTAAGATAATTATAATTACTGTACTTAAGACAGTATTTACTTTTTCTAAGAATAATGTTTTCCAATTGAGGATGTCCCTAAAGAGAGGTTTGTCAAATATAGTTAACATCTGGGGACAATTTTGTCCCCATAGTATAGCGAAGTGAAACCACACACACACAATACCACACAGTACCCATCTTCTCTTTCTCCCTCACTCAGGCCTCCTTTTTTGGTAAGGATTTGTAATTTTGTAATAAAAGCATGGTTAACCTCAGATTAGAGTTGAAATCAGAAGGCTCTCTGCTATTTAAACAGTGTGGTTTCTCTCTCGCGCAGAGACAGCTGCTTGCTAACAGGCTGATCTATTGCAGACAGCTGAGAAGCCACGAGGATGCTGATTGTGCATTTGGCAGGAGGGTACTTACGCCAGTTCTGTCTGGAAAAAGCCTCTTAAATAATCCTTGAGGCATATATTCCCTTTCTAATTCTCTTCCTCGCTGTTTCTTAATCTTTCTTTCTCTCTCTCTATCCCTCCCTCTCCCTTTCCCTCTCTTTCGTTGTGCTGATGCAGTCTATAACGCATAACCCTTCTGGACTGCTCTGAATATTTTGATATTACTCTTTGCTGCCTGTGGTCTCAGAGAGCCATTTTTCTCATTCAAAGGTCTCTCCTGCAGATATGCACTTTAAAATATACACATTCATATTCAAGTATTGGTATTCTTGCAGTCCCCTTGAACGAAAAGTGTTCCATAAATTTATATCATAAAACATTTAGTAAAAAAATAAAACGATTAAAAAAAAAAAACAAACAGTTATACATTGTTTGATAACACAAAAGGAGAAAATATTATGCATATCCTGGTCTTTGCAGTAAACAGTTACTGATTTTTAATCTTAAAAAGGCCCACAAATGTATAAAAAAGTAGTCAATGATAGTGCTGCTGATAGTGACTCACTGGGAATTTGATGCACGTGTCACAGTGACTTGATTCTTTTCTTGTTCATGTAAGTCATTCCAATTTCAAACAGCATTGAGTACATTTTGACAGAATCTTCTTTTTGGGTAAGCTATTCCTCAGGAGTCACAGAAATGGTGCAATATTAAAGTAAAAGTTGGGTTATAGTAAAGCTCTGAAATAACATTTTCCTTCTCGTTATTCTTCACTTTCCTGTTGTGTTGTTGTAAACAACAGCATGGAAGGAACCGTTTCCATGGTATTACCATGGAAATTCTCAGTTAAGGCTCAGCTAACACCCAGTCTGGTGTAAAGTCTTGCCAAAGAGCCTGGCAGCGCACAGATGACAACTGCCGCTAACGTGGGTGTGATTGCAATGAATACTCTATCCAAGAAAGACGCTCGGGAGCAGTTAATCATTACGAAGTTAAATCGGATCTGTGTTCCAGATTGTTACAGACTTTGAAACTGTTATTGAACTGCTAACATTTGCACATTGACATAGATTCAAATTTGGACTGCCACACATATAGTTTAAATACGCACTTTTACACATATAAATGTCGCTAAGCTTTTGCAAACAGCCAATGTATGTCTGCAACGGCCATTGTAGAGATATACAGCACTATTTACACATTGTGCTGGGATATACACAGTGGACAACACAATATTTAGTCCAAGGAGGAAAAACTCACAATAGTAAAGAATTAAGCCACGAGAAGCCATGTTTTACACTGATTTTTACTAAGGATAAGGAATGTTTCTAAGGTTACAATAGCTTCGACTGGGGTTCATTCAGTCAGAATTTAGGAAACGTTTCACACCAATACACACTTCATTCAGAGGCTGTGTGCAAATCATCGAGCGCCTACAAAGCCTTACAATTTCAAATTAATTGAGCCAATTAATAATTCAAGATATGCTAACTGTTTGCTGAATCTACAAGCTTTATTTTTTGTCTAAAAGCATAGTGAACACTGCCTTATCAGTCAGGGTACATTTTATTTTCCAGGTTTCTGGCTGAGCACATGGTTAATTGGATGTTTCAGTCCTTTTTTAGTCTTACTGATTTTCATCTCTCAGAACAGAATTGCTAACTGTTCAATTGACACATTTGCACAGTTTGCATTGTTTGGCATTTGTCATTTTGGCAAAATGAGCTCAAAAGCAGGATCGTAATTAAACAACAGTAGAAAAAAAACAATCAATAGATGTGATTGTAAACCTTTCAAGGTAACGGTTTTGAAGTTTATTGAAAACAACCAAAAAATGTAAAAGAAATATATGTTCCCCTTCTGTCACTCACTCAATGTTGTGTTGATGTAGTAAAACTAGAAGTCTCTTGAGAGCCTCGGTTACCTCTTATCTTTGAGAAAAGGCCAATGAGAATTGGCGAACAGAATTTGCAAGCCCCTCCCCCGGAAAAAGGAGGGAAGTGTGCATCTGTTCAGACAGATTTTTTCTTCAGAGCTGAGCGGTTGTGTTTCTGTGAGCTGAGTTAACCCACTGCTGTTCCACTAACCTCTATAAGAGCATACGCTGTTGGAGATACAGCGCATTTTCAGCGGCTTTCCTCTTCTTCTGCACGCCAGTGCACATTACATCCCTGGGCACTTCGACAGCCCTCTAAAAGAGTATATATTTCTCTAAAAGAGTACACATTGACGTTGAACGTCTTTTTAAAGATGCATCTTTCTCAAGATGCCCTTCCGTCTCCAGGTACGTGGCTGGCAAGGACCATCCGCCTCGGCTATGCGATTCAGTTCACCAGGCCCCTACCCCGCTTCAGCAGCGTCCACTTCACCTCAGTGCAGGGCGAAAATGCCTCCACCCTGCGTGCGGAGATCACAATCCTTCTGCGCAAGGACACAATAGAGCCTGTCCCTCCAGCCGAAATGGAGAAGAGGTTCTACAGCCCCTACTTCATCGTACCCAAGAAAGGTGGTGGGTTGCGGCCAATCTTGGACCTGCGAGTTCTGAACCGGGCCTTACACACACTCCCGTTCAAGATGCTGATGCAGAAACATATTCTGCATATTCAGCTTTATGCCCTAAAGTGGCGCTTATTTGCAAATTGGTGTTCTTCCAGATCTGAAGACCCACAGAGGTGTGCAGTCAGGTCAGTGCTCTCATTCCTGCAGGAGAGGCTGGAGGGGCGGCTGTCCCCCTCCACCTTGAAGGTTTATGTAGCCGCCATAGCGGCTCACCGTGACACACTGGACGGTAAGTCATTAGGGAAGCACGACCTGATCATCAGGTTCCTTAGAGGCGCCCGGAGGCTGAACCCTCCTAGGCCATGCCTGTTCCTCTCATGGGATCTCTCAGTGGTCCTCTCGGGCCTTCAGAGTTCCCTCAGGCCCCCGGTCACTGAATTTGTAGCGCTCCTTCCCATCGAGGCAGGACCTACCACTGCACCACCTCCATATGTGGCTGGTAAGCCCATGTGACGTATTTGCCACATGTTAACCTCCCCTGCTGGGCAGGATGTGGTCTCTGCGGGGTCTTTTCCCCCTGAAAGAATAGGATAGGAAAAGAACACCTTCCCCAATGCGTGTTTTAGCGTTAGATGGCCCCAGCCACATCTAACACTCTATGGAGGGAAAACATAGAGATGCTCCCATGCTAGTTACGTCGCTTCCCCACTTCAGGGATGTGAATAGGACCCCTATTGTCACTACATCGACACAACGACAAGTGAGTGACAGAAGTGGAATGTCTTGGTTACTGTCGTAACCTCCATTCCCTGATGGAGGGAACTAGACGTTGTGTCCCTCTTGCCACAACACTGTATTAGCTGCTGAAATGGCCGGGACCTTACTCTCGGCTTCTCAGCTCAAAACCTGTCTGAACAAATGCATGCTTCCCTCCTTTTATACCCGTATGTCCGGGGGAGGGGCATGCAAATTCTGTTCACCAATTCTCATTGGCCTTTCCTCAAAGATAAGAGGTAACCGAGGCTCTCAAGAGAGACTCCTATTGTCACTACATTGACACAACGTCTTGTTCCCTCCATCAGGGAATGGAGGTTACGATAGTAACTAAGACGATTTTGTGGCCAGGCATACTGGAATTTGAACCAATTATTTTTTTTTTAAATATGGGTATGTGAATGTTTGCTAAGTGCTGGATGTGAAAGACTGAAATATGTATAGTTGAAATTTGTAATTTTTTCAATGATAATTACTTTCTACAATGTCAACTTCACATGCAGAGACAACAAAAAGTGAAAAATCTGTAGTCTGATTCCCCTCAAAACACTTAAACACTGTGGTGCTTTCAAAAATGAATAATTTAATGACCTAAAGTTAAACCCTGTTTGACACTAACAGAAACTTCCAAAAAATGACCATAGTTTTCCCATGTTTTTTTGGAAATGTACCGTATGGACTCCAATGTATGTATGAAATACATGGTATTACCACTTAATACCATCACTGCACAATTGTTCCATCAGTTTACTATAGGGAAGCCTGTTTGAAAACCTTTTTTTTTGAAGACAGACAGAAAGATAGAAAGAAAGAAAGAAAGAAAGAAAGAAATTAAATTGGACAGTAATAAAGATTAGAGAGAGGAGACAATAGAAAGGAATGGAGAAAATGAAAAGAATGAAAGAAGGAAAGAGCATTAGAGAGAGAGAGAGAGAGAGAGAGAGAGAGAGAGAGAGAGAGAGTTGGGAATGCTTCTGTTTCTGCTCTCTCAGCGTTTTCTCTATAAGCAGTTCAGTGTGCCTGGAATACTAAACATGTTACATAGCGTTTCCAGCAAACTGAATCTATTTAACGTGTGTGTGCATGTGAGAGAGAGAGAGGAAATCTCTCCTGGGCGTAAAAGTGTGTGTGTTTCATTCTCCTATTTTAAATAACATTTCTGATGAGGGTAATACATGGGGCGCAATGTAGCAAGGAGCTTTACTCCACATAATTATATGATATATCATAATCATAGACCTGCAAACACACACACACACACACACACACACACACACAAACACAGAGCCTTGGACATACTCATTCTTTGATAAATGACTTGTGTATATGTACACACATGTCTGAGGGTGGCTGAAACAAAAAACTCACAAAAAGCAGATATATTTGAGCATTTTCATCATCCATTTTCCTCTTGTCTACTCTCTGATCTCGTTTACACCTAGTATTAACATCTGTTTCAAGTAATTCGATAAATACATGTGCAAACAGGGTCCAAATAATTTTTTGATCACTTCACTCAAACCACAGTTTATTGGTAGTCATAAACACACGTGATCATATTCTGATGTGTCCTGGACAACAGTGTAAGACCGCCTATTCACATTAACCATTAAACATGTGTTTTAAAGGGATAGTTCACCCAAAAATTATAATTATCTCATAATTTATTCTCATGCCGTCTCAAACTTGTATGACTTTCTTTCTTTTGCGGAACACAAATTAAGATATTTTGAAGTATGTATAATGTGTTTTTGTGCATACAATGTAAGTCAAAGGCTCCAAAAGTTTCAAGCTCCAAAAAGGACATAAATGCCACATAAAAGTAATCCAACCATCTCAAGTGGTTTAATCCAAGATAATTCACTTTAGACAAAAGATAATGTATAAATTAATGTATTCAATTAATAAATATAATCAAGTGAAGCATGCATATCTTAAGTTTGTTAGTTTAATACAGGTACTCTACCTAAATAAAAGCATTATGCAAAGTGTTATTTGTAGCATGATTAAAATCAACATCAACATGGAGTAATATACTGATGTATTGAGTGATTATGCAGTCATGAAATCAAAGAACCTCCCCTTGAAATCAGATCACATGATTTTAGACATACTTTAAAATAATATCAATTATAAACAGCAATGATCACCAGACGGATGTTTAGCAGGTGTAAAAAGGGCCTCTGTCTCTCACCTGGAACTGAAGTGCCTAGGGCCACAAACACCACTGCAGTGACCGAGTCTTTGAGTCCAACAGTGCAGCCAAAGTGGGATGCCAGGTCTCCGATGAATGCTGTCAGAAGGCCAATCATGAGGATTGACACCACAAAGCATGCCCATCCGTTCCAGTAATCGGTGGGCGGGACGAAGGCGAAAAGAACTTTCCAGAAGACGGTAAGGAAATGCATGACATAATCGAAACAGGACGGGAGCTTTTCCTCTCCACATTCTTCATCATCATCATCCTCACCTGAAGGAAAATAAAGGGGATTAAGAAAGGAAAGAGTGGCAAATTATTGGGGCTTTCCACCATCGGGCAAAACAGTTCTCATGAAATTGTATATTTCCATACAGATCCAGGCTTGTCGGCATGGTTATGGTTTCTTTTTCCACTGTGGTTCTGCAAAATCAGGATTAGAATGGACTGACTGGCCATGTGTCCAATTGTGAGTCGCAATGCCACTAAAGCCGTTCCACCAGCATGGCCAAGTATGGTTAGCTAAATGTACTGAGAAATCCAGGCCGTACCAAACTGTATTCAAGTAGAAAAGCTACTGGAATTGTTATTCATTGTGCTCAGAACTGTTCGGCCTGATGGTGGAAAAGCGTTTAATGAAATATACACTCACCGATCACTTTATTAGGTACACCTGTAGACATACTTATTCATGCAATTATCTAATCAGGCAATCATGTGGCAACAGTGCAATGCATACTATAATGCAGATACATGTCAGGAGCTTCAGATAATGTACATATCAACCATCAGTCTCTAGAGAATAGTCCCAAAAACTTCAGAAGTATTTGACAAAAGTAGAACCCTGCGTGGTCTTCTGCTGTTGTAGCCCATCCACCTACATTTTAGATGTGTTGTACATACCAAGATGCTATTCTGCTCACTACAAATGTACAAAGTGGTTATCTGAGTTAGCGTAGCCTTTCTCTAAGCTTAAACCAGTCTGGCCATTCTCCGTTGACCTCTCTCAACAACAAGGCTTTTCCGTCCGCAGACCTGCCACTCACTGGATGTTTTTTGCTTTTGGCACCATTCTGAATAAATTCTAGGGACTAGAAAATCCCAGTCAATCACCAGATACAGAAATACTCAAACCAGCCCACCTGGCACTAAAAATCATGCCACACTTGAAATCACTAAGATTAAATTTTTCCCCATTGTGATGGTTGATGTGAAAATCAACTGAAGCTCCTGACATGTATCGGCAGGATTTTATGAATTGCAATGCTGCCAAACGATTGGCTGATTAGATAATCGCATGAATAAGTAGGTGTACAGGTGTACCTAATAAAGTGGTCAGTGAGTGTATATTATAATTTTAGAAGTGCAACATGTTATGGCAAGCATCGCTATTACTTTTACTAGGGATTTGAAAAAATCCCTTACCCTAAGTATTACATTTTGGCATCTAACTCATCCCTCATTGTTTGTGGTACAAGCATGAATGATACTTGAAATTTTGTGGGTTGTTTAGGAGAGGTGTCCTGTTACTTTAAAGGAATATTCTGGGTTTAAGTTCATTTCAAAAGACAGCATTTGTAGCATAATGCTGATTCCCACAAAAAATATTTTGACTGGTTTCTCCTTTAAAAAAAAAAAGAACAAAAAAAAAAACACCATTTACACCACCCACACAACACCATAGCTTTATGGCAGTGAGTTTTGCATGGACCAAGCACCATTTAGATTTTCTTCAGAAAACATACAAATATATTTGTAACTAAAAGCCACGTACAATAAGAGAAAAAACTTGTTCTTTCGCATAATCAACAGTGAAGTTTTCACACACACAAAGGCTCTTACCCTCTGGCATAAAAATGAAAGGCTTTTATCAATGTGTAGAACACACAGGCACATATGTGTGTGTGTGTGTGTGTGTGTGTGTGTGTGTGTGTGTGTGTGTGTGTGTGTGTGCATTCAGTGACAGAGGATATAATCTGTTTGAGATTCTTTTGGTGCTGTGTTTCCTGCAAAGCTTAAAGAGAACAGCTTACACACGCCCACACACACAAAGCTCTCTGACAGGTGAAGCTGTTCCTTTAAAGTGTAATTAGATGTTACAGGATGTTCATAAATCTCTCTGAGAGTGAAAGGCAAATGCCAGATGATCAGATTCAATATCTTAATCTCAGTCATAAACTGGGTCTCTATGAGGAAAAGCTAGCATGATAAAAATTATAAATCGATTAAAATCATATCCACACACATTTCCACACATTTACTTAGATATCTAAATGAGAACATACATTAGTCTTCTATACCTTATCAAATTCTAATGACTATAGACTAACCATACCCCTAAAAGAATGCCTTTTTCTTTTTTTTTAAAGAGTTTTAAGTACATAACACACACGCACGGTATTCGTGTTGTGTTTACTCTATCCCTATCTTCCAGATATAAGTCCTCTTGGTGTGGTACAGAGTCTGACATTTAGCAAAGCTTTTAAACGTTAAACTCTTCAATTTACAGCCATTAGTTGCAGACCTTTCCTCCTTGTCTCTGTATGTGTGCATGATTGTGTACCTGTGTGCATCTGCGCGTCATGATAAAAAGTAATGGAAAATCTCAGCTCTGTCCTCAATGACTTTAGATAAATATATATATATATATTTTTTGTTCTAGTCTTCCATCTGTCATCAGATGTTTTCTGAATCTGTTCTGCTATCTATTAGAAATCCATTAACCCCTTAAGCTCTGATGGTGTTTTTAAAGATTTCCTGTTTTAGAGGCATCCCTAAAATTAAAAGCTTACAACTTAAAAATGAAAAAAAAAAAAAAGAATAAACAGTGTTTGATACAGTTTTATAAGTAATATAATTTTTTTTTTTTTTCATATTTGACATTATTTATCTCTGGGTGTAAATAAGGTGGCTCTGAAAAAAAAAAAAAAATTCTCCCCAATCATGTCAATTGTATCTGAAAACATTTTGTGTTGATACGACAAAGCAATCAAAAGTTATAACATTACAAAAGTAATTTATCCTACTGTCCAAACATTTTTCCACCTGTCCAAAAGCCTCTTGAAACAAACAAAACATAATAATTTTACATAAGAACTTATTGCACATGCAAAAATAACAATGACCAAAAAATTGCATAGCATGCCTTTTGGCTCAATGAGTCTGCATCACTGAGTTTATGTCATTTACTTGCCACCATCTCCTGGTGGCCATATGCCACATTGTACTTCTTGTGGATTATCTAATTATCTATGCATCTGATTACCTTGTGTGGGGGCACATTTGAAAGATAATCGCCTCATCTAAGTAATGGTATGTGATATTTTATGTTTGAATGTTATTTTATGTTTACGTATGTATCCCTTTTTTCCTGAAAAAAGTGGAACGAGATGATGCGCTGAAAAGCGCTTTGGGAACACGTCTCAGTTGTGACCAGCTGTGAATATGTATGCAACAAATCAATGAACACTGACAGGAATTTGTAGCCTCTGCCGATGTAATCATTGGACGCACCTGGCGCAGTGGCTATAAATAGATGCAGCACCGGAGCATCATCAGGTATTTTGTCTGAAGAGCAGTCCCGGTGCCTCCCAGTGCGGCAGAAAAGAGCAGCATCTTGTTCCGCTTTTTTCAGGGAACAAGGTTACATATGTAATCCGAGACGTTCCCTTTACAAAAAGCTTCACTATGATGCTGCGCTGAAAAGCGCTTTGGGAACGAGAACACCCACACCGCCACACTGTGGCTGTCCGGACCCCCTACAGTTGTGTAGTGTGCTCACAAAAGCGTAAGAGAGCTCAGACATGGGCTTGAGATGTCGACTCAAGGACATAAGAGCCCCGAGTGGCATGAACATCCAAGCTGTAGAATCTAATTAATGTGTGCAGAGAGGACCAGCCTGCCGAATCACAAACATGCTGCAGAGGGACCCCTCTGGCTAAGGCTTGAGAGGAGGCGACCCCTCTGGTAGAGTGAGCCTTAATGCCTACAGGTGAAGCTTGACCACACGCCTCGTAGGCCAGGGTAATAGCGTCCCTCACCCAATGCGACATAGTCTGCTTGGTGGCGGCCACCCCCCTGTGCAGCCTCCATGGCAAAAATTAATTGTTGCCCTGACTTACGCCACTGGCTAGTGCGGTGGACATAGGTCTGAAGGGCACGGACTGGACAAAGTCCGTGAAGTCTTTCATGCTCCGGTGTAGAGAACGACGGGGAGCAGAAGGCTTTAAGAGTGACCGGGTTTAAGGCCGAGAAAGGCCTTAGGAAGGTAATCGGGATGAGGGTGCAAAATTGCTTTGGTCATTCCTGGGGCAAACTCTAAACAGGCTGGCAAAACAGACAGAGACTGTAGGTCCCCAATTCTCTTTAGAGAGGTAATAGCCATAAGAAAAAACATCTTGAGAGTCAGAAGTCTGTCAGACACTGACTCTAGAGGTTCAAAGAGGGTCTCAACCAGGCCCTCAAGGACTATTGCTAAGTCCCAAGAAGGGGTCCTGGTCCTAGCAGGAGGCCTCAGTCGCCTGGCTCCACGAATGAAATGGGCGAGTAGAGGATGTCTCCCCAAAGGCACCCCGTCCATCAGGGGCATGGCAAGCTGAAATGGCAGCCACATAAACCCTGAGAGTGGCGGGGCATATGCCTGCTGACAGTTATTCCTGCAGAAAGTCCAGAACTGAAGCAATCTGGCAGTTAACTGGATCTGCGTTATGTGTACTGCACCATTTTTCAAAGACACCCCATTTATTGGCGTAGATTCTTCTGGTAGAGGGAGCCCTAGCACTTAAAATGGTCTCGATAACCTCAGGTGAAAGCCCTGTGTCCCTCAGTTGGTACCCTTCGGGGCCAAACGTGAAGGTTCCTCAGCTCGGGCCGGGGATGAAATATTGTCCCCTGTGCCTGAGACAGAAGGTCCCCCCTGTTCGGAATCACCCAAGGCGAGCCGTCAAGGAGAGACATTATCTCCAAGAACCATACCCTGTTTGGCCAGCGTGGCGCTATCAGTAAGAGGCAAGACCCTTGCTGGTGAACTCTGGCCAAGACTCCCGGGAGCAGAGAAAGCAGGGGAAACGCATACAGGCGCATTCTGGGCCTGTATGTGGTCTGAACCACATGGAAAGGGAACGAAGTCTGAGGTACATAACCCTTATTTGCCTTAGGGGACTGGCCCTTGGATGAAACCCCCAGGCTTTTAGCCACAGCTGGAACGGTCTCATGTGCAGAAGGCCCAAAGGGATCACCGTGGACACAGACGCCATGAGACCTAGTATTCGTTGATACTGACGAGCAGTGCAACCTTGACCAAGCCTGACTTTGCTCAGGGTGTTCTGAATGGAAATGATTCGAGCAGGAGACAAATTTGCCCGCATCATGATCGAATTCCATATAACTCCCAGATAGGTAATTCCCTGGGTGGGAGAGAGAAGGCTCTTTTGACGTTGAGTCTCAGATCCAGAGAAACCAGATGAGTCAAGACGATATCCCTGTGCTGAACTGCGCTAGTATCAGGCAGTCGTCTATGTAATTCAGAATTCCGGAGTCACAAAGGAGCCAGTGCTGCATCCGTGCATTTCATGAATGTGCGGGGTAATAGGGCTAGGCCGAATGGAAGAACCTGATACTGGAAGGCTTCGCCCCAAAGCGAACCTCAGGAACTTCCTGTGCTGTGGCAGAATTTCTATAAGAAAATATGCGTCCGTGAGATCGATCGTGACCAGCCAATACGTGATGTTGGGCTTGTGACACGGCCGTCTTGATAGTTAGCATCTTGAACATGAACACCCTGACTGAGCGGTTCAAGCCTCGAAGATCTAAGATCGGATGCAACCCCCCACCCTTCTTGGGGACCAGGAAGTATTTGCTGTAATAGCCTGACTCTTTCTCTGGAGAGGGAACACATTCTATGGCCCCCTTTGACCAAGAGATTTTGCAGTTCTTTCCACAGTAGACATGCCTGCTCCGGTTTCACGGAACCACGCCATTGAAACGCGGAGGACAGCAATAGAATTGAATTCTGTAGCCTCTTTCTACTGTTCTTAGGGCCCACATAGAAATACCGGGCAGAAGTTTCCACGCTGCCAGGTTTTCTGAAATGGGTACTAATTTCGCCACTTCCTGTTGAGGGGATGTCGAGTGTTCCGCATCCTGGAATAAGGTAGGAAGCAGCGGTACACCCAACTTTTTGTTGGAAGCCTCTGCCTCCCGAAACACCAGAAGCGGTGGGAAAGGAGAGGATTCGTGGGGGTACGAAGTGAATGATACACGTGTCCCGAGGGGAGCTACCCCCACAGGGCTAGGCACAAGAACATCAGGGCTTTTTCCTTCTAGAAATTACTTCCCTGTGGTCTTGCTTTGGGGGCTGCTGAGGGCGACAAACTGGCCCTGACTTTACGAGGGGGAGCACGATTCGCCATGCCTAGTTTTTGAGCCTCCCGTCTATGAGACCTGGATGAGGCTGGGTGGCCGACAGCCCCTCCCCCTGAGTGTGGCGAGGAATAAATTGCCGTAGGCTTCCTCGTGACTTTTTGCCTCCTGGAACTTGGTGATAGCTACATTCATAGCGTCACCAAATAAGCCAGAAGGAAAAACCAGGGCATCGAGAAGGAAAGTTTTGTCCTGGTCTCTGATGCCCGATAGGTTAAGCCACAAGTGTCTCTCCGCCTTCCCCACAAGCGTGGAGGTGGTCCTGCACAGCTTTGTGGGGAGAGTGGGTCTCTTTAGTAATGACGCCTAGCCAGGCGAGAGATAACCTGCAAGTGTCTCTTCTACCGGCTACATCACCGAATACTTTAACAGATTAGCCTAGTACACCTGTAACACTGCCATAGCATGCAGGCCAGCACCAGCCTGACCTGCTGTATGGTAATCCTTCCCCACAAGCGTGGAGGTGGTCCTGCACAGCTTTGTGGGGAGAGTGGGTCATGGAAGGATATCATAAAAGGAAGGGACTGATATAGTGTTCCCTTCCCCCTTTTTTATTTTTTTCAATTTTACTTATTTATTTTGGACACCGGGGGGGGGGGGGGGGGGGGGTGTCCCGCTTTATTATTATGCACAGGATTTACAGAGGTTCAGTGTCCTCGTGAACCAAAGAGGCGCCGAGGCGCGCTTCAGGCTTGCGAGGATCAGCTGGATCTGGGGAGAGAGCGAGCGAATGGGACGAACCCGTCTCTCGCTCCTCAGCCAGATCCATACGAGAGCCCCACGAATGAAGTGTGGGCGCTGACTCCCGGAAGTAAGCAATGCGAGCATGAAGGATTTGCCCGAAAGCAGATCGCAATGCTCGAACCCGTCCCATCCAAACGCGAGAGCAGCATGCTCTTCCTCCAAACAAACAAAACAAAACTGATGCGTGTCCCTCTCGGCCATAGAGAGACAGGGGAACACGCATCATTTGCCTTGATTTTCAGTCATTTTTTTTTAGAGGAAAGAGAAAGGAGAAAAGGTTCACTGCGCACTGCCTAACAGATTCTAACTCCTAACAGAGGAAAGAAAGTTTGACAGGCTCGTGATAGCACACAACATAGAATGGCACTGAAGACAAAAAATCTGATGATGCTCCGGTGACACATCTATTTATAGCCACTGCGCCAGGTGCGTCCAATGATTACACCGGCAGAGGCTATAAATTCCTGTCAATGTTCATTGAAGTGTTGCATACATATTCACAGCTAGTCACAACTGAGATGTGTTCCCAAAGCGCTTGTCAGCGCAGCATCATAGTGAAACTTTTTGTAAATGGAACGCGGCATTTAAACAACATTAATACTGTCAAAGACAATATACTTAACTATTACTCACTATATTTTTTATCTGTGATTAAAAAAAAGTAAAATGGAACACTTCTGATTTTTCTATCAATTTCAAAGCACTTTTGGTCGTAAACACGTGCATGCATTGGAAAGTAGAGCTCCTAAGCTTTCAAACTATATCTATTTTGTGTTGGTCAAGATTGTAGTTATAAATATTTTGATCATTATTATTTTTTCTCACGGGCCCACCCATCCGAGTTTAGGTGCATTTTAATTACAGAGTATTCAGAGAAAAAATAAAGCACAATAGTCAGTGGTGCTTGTTAAGGCAAGCATCATAAAATTTTGCTCATAATTAGGCTAAGATAATTGAACAACCTATTGCTAAATATTAAACAGAGCGTAACTTGTCCCGCACAATTTGAGCTATGGACATGAATGATTACTCAAATCTAGAGGCATGTTGAGGAGGGGTGTGCTTTTACTGTTAAAATGGGACTTTTTTACAAATATTGAAAAATGTCGAATTTTGATCTGGTGGATAAAAAAAGACAAAAAAATTAATAATTCCATATACTTAAATAGAAGGAGCGTCCCAACCCATTTTAAGACACCAGAACCACAAGCAACCACTCAGAACAACATAGCAAATTTATAGCAACATCCTGGCAACCACCCACAAAACTTGGCTGTTTGAAACACTAAAGAAACTAGATAATGTAAGAAAAGTCATGAAGGCTCATTGTAACTATCGTGGCTGGTCTGACAGCAGTCCATGCCTGACTGTCTATAGCACTGTGCAAGTGATTAGAGGTCAGTTCTGACAGCAGACACACACTAAAACACACACAGAAACAGGCTTTTAACCTTGCTTTGCCCCAGAGCACAAATTGGCACACTGAGAGGTGTTCAAGTGTGAACCACTAAGTCACCAACACCTGATCCACACACACACAGAGCGAGGGCAGCCTCTGTGATCATCACTCTTTCTTAGGTCATGTTGCGTGTGCTAATTACTTCAGAGAGCACAAACTGACATTTCTCTATCTCCACCTTTTTCCTATCTGTGGTTTAATTTATATTTGCTGGAACATTGTCCATTCTACTTTGCACAGAGAAGCTGCTGTGAGAAATCTGAGCAAGGTGAGGTTGTGGAGTTGGCTTTCCAGGGAAGAGCACTGAGCACCAGGGGGCGCTTTACAGTAGGGTAAACAAGTGTTATGTCTCTTCTCCTGCATGTAAACATATCCACATGTGCATATCCACACAATCACAAATAGTGATGTCCTTTTTACTGAAATGCTCACACACTCACCAGCACTGACTGTGATCGCCTCAATGAACTGGTCCCTCCAGCTGTTGGTGCCAACCAGAAGAGCCAAGTTTGTCTTTTTAATCAGCTTATCAACAGTGTTCTATAGAGAAGAAAAATAGTAAAAAAACACACAAAGAAAACAGATGACATTATTGTTCAGTGCAAATGAAAACATTAATACACAAACACCCATCTACACAAACAGATATGCACACACACTTCAGACGAGGTGAAACACGGCCTGTCAAGTGCTTTTGACGGCTCTTTGGTCTGACCTGCTGTGAAGTGTGTGTGGGATCGTCTGCACACAGTGAGTATGAGTGGGCTAATGTGCATGGTGGCTATATGTATGCCTGAAGTGTGTGTAGGCGACCGATGAGAAGCCAACGTTTAGCTCCTTGAACTTCCCTTGAAGATTGAGAATGTGTCTTGTGTGTTTCTATAAGTAATAAGGAGAAAACTTATCTTTCTGGAAGCATATGCACAATTACATTCAAGTGTTGGGTGTAATTTAATTCCAAAGTAATTTATTACTGTAATGGAATTACTTTTCAATACAAAAAGTAGTGTAGCAGATTACTTTCAAATTAGAGTTGCTGACTTTCAAATAAGTTACTTTTCATTATTTGAGTTTGTAACGTAGTTCAATGGAAAGGAGGAGGCAAGAACCGGCTTGTCAATATAAATTATATTTTAATGAAAAACGTAAACAAAAGACGAACACATGACGGACATGTCCGTAAATAATCTTTCTCTCGTCACACCACCGTCTGCCATTGGCCTTTATCCCTCTCGGAGGCTTAATTAGCCTGATAAGGGACTGGGTGTGTATAATCACGACACGGCCCCGCCCTCCGCCCTGCCACAGAGTTACATTTTTGTATTTTTTTTTATCCCCCTTTCTCCCCAATTTGGAATGCCCAATTCCCACTTCTAAGTAGGCCCTTGTGGTGGTGCGGTTACTCACCTCAGTCCGGGTGGGGGATGACAAGTCTCAGTCACCTCCGCTTCTGAGACTGTCAATCCGCACATATTATCACGTGGCTCGTTGTGCATGACACAGCGGAGACTCCGCATGTGGAGGCTCATGCTACTCTCCGTGATTGACGCACAACTTAACACAAGCCCCATTGAGAGCGAGAACCACTAATCGTGACCATGAGGACGTTACCCCATGTGACTCTACCCTCCCTAAAAAACGGGCCAATTTGGATGCTTAGGAGACCTGGCTCTAGTCACTCAGCACACCCTGGATTCAAACTCACGACTCCAGGGGTGGTAGTCAGTGTCAGTACTCGCTGAGCTACCCAGGCCCCCGAATTACACATTTCTAAAATAAAAATAACTATGTAGAATACATTTGAAACATGAACAAAATGTATATCTCTTTGTGTTTTGTGACAGCTTAAAAAATGTGTTCTTTAACCTGTCAATGAACATGGAGGAATTACATTTTCTGATATAATCAGTAAATTAGTAATCTGATAAACGTTTTAGCAAAGTAATTAGTAATTTGTGGAGAATTTCTTTTTTTGAGTAACTTACACAACGTGACTTACATTGTGATGTATGTCTGACATGTGTTTAAGATTTGTGGTCACCTGTATTTGTATAAGCTATATGTAGCTAACATATGGCTAGAATAACACACCTTGAATTCATAGGATTCCTCAATGATGATCTCCAGTTTGGGGTGATCTCCGAGCATTGGCTTCCCCATCTCAGCGATGCGACGTTCCTCTTCCTCTTCACCTGTCAGAGGTTCCTGCTCTTCCTGCCCCGCCTCTTTCTCCTCCTCTGAAAATAAAAGCACCAATCAGAGAGCAGGGAAAAAAAACGGTGAACCAGTCAATTTATGTTTTAATCAATTGGACCAAGTATGTGTTTGTGGATCAGTAGTCATCAATAGGTTTTTGTGGATAAACTGGATTGTGTGCAGGTTCTAAAATACAGCTGCAGTGCACATAAGAATTTGGCTCTGCAGGGTCCAATATTTTAAAGGTATATTAGGCCATATTTGGTAAATTTAGAGAACTGGGCCCATTTTACAAAACATATATTTAATAAGAGATCACGCACATGCGCACACGCACGCACACACACACACACACACACACACACACACACACACACACACACACGCACACACACACGCACACACCCTGTATATGAGAAATATGTCAGTGGCAAAATGTTTCTTTCATTTGTGTCAGCTTTCATGGGCCCACAGGGATTCTGGTAAGTAATTTGTGTAACTCCAGATTATGTGACTGGTTTAGCCCAGCCAATCGCCCAAGTTACGCGCGCACACACACACACACACACGCACGCACACACTTGCACGCACGCACATGCACACACACACACATTGAAATGAGAGGACCAAAGGAAAAGCACCAGATTCAAGCCTGAAGCCATAGAGGTATAATGAAGTTTTGAAAGGAAAACAAATGTTTTATTAGAGGTATACAATCCAATAAATGTTATTCACAGCAGCAGCATCTTTGAATTGTGACAGGAATAAAAAAATTAGTTTGAGGGATAGACTTACCATGTCTTCAATGACATGCACTTTATAAAGCTATCAAAAAACTAATCTAATTTTCCACAACTCATGTTGTCTGGAGTTTTTTGTCTACTGAAATAGCTTGGCAAAGATATTTTGTCAATGTTTTGTCAGTAGAACGGTCCAAAAACACTACATAACTGTACAACACATTTATGCTGCTGTGTTACACGGCTGTGAATAAGGTGCATGCAAACACTGTTGTGGACAGAGAAGAAGGGTTGGAAAAGAGAAAATTAAAATCCTTTATAGCAGGGAGATTTTAGTGGAAATCTAATTCTAAAACTGCTTTTGGTCCTCCTTTACACAACCGTTCCAATCCTCTATTCTGAAGTACTGTTCCAAAAGTTCTTATATTCAGCATGCATGTCTGTGTTTGTGTAATTTCAAACTGGCAATATCTCTCCGTTAAGCAGTTTCACACTTGCAATGGTGCCGTTAGTAAATATCAGCAAGATTACCTGTGGCCAAAACACAGCCGAGGTGATAATCAATACAAAAAATACTCTTGCTTGTGTGTAATTGCTTAAACATATTCTGTCTATCAGTTTTCTCTTTCTTTTTTCCATATTTATTTTCAGTTCACATGCTGGGCAGGCATAACTGGTACAACAACAACAGCAATAAAACAATGTTATGATGATAACAGTCCCAAGCTAAATGCAAACAAGAGCCTCATAGGCAAAAATGCCTCTATAAATGAAATTAAAAATCTAATGGAATAAGTCAGTCTCAAGCTACAAATGAAAATCAGTACAAGTTGCTCCTTTAGCCTAAACAGCCTCCCTCTCCCTATCTCTCTCTTCCAGTGTCTGTGTTTTTTACATTAATCCGTTATGGTGTAGTCTGTTCAACTTTACTTTGTTGATGGTTCTTTTTCATAAATGACTCACGTCTGCTGAAAAGGAACAGTCTGAAAAATAACTCACTGAAGAACAGCTGAAAAGGAACAGTTTAAACAATAACAGACTTTAGAACAGCTAAAGAGTAACAGACTGAATAATAACTGACAGAAGAACAGCCAAAGAGGAACAGTCTGAAGAAAAAGAGACAGAAGAATAGCTGAAGAGGAACAGTCTGAACAATTCTGACTGAAGAACAGTTGAAGAGGAACAGACTGAACAATAACTGGCTGAAAAACAGCTAGTAACATTTACATTAATGAGTTGCTACTGCATTATTCATTGCAGCAGAACTGAAAGTTACAAATGGCATTGAAAGCATCATGCTGATATCTTGTAAAAGGTATCCTAATCTTCAACTGACCTTCAGATTAGATGGGGCAATTATTGGGTCAGAGAGGTTTGATTAGTGTCATGCTGAAATTCTGCAGCAAATCAGATGAACGTCCTGAAATTCTGTGAGGTCTGACATTCAAACAGGAGAATGAGACTAAAACCCTCACAATACTACATGTTTTTTCAAGAACACTATCTAAAGATTGTAATATAGTGTAATATCTGTATGTATCCACATTTTGAATCAGTTGACATGAGTGTAATTGTGTTTCTTTAGTCATTACAGTAACACACCTCTGCAAATGTAATGATTTAAGAAAGAACAGAATTGGTCACCAAAATGATTTTTTGTTTTATTTTGTGTAATGCACGCACACACACACACACACACACACACACACACACACACACACACACACACACACACACACACACATTGGGTTTTCATGTTTTATGAGGACTCTCCATAGATTTAATGGTTTTTATACTGTACAAACTTTATATTCTGTCCCCTAAACATAACACAACCCCTAAATCTAACCCTCACAGAAAACTTTCTGCATTTTTACATTTTCAAAAAACATAATTTAGTATGAATTATAAATTGTTTTCCTTATGGGGACCAACTGATTGTCCCCACAACGTGAAGAATTTCACATGTAGGTTTGGAATCATCCAGGTTTTTTAAAATGTCTTACAGGCAAAGCTAATCAAATGCAACTGGGCTTGATTATTCATTATTTTGAAGATGTTTCGCGTGCTGAAACGTCATCCAAAAAATTAATAACCAAGTCTAGCTGCCATTGATTAGCTTTGCCTGTAAGACATTCTAAAATAACCTGGATGATTCCAAACCTACATAGACAAGAGAAAATGGTTTGTGTGTGTGTGTGTGTGTGTGTGTGTGTGTGTCCAGGTACCTGATGCTCCTCTCTTTAATTATTGTCTTTTTCTCTATTTTTTAACCTTTGGATTCTCTCTAGCAATCTCGCCTGGATTATTTTTCTTTTTTCTCAGTCTATTCATGCTAAAACACAGCATGATAACTCTAAAGGGAACCAAAGCGTCAACTTAAAGCAAATGATTACCCTAAACTTAATGCAAATTTGATAAAAACCATTTGATACACAGCAAAACGCTAGAGTGCTGGGACACCAAGCGGGATTGCTTCCAGGAAAATAAATGTTTATCTAAGTGTGAGATGAAACACACTCTATCAACCTCGCCTTTGAAGACAGCTCACAATCTTGAGCACTGGAGTGCATCTTTCTCTCTCTCTCTTTTAGCTCTCCTAATCTCTTCTTGTGATTTACAGCCCAACATTTGAACTCATGTGCTGGTGAGTATTGATTTTCCTTTCAATTTATAAATTATTGTAATGAAACAAAATTAAACAATTCACTTTTTTATTATCTTGTAAAAATAAATAAATAAATAAATTAAAAAAAAAAAAAAAAAAAAAAAAAAATATATATATATATATATATATATATATATATATATATATATATATATATATATTATTTTTTTATGAAGTATTCTGAGTTTGGTAAACTACACAAAGACTGTGTAAGAGATTCTAACTATAAATTAAAGTTTTTTTTATTTTATTTTATTTTTTACAATGTAATGGATACTATGCAAATAGAATGTTAATGAAGGATGGAGCAGTGCAGACTATATTGGACCTGACAGCACACCCACAACCCACGAGTAAGTATTGATATTACTTTTTACATGCTAGAGTTCATTTGCATATACAGTAAAAGTCTTACTGTAAAAGTCTTAAAAACAGACGGTTTATTCTAAGGGTCAGAGAGAAGCTAGAAAATGGTCATGTAAACCTAAATTATGACTGTTTTTGGTGCAAGAAACCTCAAAAAACTAATTTTAAAACTAACAGACAATGTAGGACATGTCCACTTTAATGTGAGGGCATTTATTTCTGTGCGTATGTGTAAGTAGGTACCATGAGCGAAACCAAAGAAACATCATTAGATTAGTAAGACAGCAGACAGACACCAGCAGCAAGAGTGTGAGAATCTTCCCAGAGGGAGAGAAGTGTAAAAAGCAAAGGAGAGTCTGTGAGAAGGAGAGAGAGAAACCTCTGTATACTGTCCATCCTCTCCTCCTCCACAATGGCGTCTGTAGCTCTAAGTAAAAGCTGCATTGCTTATTGTATTCCTCTCGATCGAGAACCCTTACTGTTATCGTCTTCCTGTAGAAACAAGACAACAGGCGGGGGGTTGGAATAATACATGCATGATACACACACATACACACATGCACACACACACACACACACACACACACACACACACTGGGGAGGGGGGCCAGGCCGAAGGGCTGTCGATAATGTAGTTTGGCCTCTAGTTGATCCCGATGATAATACAGAGGATGAGAGTAGACTTGTGTACTGTGTGTGAGTGTGGATTTCCACTGCAGTCTCAGGCCACGCCCCCCACCTCTCTTCTCATTGGCCTCAACGAACTGAGGCTCTCCGATCTCCAGGAAGAAGCTCTTGTTCTTTTCGTATTCTTCGTCATCAATTATCCTGACTTTTATTATTTTGCTGGAGAGAAGGGGAGAAAAAGAGAAGAAAGGAAAGGAGGAAAAGAGTGAGGAAAAGACAGATCAAGGTAAAAAGAAGATAAACAGCATGCAGTCATGCACAGGCAGATCAGCAGAATGATAGGATGAAAACACAAGAGAGCAGCCTCTCCAAGCCTGACTGTAAACACACTAACAAACAGAAATAAAAACCTCATAATGTAACAACATCACTACCAGAACAAATTACCTGTCTCCCTGAGCACATTTGACCCAGAACATTCAATGCCTGAAATAACCAGAAAGGGTCACATCATGTTGGCCTGATGTCATGGTTAACGCTAGGGTAACTTAAGTCGGTTAAAGAAAAATTCCATGTTAATTACGTTAAGCTCTATCGACAGTCTTTGTGGCATGCTGTCTATTACAGTGGAGACACACAAAGTGGGACTCTTAACCTTAATCATCTTTCATTAATGTGTATATTCTTCAATTATTAAAAATTTGCATTACGTTCATTGTAAACAGATCAGTACAATTACATGCACAGTTGTAATCGAGCTACAGCAGGTTTTTGCATAGTCAAGCTACAGTCTTCAGCTGTCTGTCAAAGTATATCTGATACAATGCTTAATCGAATATTTGAGGTTACTCGTCACCTGTTAGCAATTCTAGTGTTACAGACGTGACATTTGCAGTCTAAATGTGAATTGTAACTTCTCATAGAAAGTACTTATTACTAGTATATCAACCTATTTTTTTTTTTAATCAAATTACCATTCATATGTATATTCAAAAACCCCTGCAGGGTCCAGACATAAACATTTTTTTTTTTTCAAATTTAGATCAGTAAATGAAGTTACATTACAGATGTAACCAAAAATGGACATGGAAAACGGAAAAATCATCCGAAGCACTTTGAAACCTGCAGTCTATGATTTCTGAGACATTGGTATCATACCTATTAAGGCTGCAGAATTGAATGAATTAAGATTAAAATTGTGATATGGCTTTGCACGATAACCGTAAAAAAAAAATGGTGCTTTGTCCCACGTCCCGCATATCATTAGCAGTATTTATGCATTTACTCCGCGCCCTCGCGGGGGTACTGGAAACTATCGCAGCTAGGATTAAAATCTAGTGTGCATTCACTGCTTCAGTCAGAGTGAGGGAGTTACAATTGAGTTACAATTTAAAAAAGCAAAGTTTGTCAAAAAGATCCCTTTCAAATGTTGGCTATAAATGTAGTACGCTTGAAACACATCACAGATTAATGCAATAGTCTGTGATCTATCAGAATCATCATGGTAAAGGAATAAGTGGTGGAGGTTTGTGATTCTCCCATTGATATTCATATGATTTGAAATGAAGAATTGTAACATTATTATGGGCACTTATAATAAAGAAGGGGAACCATTTGTTCACCATACTTACTTGCACAATGCAAGACCATTTATTGGCTAATTAACATGTATACATGCTAGACGAAGCTAAGCTACAATTGCATAATCTAGGTCTTTATGTCCGACTTTAATAATAAAAAATGTAATCGAAATTGGACAAGTATGATTTGCAATTATTATGATTTATTGCCATACAAATGATCATGCTTTTTAAGGTATATGTGTGCTTTACACACTTTAGGAAGCCATTTATTTAGATTTAACTTGGAATCAAATAATAAAATAGGGATATATGATTTCCTCTAAGGCTTTAATAACTTGGAAAATATTGCACAGGGATAAAATGACATGAAAAATACAAAATTTCCAAATACTTAAAAAAAAAAACTTTAGTTTTGGTCCATTTTACATTTACACTGTAGTTTATGAAACCCAGCCAACTTGAATAGCTTTTATATTATTTTATATCATATTAAACTATGCAATAATAATATATTTCTGCCCTAAAGTCTTTCACACATTATTTTAAGGCTCTCCGATTTAACCCACAAGCCAATATGAAGCAAATATGAAGACCTTTGAGATTTTGTGTGTATTATAAAATATGTATCTTCATTCTACCTTCTCCACAAAAATAGAGTAAGTGGCTCATAACCTCCTCTGTGTCACTGCATGTCCTAAACACATTGTGTATGAACCAGCCATGACCAAGAACATTTGCCATTACGACAATGTTAAATTAAAGTCAAACCGTGGTGCTTTGTGTTCACTATCAAAATCCTCGCTAATATTTTCCGCTGGAGTTTGGCACAAACCTCTGCAGACGGCGTGTGCATTAGAGCTCTTCAGAAGCGATTAATCTTCATGCTGTTATTAGTGTGGTTCGCGGTGCAGTCAGTGAGATGGCTGGAGTTCATAGGGAGTGCCCGCATAATGCAATAACACTGGAAAATGAGACCCAAATTCATTGCATTTTTATATTTGCTTAAAATTCCCTTATTTGGAGAGTAACATTTTATTAGAATCTGATGTGCACAATAATCGCAGAGCATAATTTTGTTTAAAAAAAAAAACTAAACTAAAACTTTTACATAAATTATGCATAGAGAAAAGAATAAGGAATCATTCTAATGAAGGAAGTTCTCTCAGTGATGAGAGGAAATGTTGCTGAATTTCGCTCAGTAGAAAATTGCTATGATAAGTCATTGCCAGCTGAACACAATCCAAACTCAAGAGTCAACTCACTGTCCACAACTGTCAATCTGCAATTACTCACGACTCAGGAGCTAGAGAAAGAAAGAACAAAGAGGAGGAAAGTGGGGAGAGATTGAATGAGGGAGATGTAACGAATAGTTAAGAATCCAAATGTTGGCATATGCTTGAGGGAAGATTAATAAACAAACACTCCTCTCAATCTATTTTTCTCTCTTTACCTCTCTCACCTCTCAAAGACAATTTCATGTTCCTTCCATTCTGTTGGTTGTCACAGAAACACAGTGTTTTGCTCCTCAAGAGATCACAGATTGTTTCCAGATCCACATTTACACACTGGAAGGTGCAGTATGTGTGTGTGTGTGTGTATATATGTGTGTATATATATGTGTGTGTTGTTTGGCTGTGTGTGGGAACTACCCTCTTCACTTCTCATCTGAATGTGGGTTAGGTTCAGCTGAGGTCACACAGCACGCTAACGCTACATCAATAAGGCATGGCACTGCTTTTACATGCACACAAAAGTCTTATGCTGTTTCTGTGCGTATAAAGGCGTTTAGGCACGTTTTTCTTTTTATTCTTTGCATGTTTTGTTCTTGTTAAGTGTCTTTGACATATATCGTTACTGGACATTTTTATGTTATTTTATTACACACTCCATCTCTATCTCTCTCTCTCTCTCTCTCTCTCTCTCTCTCTCTCTCGCTCATTACGAATGCATTATCACATTTAGAATTGTACAACACAATGGCTATTGAATCTGACAGAAAACAAAATGATTTTTTAGGAGTGTGTGTGTTCTAGATGAACTGTTAATAAGAAGTGTTCCTAAGCTCTGAGAATAGATGGCAGAGGTTTCATCAGCCAAAAGCTAATATCATCACATAGCGGGCGATGTGATCACAAATGGTCAACACATTAGAATTGAAGTTTACACATAAATGCTTTAAGCTCTGAAAGAGACACACTGTGGCCACCCAACACAAGCATAACCTGCTAACAACACTGTCAGAAACCAGGATGGAGCTGTATCTAGTGGAGGCACAATGGTGTACAGAACACACCCGCAGCTCCCAAGATTTACATATGTATATGCATATACACACAACAAACATAGGACAGTTGTTATGACTGACATGAAGATATAAACACTTTGAAGTCTTGTACACTCAGTGCAGTACTGTTCCCCCATTGTTTTCTGTTACAGTGGCAAAGATGACAGTGGCTTTACAATACATGTGTGGGTGTGTGTGTACTCCTGCTAACAAAGTTCTCCTCCGAGTACGCCTGTCTCTCTTTAGCAGCTCAAATTCGAGCCTGCTGGAAATCAAAGCGCAATTTAAATCAAGCCAGACGAGCAGGGGCTTGTGGGATACGTTCAGGGTCTTGCAAATCTTTGAACAGGGAGTTACATAAAGATGCTCCAATTCATGTCTGACCAGAAACAGAGCATTGCAAAATGAGGTCACACACACGCTCATGCTTACGAAAGACACAGGGGGACATTGCACGCGTGCAAGCACACACACATGCACGCACGCACGCATGCATGCACACAAATTATATTATATTATGGTTGTTAGCACATCTGCATTGCAGTAGCTTTGAAGAGAAGAGCTACTGAAACACAAACATACACATACACACCACCAACAACAACCACAACATCGGCAACAACATTATGCATATTCACTCTGGCTCACAGCTCCTTAAAAAACATACATGGTTAATGCAGTTTATTAATTGAAACCACTTCCTGTTTAAAATAACTTAAATTATATTTAGACAACATACAGGATGTACACAGGGACGTTTTTATATTCAGTTGTGGGCAGAGGTGGGTAGTAATGTTACATTTACTCCGTTACATTTACTTGAGTAATTTTTGGGGAAAATTTACTTTTAGAATAAGTTTAAAAATGGGTACTTTTTACTCACACTCAAGTGATTTTTTTAAAATTTGACTTATTTACAATGTGTGCCATTACCGTCGTTACATTACTGGGTTTCATTTGAATTAATGTGTAATTTATTGAAGATTATTGAATGGGACTTTTACGAGAGCGGAAGTTCACACAGCTGTGTGCTGTGTGTCACTCAATCACTGCATCAGTATCAAACATCAGTTTTTAAGTGTACATTTTTATATCAGTGTAGCAATATATCAGTGTGCTTTGTCCCGCATGTCATAAGCAGTATTTATGCATTTACTCTGCACCCTTGCGGGTGTACTGGAAACTATCGCAGCTAGGATTAACTGTACAAATCCATTTAAACATCCAAGTTAAGTGTAAATCACTGCCACAACTGGAGCGTGGACAGACAGCATTTCTGAGCGTGCATAGCAAGGTGAGCACGGCGCGCGGATGTGAGATGTGCTGGCGCGAGGCAATTGTGTCTGCAATCATTCACTCGTTCACTATTTCATATATAGTGAATGGCAGTTAGTGCACTATATCTCAGCAGTAAGTGAACGAAATGAGTGAATTCAGACATGAGTGCCAGGGCTCTGGGGCTGGTGCAGAAACGTCACATATGAAATGTAAAAAATACTTGGGCCTTATTTGTTATTCTTATTAAATAATATATCAATACAATAAATCTTCATTCTATTTGTCATTTTTAATATATACTGTGTGTTACTATAAAGAGTAAACACATTTGATCAAATAAAGAGTACATTTTATATATGTATGTTTTGTCTCTCTATATGTTATTATGTTATTTTAATCAAGTAATGATTTATCAAAAAGTAATTTACTACATTCAGCATGAAATAAAACATTGCAGGAGTGAAGGAAGCAGTAAACACCCATCTCGTACATCTTCCCCGTGGTGGATTATGGGAAATTAACCATCACTGAGCGTACTTGAAATGCACACTTGAAATTAGAGTGCATTGTGGGTAAGAATGAGTGAACAAAAGTAGGGAACAAGTGACTCGCTCAGAATTCAGGCACTCCTATAAAATAGTGGACACTCGAAATAGTGCACTATTTAGTTGATAGGGGCGTTTTCAGACACTACGAGTGTTCCACGACCGGAGTTGGTGCCCTACGTAGGTTGTGTGCTCTGCATTTAGAGAGCGGCGGTACTGCTGTACAGAACTAATGATCTAAATACTTATGACACTAAAAACTGTAACTACACTGAAATTAGAATCCACACAGACTTTAAAAGCTATGAAATAGCAAAAGAAAACATTAATATAGCATGTTTAAGCAATTGGCTGATGTCCAACAGTGTAGATAATGGGGACATAAACTTATATACTTATATAATTTGCATATAAAGCAAATTCTAATTACTAAAAACTAAATTAGCTTAGAGTTGTAAACTCCCTCTCCCTCTCTCTCTCTCTCTCTCTCTCTCTCTCTCTCTCTCTCTCTCTCTTACTGCAGTGCCTGCATCTCTGATGGCCTGCTGCTGCTGCTGCTGCATTAAAGTGAGTTAGTGGCTGCAGTGATGTGAATGCACCTCTGGGACTGATCCAAGATCAGCACTGTGACTGGTGCTAGACACCACAGTACCAGGTTTAGGTCAGTGCAGCTGGACTGCAATGAGATCCAGGCTTATTAGCTTAATATATACGCCAAAATCCCAACCACACACACATACATGCACTGTTTGACTTACAGTGGCCAGAAATGTTTGCCAGCAATTAGATCTTTGCTTAGCAACTGCGGAAAAAGCCAAAATAAAGCCACTTTTCAACTGCTTTTTACAAAAGGCCACATTACACTGTATGAGTGCATAATTGCGAGAGAACAGGAGAGAGTAAGAGGGGTTGAAGTAACTAATGCAATCTCTTTAAAATTCAGATTGTGTCTCAGCCACACCAAATCAATACGAAGTGACTTTTCTTAAGACTTTATTACATATACATTTTTATATCTGTGACAAACCTTACACACACACACACACACACACACGTTGGGTTTCCATGTTTTATGGGGACTTTCCATAGACATAATGGTTTTTATACTGTACAAACTTTATATTCTATCCCCTAAACCTAACCCTCACAGAAAACTTTCTGCATTTTTACATTTTCAAAAAACTTAATTTAGTATGATTTATTACTGACAAATTGTCCCCACAACATCAAAAATGTGGGTTTTACTATCCTTATGGTGACATTTGGTCCCCACAAAGTGATAAATACACGCCCACACACACACACACACACACACACACACACACAACAACAACAACAACCGCCATTCGCCGGTGACGTCACCACGACGCTTGTGCCAGGCTATGTGCACGTTAAGGCCACGTGAAGTGTGGAACGCCCGCTGGCAGGAGGTCACGGGACAGATCCAACAGGTGACATGGGTCGACTGACTGAGATAACATTTTCTGCATTTGCTAAGTGTTCTTTTAAAAATGGCAATTATGACATTATGAGTCGCTGCAAAAGGTTTAATTTTGTCTCTTATGTAAATGCTGATTTTATCTTTTTGCTAAATTGGATGTTGGGGTCTGGTGCCAGGTGAAAGTTGCATTTTGGGGTTTTTAATTTTAGTTACTTTACTGCATTGTTACGGACAGACAATATGTGTTTAATTTGAAAGACTTAGGAGATTTGATAAAATAACCATACTTTCTGTGTTTTACTTGAAAGAACCATATGCACTTTCAATTTTGTAAGCATTTTATGACATTAAAGGAATATACTATGATAAAGTTAAGCTAAATCAACAGCATTTGTGGCATAATATCAATTACCACAAAAATTTATTTGGACTCGTCCATCCTTTTCTTTGAAAAAAGCAAAATGGGTTAAAGTGAGGTACCTATAATTGAAGTGAATGTGGCCAAGCCGTAAATGTTAAAATACTCACTATTTCAAAATTATAGCCACAAGACATAAACAATATCTGTATTAACAAATAAGATATTTCACTCACTAACCTTTTCTGTGAAAAGTTATAGCCAATTTGACAACTTTGTTAACATGATGACGTAATGTCAACAAACCCTAAAACAATTACTTTAAATATGACGATTTAAACAACTTTACAGCTCAAATAATACACGAGTTTTAGAATTAATATAAGTCAGAGATGGGGACTCGAGTTCGAGACTCGCAATCGAGTCACATTTTAATAGACTTCAGACTCGACTCCAGACTCGACCTAAAATGATTTCAGACTTGAAATATTTGGTTGTGCCCTCACAATCTCAAAGATTAGTCACATAAATTAACACACCAAGCTAGCTAATATTGTACTGTATCAAACATTGGGCATTGCAGCTACATGGCTCATTATGATTAACAACCAGTTTTCGTAGCATATATGCCAGAGAGAGAGAGAGAGAGAGAGAGAGAGAGAGAGAGAGAGAGAGAGAGAGAGAGAGAGATATTAGTTCTGTATTTTAGTATCTTGCAATCAGCACGCATACAGTTTTTTGTGGACTTAAAACTGCTGGCAAGTTTTTGTAAAAATTATTTTCAATGATATTGCATTGTATTACATTGCACTGCTTGTGTGTGCGTTCTGAGCCTGGTTGATCTGACTATGAGAAAAACTATATATATATATATAAGAAAGACTCAAGACTTGACTAGGACTTCAGCTTAAGGACTTCAGACTTGAATTCAGATGGAAGACTAGTGAACATCTCTGATATAAGTGCTTTTATAAAATTATAAACTTCACATTTCTGCCTTTAAACCCTCCAAAAATTGGCCCCCATTCACTTCCATTGTATGTGATTCACTGTGACTTTGATTATTTTTTTAAATAAATGAATGGACAAGTCAAAATTATTTTTTGTGGTAATCAGCATTATACCACAATTGCTGGCTTAACTGCTGAGCTTAATTTATATTGAACTCGGAATATTTCTTTGAGATATGAGAATTTATGTTAATAATATTATAAAAGGTATTATATGATATGATATCATATTATATATTATATTACATTACAATTAGGTAAACAGTTCAGTAAATGTTAAAAATTATGTTTATTGTGCTTATGATGATGATGTTTTTAAAGTTGTATGGCAGAAGTGCAAAACTGCATCTGCATTTCTCTGTCTGATACAATATAAAGTTTTCTTGGATTCTTCAGACTTTTCCTTCCTTGGTTCTATTCACTTCTCCTATTCTCTCAGAGTTCTGTATTTCAGGTCAAGGTGAATTCAAACTCAATGAAAGATTTTTGTTCTTGACACATTTTCTCAAGTCAAAACTGTCACAAGAGACAAGAAATGACAAGAAGACCCAATTTCAGAAAAGCAAAAGTACTTCAAAACCTCTTTTGCTTCTGTCTGCTGGTATCTGGCTCATCCCGCCTATCTTTTTCTCTGTCATCCTCTCTTGGGTAAGTTTTGATGGGAAGCTCTTAAATGAGACTGTTAATTAGATTAATGGTAACTGGCTATGTGCCTCAGGAGACTAATGTACACTTGTGTGTGCTTATATGTATGTGTGTGTGTGTGTGTGTGCATTCTCTTGGTGGTTCTGGTCTCCTTAAACTCCTTAGTGATAAAAGCATTTTAATATTCATGAGCTTTGTTTAGCTAAATCATTAATAATGTATTAATTGAAAGAGCTGCAGTGCTTTCAGTTGAGTGGGCGGAGACAAAATGCAACATGGCAGGGATCCGGAGAGACACACATTCAACAAGCATGTATCTGTAAACATGCGCACACACGGGAGAACACCAGAGTGGAACCAGTGGAGGAATAAAACTAAATTTGCTTTCATGACCTTCATTGTGTCTTTTATCATCTCTCCTTTCATTTACAGCCCTGTGCTGGTCTTTCCATCTCTCAGAGCACTTTTCTCTGACAGAATAGCTTAAATCAAGGGCTGCTGGACCTGCAGCAACCCAGTCGGCTATTTCTCTGCAAGGAACAAGAACTGGAGGTGTGTGTATGTGTGTGTTTTTCGCAGCCTTCAATCAAGTTCACCTTTCTTGAAACAGAACATAAACCAAACAAAATAATAAACAGAAAGAAAAAGAAGAAAAAGGATGGAAGGAAGGAAGAAAGGAAGACAGACATACAGAAAGAAAGAATGCAAAAGTGATGGCAGGGTACTGATAAAGTAGTATGTAGTGCGTATGGTCTTTATTTAATATGAACAGCATAAGGTTCATGCATCTTACACACACTCACAGTGGTGCAGTCTATTCTCTGCTGGGCTTTGTGGATGCCCATATAAGGATATTTCTTTCAGAGCTGACCCCTTGACCTCTCCTCCTCTAAAGATCCCACATACATCAGCTCTGTCACCGTAGCAACGAGTAAGTGCTTCAGAATTGACTCCCATTCTCTACATACATACAGAGTTGCTGATGTGTGTGTGCGTGTGTTTGATCTTACTTATCGGATGGATGTCTCTGGATCAGGTGGTTGATGGATTTTTTCTCAAATTATGTTTTGCAAGAGACATGACTCTGTTGCGTGCACACACACACACACACACACACACACACACACACACACACACACACACACACACTGCATATCTGATGTCAGGCAAGCATCCTAGCCAAAAAAAAAAAAAAAGTCATCATATATTCATTAGAGGTCAAATAACAGCAATCTCTCATTCCTGCGCTCACTCTCAACGTCTTTTCTGGGAAGAAGAGCAGTGATATCCATTTTTCCTCGGATTACTGTCTACTACATATTCCACACATCTTTCTCTCTCATACACATAAGGAAGCATTTACAAAACAGTCACACCACTTTTGGAATTGCACTGTCTCATACTTAAATGAAGTCACTGAGCATGTGTACATGCAAGATCTTATACAAATTATACATAATAAGCCAACAACGTATAAGGTCATGTAAATGTCTTAAACAGTTTTCCTTTATCGGGATAAAGCCCAAAGTATACTTCGGTCAGACGCGGATGTGTGACACAAATCTCGTCATCAGCACAGTGCGCGAGCAATTCTTCTAACTGTACATCTTTGAACGTGCAAAATGCGCCTGGAGTTTTTGCGTTAATTAGTGGGTCCACAAGGTGGCAATACTTACATTTGGCACTGTTGCTGTCACGAAGAAGCGCTAGAAGATATTATCGCTGCGATACATCAGGAGATGAAAGAAAAAACAACAACAGTAGATGTGCAAGTCAAGAGCACATGTGTGAAAAGGTCTGGATATACCTGGATTTGTATAACTTGAGTCTGAAGGAATATAAAGTCATCTTTATGGGTCTAAACTCCTGAAGAAAAAGTCTGGTGTCTAACCGCCTGTATATGCCTGCCCAGTTATATGAAGTATACTTTGACATGCTCATGTGTGCATGACTGTTTACGATTTGACGTTAAAAGCAGAGAAAATGTAAATCTCACGTAAACGCAGGTTTCTTACATTGTCGTTTTTTTTTTTTAAAAGCTGAATTTTGATAGCTATCAGTGTATTGCTGTGCTTGTATATGCACTCATTGTAATTCTTTTCTGTGCAAACACACCTCCTTTCTATGTAAATTAGGTAAATCATCGATTACACCTTATTAAAAAAAAAAAATGCATTTTTGCATTAATAATAATAATAATAATTAACATTTCTTGATTTTTTTTATATGTATTAATTATAGTGCAGTTTATCTTTGCTCTAATACCAACCTCAAAAAGAAGCATTTTTGGGCGTTTGTGTCATACCCTGATTCGCATAATTCCTTCAGTATTTCAGTTGCTAAAACAACGCAGATGATGCGTGCAAATAAACAAGGCTGTCAGTGGCCATAATTCATTCTTGGAGAATGAATGACTCCCTATCCCCCCCACACACACACTTTTAAAGGGATAGTTGCACCCTTTAAAAGAGGATGTTAGGCAGAATGTATGTCTCAGTCACCCACAATGAAAGTGAATGGTGACTGAGGCTAATTCTGCCCAAGTTCACATCTTGAAGAAAAAATCATACGTGTTGGGAGTGACATAAGGATGACTAAATGACAATAGAATTGCCATTTTTGGGTGAACTATTTCTTTTAATAGAGACCCCTGAAGCTACTAGGCACTCAGCAGAGACTCGGCTAACCAGAGAGGTTGAGTTCAAGACAAACAGAGCACAAATCAGAAAGGGAAAGAGAGTCCCATCCCACCAGATCATTATCCATCTAATTTCCTAAGAATTCAGTGCAGATAGGGAACAGATGAGGCCTGTAAGCTCCAGCCTGCAGCACTTGAGACGAGTCACAGTGGCCCAGTTCCACCCTGCTGCTCCTGTTGATACCAAAAACAGCCAGCAGCTAGTATATATGATCCTCAATGTTCACCTCAAGACATGTCAACATAAGAAAAACATTGGGGTAACACCCCTGCCGCAGGAGGTAATGACTGCATGAACTGAAGGAAAGATAAATGGATTTGATTCAGTAGACGAGTGCAAGACAAGCACAACAGCTCAAGAGAAAATACAAGTCATTAGCGCTGATAATAATGACAAACAAGAGACTAACAGACCTGGAGACCCTGAGGACATCTACTTTATCTACTGATAAAAGCAATTGCCCTGAAAAGCTGCTTCAGTGGGGAAATGAGTGTTACCATAGAAGAATATACCAACATCTCACAGTACAAACAAATATGTTTTTTTTTTTTTTTTTTGTAGCCTTCTTGCCACTATTATTGACATTATAGTGGACAAAGGACAGGAAATGATGGGGAGAAAATTATTCACTCTGAATAAAAATCTCAGATAAAATCCATGTTATATGCACACACAGACACAAACCCTATCTACATGTACACACATTTTTGCTATAGCACAGGATTGAATAAGTAGTGCAGTTCACCAATAACACAAATCTATCAGTGCTTTTTGCATCCCTATTATTTACTTTCTACTTGAGTACGTAAGAGCTGTGGTCAACAGACCTCTTACAACGCCCCTCCTCTCATGAGCTTTCAGCCTCACTGATGTCAAAGATCAAATAGTAAGAGCCACAGAGAGAGAGCGTACTCTTCACCACTCTGTATATGCAAATAGCCTACAACGAGGTAATTCAAATCTTCATATAATGAAGTTTTGCTTGGTCAGGGATTCAGAGCAGAAGAGGCAGAGAAACAAGCAAAAGAACGCTTATGGATCCTGCTGAACCTTGTGGTCATTTTATAAACCCTTAACCGTGGTCCATGTGACATAAAAGTCAGACATCACGTTTGGGGTGGGTGGATCTGAAAAAGGCTCAGGGGATTGAACCTAGGTCGAGTTGATCCATGAACTACAGATTTACAAGAGATTCTGAATTATCATGCCCTGTGAGCAAAACACTTCACTCCAGGTTGCTCTACGGGGATTGTCCAGTGACAGAGCTTGACTTTTTGGTGTGTGGGTACAAGAAAGCCTAGTTTAGATGCAATCTACAGAAAATTAATAAGGGCTATATCAAAGTCTTGTTGGCAAGGACTACCATTTCTGAAGTCTCCAAAAACAGCCAATCTGCTTTTTGGTAAAGCTATTTCTTCCCCAAATAATTTTACTATACTGTATATTCCAAAGCTTTGTCTGATTAGTTGGCACACATTGAAGCTTTACTACCAAGACTGTCCCTGCACTTAGTGTGCTACAATGTGCTTTGGGTAAAAATATCTGCTAAATGACAAAGTAATGGTAGACTGCAGTGTAGCCTAATGCATTTAATTTATAATTAATAGGTTATGCTAATCAGGTCATCACTCCTCTAACCATCCTTTCCCCTGTTAAGAACAGTGGGACAAACCAAGGCTGTTACAGAACTTTGTGTTGACACTCTAAACTTAATTTCATATTAAAGCGATTGTTCGCCCTAAAATGAAATCTCTGACATCCTTTATTCCCCCTCATGTTGTTCCAAACGTATCTGAATTTCTTTCTTCTGTTGTGGAACACAACGATAAATGTAGATGAGGACCAGAAACATCTGTGGTCACCTCTTACTTTAATTGTATAGAAAACGTCAGGTTGAACATTCTGCTACATAACTTGTTTTTTTTCCATGCTTGAAAAGGAAGTTGGGTTTGGAACAACATTAGGGCGAGTAAATGATAACAGAATTTTCATTTTGGGTGAACTATGTTTTTAAGTCAGTTATACGGTACAGTGAGTGAAACAAATTGGTCTTTTTAAATTCTGTGTCGTGAATTTCACAGGGGGTGTGGTTTAGCCATTTTAATCAAACAGAGCTTTAAGCAAGACAGAACCAGTCCGATGCCATTCTGCTTTGTTGATGTCATAGAGCTGTTTGTTTCCCAAAGGTTCTGGGAAGTCATGGCAACTGAGGTTCTAAGGTCATACAGGGAACTTAAAAACACTGCCACTCCAAGTTTTCACTGGAAAATTACTGTAATAGCTCCCTCTTCCTCTGTATTGCTCTCTCCTACTGGCATCTTTCAATAACTCTTTCCTCTTCTTTTCCTTCTTCTAGTCACTATTTCACTTTAGAGTCAGCATCTGTTATTGTACCACCCACATTCACATACACACTCACACACAGCTATTACTCATAGAGCAACACACACACACACACACACACACACACACACACACACACACACACACACACACACACACACACCTATTACTCATAGAGAAATACACACACTTAAATACACAAATACATTATAAAAGCTTGTGTCAGTTTTTTTATTTCAAAATGTTGTCTGCAAAGCTAACAAAGGTCTCAAGAGAAAAATAACAGAAAAATAAAATAAAAATAAAAGACAAATAAAAGACAAAAAATGGATCTGCATTTCAATGATGGCTGCAAAAAGCCATGTCTCCTAGCCTATATGTGCGCACAAAAACATTTTTACACATTTTACACATTAACACATTTCTCTGAATTATGACAATAATTACATGAATAGCTTTCAGCCTAATTTCATTCTAAACTCCTATTATTTTCTTTGAAAAAACATCCAGGGTGCTCTTTTTCACATAATGCAAATGAATGGGGAATAGGCAGAGGCAGACTGGCCAACGGGAGAACCAGGATTTTTCCTGGTGGGCTGGCTGCGAAACGGTGCCAGCAGAAGGGGACAGTGAAACACACTGCTATACAAGCCGATTTTTGTTCCCAGTCCATCACTGGGGACTAGGTCTTTCAAGCTACAAAAATCATTGAAAGCTCAAAGCATTGAAAATGTAGTCCATACAACTCGTGATCTATATTCAAGCCTTCTGAAGTCACATGATAACTTTTTGAAGGAAAACACCAAAATTTTTATTTTTATATTTTTATATTATACATTGTTTATTATAACAATGAGCATTAGGGCTGCAACTAATGAATATTCTGATAATCAAATAATCTAACGATTATTGGAACGATTATTTGACTATTCGGGCTATTATTTCAATGATTATTCATTAGCTCTTAACCGACTATTCAGCTTGTTCCCCGACTTAAACGGTTGTATTACTCGTGCTTGCTAACAATAAAGAGGACAAAATAATCTTTTAAAAATACCTCTAAATGGCAGTCACTGAATTAAAGGGAAAATTCTGTAAAGAAATTCACTGCAAAAAATCCTGTTGTTATCTAGTGTTTTTGTCTTGTTTTCCATTTAAAATGGTATAAAAATACATTTACTTGAGAAGGTTATACTTCTTCCGTGGCTGTGGCTCAGGTGGTAGAGTGGGTTGTCCACTAATCTCAGGGTTGGTGGTTCAATTCCTGGCCCACATGACTCCACATGCTGAAGTGTCCTTGGGCAAGACATTGAACCCAAATTTGCTCCCAATGGCAGTGCCTTGCATGGCAGCTCTGCCATCATTGATGTGTGTGTGTGTGTGTGTGTGTGTGTGTGTGTGTGTCTGTGTGAGTGAATGAGTCACAGTGTAAAGTGCTATGAAAAACCGCTAAGGTTAAAAAGCACTATATAAGTGCAGACCATTTACCATTCTGCGAGTGCAGTAAAGACAAAATTTACTAATATTCAAGACTTATTCTCTAAAAGCAAGTCTAAAAATATCTTATATGCAGCTTCTCAGTGAATGCATCTTTTTTAGATAATTTAGATAATTGAAAACATTTGTATTTTTAATATTATATTCAGCTTTGGGGTGAAGACTCCCCTCTCTCACCTTTTTGTTCACTACAGTCCATATTTATCTCATTATTAATAAAGCTGCGTAAATGACATCAAACGACTATTCGACAACAACATTTTTTGTAGACAAATGTTTATTTGTTGACGTTGTCGATAACATCAACTATTCATTTCAGCCCTAATGTGCATATGCGAATACGATTTGAAAGTTCAGGTGGAAGGCAAGATTTTATAATATATTAAAATAATTAATAATTAAAATGTATAATAATTAAAATTAAAATATTACCTTCTAAATATGATAACTGTATAATAACTTAAATGTTAGTCTGTTTCTCACCAAAAGCTATTTTATGGCTTCAGATTACTTCAAACATAGTTGTATTGGTTACTTTTGTGGTTCAAGTTTTCTCATTTTAGGGCTGCATTCATAGTATATGGAACACAGTATAACTTTTTTGTTCTATTGCAGACAAAGTCAACTGCATTGGGAATGATACGACAGTGAGTGTTTCATTTTTGGGTGAACTATTCCTTTAAATGTTATATTCCCTAAAAAAAAAAAAAAAAAGGAAAAAAGAAAAACTGCTCATGACAGCATTTTCCCCACTCTTGCTTCTCTCATAATTAATCTAATTCATACTGTAAGTTTAAAGATGATGAACAGTCAAGGATGGGCTATTGTTCAATAAATCAACAGATATACTGATATATACAGATTGCATGAAGGCTACTTTTACCTAGTTCTTAAACCAGTTTGACTTTCAGCTATACAAAACCTCAATTTTAAAGGGCAAATAGCAGTAGTGTTGGGCTTTTGATGCTCTCAATGCAGAATGAATGACAGCTCCAGGTATTTTAAGGAGTCATGTAATTCATGAACTTTGACTCTTGGGAAGTGATCTATTCAACACCTTTTATTTTCACTTGCTCCCTGATCTAGCTGCACTGGACCATGGAACAAGGCAAAAAAGAAAAAAAAAGGAAAAGGATGAAAGAGAGAGTGAGCGAGAGAGAGAGTGAAGTACTTTAAGAGAAAGAAGCGTTTTGGGAGATTTCATAGAGCTCCACAGAAGATCTAATCAATCCTCAAAACTGCAAAACACACCCAGCAACCTTTTAGGGAACATCCCTTACAACATGGTACATTAGAGATTTCTCTCTGTGTGTGTGTGTGTGTGTGTGGATCTGAAAACAAACATTTATATTAAGGACCCATTAGTCAATATGATTACATTAAAGTCAATAATAGAAATGGAACACAGTGGTCGACTCTTCATCCAACAAACGACGATTTGTGATGACATACCAGATAAAAAAATCAACTTACTGTTGTAACCTCTGTTCCCTGATGGAGGGAACGAGACGTTGTGTCAAAGAAGCGATACTAGGGGTCCCTATTCAATCATGCCATGCGCTGAACCATGTACCTGCACTTCTGATGCAGGTGCGGGCAGGCAGTTGGGTGCCAAAGCGACAGACTGTGTCACACAGCACGTACCCTTCCCCAACACCCCATAAAATCGTCATAGACTTTTTAGGTTCAAGCATGGGAGCAGGCCGCGCCAACCACGCCATTTCTCTCTCAATGTTTCTCGCATAGATTCAAAGTGGCTGGGGCATCTTAACGCTACCACATGCATCGGGGAAGGTGTTCTTTTCCAACTCCTATTCTTTCAGGGGGAAAAGACCCTGTGGAGACCACCACCTACCCAGGCTGGGGGGAGGTAAAGAGTGGTGGAATACGTCACATGGGTTTTCAGACCACATGTGGGAATGGTGCGGTGGTAGTTCCTACCTGCTGCAAGGGAGGATTTGCTACAAACACGGCGACCAGGAGCAGCGGGGACTGCCCCAGGGAAATACACACAGGGCCACTTAGATCTTCCGCATCCTGTCCAGGGGCCAGACGTGGAGGTTCCAGAGGTCTGGGCGCAGATGCCAGAGGGTTCCCCGTCCCTGAGAAAGAAGGTCCTTCCTCTGGGGAATTCGCCAGGGAGGGGCTGTCGTGAGGAACGTGAGTTCCGAGAACCAAGTCCGTGTGGGCCAGTAGGGGGCCACCAGAGTGACTTGCTCCTCGTCCTCCCTGATCTTGCAAGTAGGCTCACTGGGGGAAATGCGTATTTGCACAGTCCACAGGGCCAGCTGTCTGCTGTCAGCTGTCTGTCTTGAGGGGGTACCAGATCGGGCAATGGGAGGTCTCTTCGGAAGCAAACAGGTCTATCTGTGCTTTGCCGAACTGCTCCCAAATCAGCTGGACCGCCTGGGGGTGGAGCCTCCACTCTCTGCTGAGCGTACATTGTACCCGTTACACAGCACCCCAACCCTGTTTGGAGGCATCTGTGGTGACCAGAACGTGTCAGGAAACCTGCTGTAGGGGGACTCCTGTCCGCAGAAAACAGAGGTCTGTCCAGGGGTTGAAAGTCTGGTGGCAGGCGGGGGTGATGAACACACGGTGCGTGCCACGGTGCCATGCCCATCTCGGGACTCAAGTCTGGAGCCAGTGCTGAAGCGGTCTCGTATGCATCAACCCCAGTGGCATGACCGCGGAGGATGCCATATGCCCTAGGTGCCTCTGGAATTGTTTTAGAGGAACCGCTGTGCCTGGCTTGAACAAGGTGAGGCATTTCAGCACTGACTGCGTGCGCTCGTTGGTGAGTCTAACTCCATGCTGAAAAAAGAGATGCTCTGAACCGGGGCGAGCTTGCTCTTTTCCCAGTTGTGAAGGCCTAGACGGCTGAGGTGCCTGAGCACCTGGTCCTTGTGGGAGCACAGTAACTCTCGAGAGTGGGCTAGGTCATCGAGGTAATTGAGTATGCGGATGCCCACTTCCCTTAGTGTGGCAAGGGCTGCCTCTGCTACCTTCGTGAAGACGCGAGGGGACAAAGAAATGCCGAAAGGGAGGACTTGTACTGATACGCCTGACCATCGAACGCGAACCGTAGGAAAGGTCGGTGTCGTGGCAAGATAGAGACGTGGATCATGATGCCGGACGCAAGTTAGAATGTGTCTTTGCATTAGCATTTTGAATGGGAGTTTGTGCAAGGCCTGGTTGAAAACTCCAAGATCGGTCATAAGCCGGTGCCTTTCTTGGTACGATGAAGTAAGGAGTGTAGAAACCCTTCTTCATCCCGGCTGGAGGGACAGGCTTTATCGCGTCTTTGAGTAAAAGGGTCGCAATCTCCACACGCAGGGTGTTGGTGTCTTTGCCGTGTACTGAGGTAAAGCGGACACCACCGAAAGTGGGCCATCTTGGCGTCAACCTCAGACTGGGCATGCCGACCCAAAGGCGGATGCCGGAACGCTCTCCGATACAGCGCTGAACTCATCATACGGCTCGAGGGAGTAAGCAGACTGGCCGTGAAGTGAGCCACTCTCACCTTGAGCCTGGACGGAAGTCAACGAGCGTGCTGGGGGCGGGTGGTTCGTGGGGATCTACCCGGAAAAAAAAAAAGGTTTACAGACAATTCCTTGGACTTCATGGCTTGGTTTGTGCTCTGACATGTGCTGTTAACTGTGGGACATTATATAGACAGGTGTGTGCCTTTCCAAATCATGTCCAATCAACTGAATTTACCACAGGTGGACTCCAATCAAGTTGTAGAAACATCTCAAGGATGATCAGTGGAAACAGGATGCACCTGAGCTCAATTTTGAGTGTCATGGCAAAGGCTGTGAATACTTATGTACATGTGATTTTTTCATTTTTATTTGTAATAAATTTGTAAAGATTTCAAACAAACTTCTTTCACATTGTCATTATGGGGTATAGTTTGTAGAATTTTGAGGAAAATAATGAATGTAATCCATTTTGGAATAAGGATGTAACATAACAAAATGTGGAAAAAGTGAAGCGCTGTGAATACTTTCCGGATGCACTGTAGGAGCAGATCTTGTATGCTGCTTGTTTACATAGAAAAATAGCTGCCCTAGAGCAATCCAAAGATGGACGCCTAAGACTTTGCTAATATGTCCCTTTGTGTTCCTCAGAAGAAAGCCATATGGGTTTGGAATGACATGAGGGAAGTAAATGACATATTTTACCCCTGACTGAGTCGACTAGTAATCCAGACAACACACACTAACTAGATAATCTGTAAATATGTAGTTTTGCATATCTTTTATTCATATGACATATTTGCATTCAGGACACATTTGAAAGCAAGTTAAAGCGGGAGAGATGATGATAAAAAGGCAAAAATGCTGTAAGTTTTGTATGCTTATACTCCAAACTCAGGCTTGGTTTTACATAAACACTGGCCGGTCGGCTGCACAGCTATTCTACACATCAATTACCACTGATCAACCACAGCTAGAACAGCACAAACACGGACGTCAGTGTAAGTGGACACCCAAACACACACATACACATACATACACAAACATGGCTGAAGTTCTTAACAACCCTAAATAACAGCCTGTACTTAACACAGACCAGTCATCTCCATGGCAACAACCCGCTCAGCCAAAACAAAACAAATTCAGCAAAGAAAAATGGGAAAAGGAGGGAAAAAGACAAGTTAAGTGTTCATTCTGTTCCCAAGGTGTTTGAGTCGTTATTCTTTCTGATGATTGGCAGATGTCACAAGTTGGCTTTTCAGTGGCAAACATCCCCCAACTTCAATAGAAGGCTTGTAAAGTAAGCACTGGCTTCTGCGACAGCTTTTTTATGTGTGTTTAAAAGGGCAACTCTATCTGTGTGTGTGTGTGTGTGTGTGTGTGTGTGTGAATACACTGCAATAAATCATAAATCAAATTTGTCATGTTTCCCAGTACAAATATCCCCTCTTTGTCTCTCTCCACTGGCTGCCGGTTCATGCACGTATTAAATTCAAGGCCCTGATGCTGGCATACAGAACAATCACTGGGTCTGCTCCAGCATACCTAAAAACATTTATGCAGAGCTACACTCCCACCAGAAGCCTGCAGTCGGCAAATGATCGGCGCCTTGTTGTACCAAAACAAAGAGGCACCAAAACACTTTTCCGGACTTTCAGTTTTATCATACCAAGTTTCTTGGAATTACCTCCCCAACTCAATCCGTGAAGCTGACTCACTCTCTATCTTCAAAAAACGGCTGAAAACACATCTTTTCCAAGAGTATTTAACCAGTCGCTAAAAAAATAAAAAAAATAAAAAATCTTTCTAAATGTATTAACAATTCTTGTTGCTCTTAAATCGGTTTTGTATACTATTGAGATGATAGTGAAACTTTGTAGTATGGTACTTTTCGTACCACTGTCTCCTTAAGATGATTTGCTTATGTTTTTCCTCTTTTGTAAGTCGCTTTGGATAAAAGCGTCTGCCAAATGAATAAATGTAATGTAAATGTAAATATCTAAACATCTTAAAGGAAAATTACATTACATAATGAGACTTGTTTTCAGAGAATATATCATGAATGAAGTTAATTTTTCATACCCCCTTGGCATATTGTTTTCCTCATATCTAAAGAAATTTAGTAAGGTTTATGCTCGAAAAAAAGACAAAAAGAATATTTTCTGAAAACAAGTCTGATTATCACATGAATATTTGCTTCTCTGGTAAATTTGTCTTGCTTTTAGAAAGTTGTGAGATATCTTACTGTTAAAAACACCAAAAACAGATTAAGAAAATAATTTTGCCTGCTGTGCTTTCACAGTCTGTGAGAGAGGTTTGTCTCTGCCACACAAACCCTTTAGGACTGATTAGTGCCTCCCTCTGTCCATCCTGCTGTCCAAAGCCAAACATCCGTTAGGACTCATTAGTCTCTGCTTCTGTTGCTGCTGCTGTCACTTCCACCTCACATCCACCACAAGATCATGCCTGCATCCCAATTTGCATACTTCTACTAGCACTAAAAGTATGCACTTGGCTGGCATACATGCACTGGCATAATTCTGAGAGTGTTTTAAGACAGTAAGCCAGTATTGGGGAATTCTACAACATTATAATATTGCATCTTGAAAGAGTTGCATTTGTATGCAAGCGTTAGCATCTCTATAAATTCAAAAACTTGAATGAACACCAAATGGACTCTATTTGCTTTCTAAGTGCACATTTCTGAATTTATTGTGCATGATTCATTGATAAACATTATTCTGAAGAAGTTGTTTCACTGTATTCACTTAAAATCTTCCCCTCCGCTCTCAAATCTCACTCATGCTTCCCCACCAGTCTCAAGTCAAAAGTCAACCAGAGGTCAGTTATCATTCTCATATTTTCGGTCTGTCATTTTCAGATAAGGCCAAAGATCCTCCCAATTTCTTTTTTACAAGATGCCACTGAAACCACACACATGCACAACAGTTCAGCCATAGTCTTTACTATTCATTGTCTCTCTCATGTGTACATTCAAATGGAGTTTTAGCCAATAAAATGTATTGTTTCTGTTTAATATATGAGGAAAGGTCATATACAGCAGAGAAAGAATGAGAGGTAACTAATAGTCGTTATGTATATGTCTACTGACAGGTCATTAGTTCAAAATGTTATGAGATTCCTGTTTAACTGGACATATGCCTGTTGACCTGTAGGCTCTTTGTTTATCCAATATTAATTTTACTGCATGCACATAAAAAACAGGAAAATGTGTGAAAAGAGAGCTAACATCTCGGATGCATAGCTACAAATTTAGATATTCACTTCAAACTGCATAAATGATAAAATATTATACCAATGCCCCTGTTGAAACAAAAAGCACTATCTCTTGCTTTTTGCATTCATCACAGGTATTTATATGCCCAAACACCATCTGACATAGAGGATGATAAGCAACTAAACAGAGCTATTTTAATTTACATCTTTTTAATCGTTTTTGTCAGCAAAAATATAAAAATAGTGTGTGTGTATGCTAATATGGCAGTCCTTTCTTTCACGCATATATGCACTGATTAAACTGCACACACACTTCATCTTACATACTTTACATACTGCTTCAATGGCTTATTCTGTTGAAAAAAGCAGAAAGAAGGAGAGATGTGGTGTATTGTAGGAACAGATGGAGAAATGAGTAGAAGATAATTGTGGCCTCTGTAACCAAGCGGAAGAGAGAAGCAGTTTGGCCTATCAAAAACACGCACATTCACACACACACGCACGCACACGCACACACACACACACACACACACACACACACACACACACACACACACACACACACATCTGTGTTTCTTATTGCCTGTCACAGCTGTTTGAGAGTTTTTGGCCTTTATAAGCAGTTAGTTTGATTGCGATCAAATAGAATATTGGCAATTAATAGAATATTGCCAATATATTTGCATTGGTTTTGCCAGCAACATTAAATATGCAATATCTTGAATACTGCAATGATATCTGTTTGGACATTAAATCATTAGATCTCTCCTTGACTTTTAACTTGTGATTAAGAGAGCATTTAAATAGCGTTTTAATAGTGTCTCTGCTTTAAACTTCCATTGGAAAATCAGCGTTAATAGGATCTACTGAAATTACAGCATTGGCAGTTTGAAAAATATCAAAATATATGTATTATTTGCATTGGCACACCTCTTCAAAATTGCATTGAAGTCCGGGACAGTGCCCAAGGAGTGGCAGAATGGGTGGTGGTTCCCCTCTTCAAAAAGGGGGACCAGAGAGTGTGTGCCAACTACAGGCGTATCACACTTCTTAGCCTCCCTGGTAAGGCTTACTTCAAGGTGCTGGAGAGGAGGGTTCGGCCGATTGTCGACCTCAGATTGAAGAGGAACAATGCGGGTTCCATCCTGGCCGTGGAACGACGGACCAGATCTTTACTCTCGCAAGGATCCTGGAAGGGGCCTGGGAGTACACCCATCCAGTCTACATGTGTTTTGTGGATCTGGAGAAGGCGTATGATTGGGTCCCCCGGGAGATACTGTGGGAGACCTTCAGCTCTCGCTGGATCGCTTGGCAGTCGAGTGTAAAGCGGCTGGGATTAGCCACAAGAATTAGCACCTCTAATTCTGAGACCATGGTTCTCAGTAGGAAACCGATGGAGTGCGTACTCCGGTTAAGGAAGGAGATATTGCCCCAAGTGAAGGAGTTCAAGTACCTCGTGATCTTGTTCACAAGTGAGGGGACAATGGAGCGGGAGGTTGGCTGGTATTGCATTCGCTCTATCGCACCATTATCATGAAAAGGTTGAGACGGAAGGCAATGCTCTCGACCTACCGGTCAATTTTTGTTCCTACCCTCACCTATGGTCATGAAGGCTGGGTTATGACCGATAGAACTAGATCGCGAGTACAAGCGGCCAAAATGGGCTTCCTCAGAAAGGTGGCGGGCTTCTCCCTTAGAGATAGAGTGAGGAGCTCAGTCATCCGTGAGGAGCTCGGAGTGGAGCCGCTGCTCCTTTGCGTCGAAAAGGGCCAGTTGAGGTAGTTTGGGCATCTGGTGAGGATGCCCCCGTGGCGCCTCCCTAGGGAGATGTTTCAGGCATGTCCAGCTGGGAGGAGGCCTCGGGGAAGACCCAGGACTAGGTGGAGAGATTGCATCTTCACACTGGCCTGGGAATGCCTCGGGGTCCCCCAGTCAGAGCTGGTTAATGTGGCTCGGGATAGGAAAGTTTGGGCTCCCCTGCTGGAACTGCTGCCCCCGTGACCCGACTTCAGATAAGCGGTTGAAGATGGATGTATGGATGTTTTTTTTGCTGTATTAGCCAGCCTTAATGAGCAAATTATTTATTAAACCAGATCTATCCTGATTATTAATACCACCCAGATTTATAGAATAGCCTCAATAACTAAACAAGACAGCTTTAGTAACAAATGTTACTAAAACTCAATATATATAGTATTTATCAAGCACACTAACAAGCTACTTTTGAATTAATTAGTGACCAAAAAAAAAGCATACCCTCCCAAGCGATGTAAATCCTTGACAAACATGACAGATGGCACAGTTACATGCTCAGCGTGTGGCTGCAGAGATGCAGGTTTGATAGGAAACAGTCTGTGAGTGTGCAGTTGTTCCACGCGCCCCCACAACCAGCTGTCAGAGCTATTTCGCATTCAGACGTGATGGTAGAGGGGATGAGGTGAATTCACTGCTAGCTGAATCCAAGTGGGATAAGTGCAATGATTTTCTCTTACCATTGAGCATAATGCTTGTGAGTTTAAACATATTTAGCCCTTTAAAATTGGTTGCAGGTCTGCGTGTGGCTGTCATGTAGGCTGTGACATTGTGGAAAGTTTTGGACTGGATAACAATTTGCACTATCTCTGTACTGTATAGAAGGTTAGAATTAGTGCATATCAAATCATTAGGGCTGTCAATCAATTACATTTTTTTTACCAAAATTGATTATATGACATGCCTATTAATTCATAAAATTAATCGCAATTAATCGCATACATAATTATTTGCTGAGACTGGCCCCCAAAATTAAGATAATTAATTTAAATAATGCATAATAATTCAAATATTTATAAATATAATATATATAATATCAATAATAATAAATAATATGGATTGAAATTAAGCTTGAAAAAAATTGCGTTATTGTTGCAGATGAATAAAGCATTGATTAGACAATCCAAAAAGTGATTATAGAACTCAATATGTTGTTTGTTTTATTCTCATATCATTGAACAAGCCCACAGTTTACAGCTGTCTGTTTTGCATCAAGTTGGCCAATGTGTCCACGCATTCTTGCATTCCATCTGCGCTATTTTTAATTGTCGCTCTATTTACATGTGTGTGCCTCAGATGGACACGTTTGGACTATCTCATATCATCGTCATAAACACCACATTTTTAGGATGCTCTGTGAAGTTAAAAGTAGTGGAAACTTTGAAAATCACAACTCAAGATTCCTGTATTCTGTTTTGTTTCACCCACCTGTTGTGCTTCTGCTTCCTCAGAGTGAGCGAATATCATTCTGCAGCTGTGCTGCTTGTGAGGTTTGTTGAGGCTCGCTGCCGCTTATTTATGCGGCTCGTAAAAACAGATGCACTTCAAGCTTGAGAATGTCAGTGATTTTGCTTGCTGACATCACCTCTGCAACTGCTTCACGCAAATAATGAACATTGAAAGATCTCTCCGCCCACTTGCTGCTTGTAATATAGGAAAATCAGTACTTTTATTACGGAATTTACATACACATCAGGGGGCATGATTAATTGTGTTAATATTTTAACACATAATTTTTTATATAATTAATTGCACTAAATCAACGCCTTAAATCGACAGCCCTACACATCATATTAAAATAGTTTGCCAAAGGTTCCCAAATGGCATACAATTTAAGAAGTAGGGCCCTATGAAATCCATGTGTGTGTATGTGTGTGTGTGTGTGTGTGTGTGTGAGTTTTCCTTTTTATTCGATGTGCTCCACAGCTATCATACGTTTTTTTGCCCTAAAAAAAGGAAGATGCAGCGCAACAAATTAAACAGAATGTAGGTGTCTCAAGCTTTTTTAAAAGCTGACGTTCTTTTTAACTGGACATGGCACCTAAAAATGCGATGCTCCTGCATGAGATGCTGAAAAATCAGCAAGGTGTTGACCAACGTTTACATCGTATTTGTTTCTATGTTTCTCTGTTTTTAAGGGATTTTTAAAACTTTTTTCAACGTGTTCAGGGTGAACGCCCCATGGAATGAGTTTCATTGTATGGAAACAGTATCATGGACATTTTGGAAAATATCTAATTGTGTGTTACATAGAAGAAAGTCATAATGGTTTAAAAGGGCAGGTGTTAAATTGGATTAGAACAGTCAGAAACTACATTCTGGCACTTTTGATTTAAAAAAACAAAACAAAAAGTGTCAGAATCACCAATCACCCCAACACAAGGGAGAGTAAATGATGGCAGAATTTTACTGCCTTTGGAAAAGGTTATGAGGCATCAGCGTATTATTCCCTGATAATTGAGAGTCTGGGTGACGGTGCTGGGTGAACTTCTCTTAAGAGAGTATGGGAGAAAGATTTAAATTTGGTATTAGAGGAGAGAGTGTGGGCTAGGATTCTAAAAAAACATCAAGTCTGTATCTAGAGATGCAAGGGTGCATCTGATACAATTTAAGATTTTACATCGATTCTATTGGACCCCCCAATAGATTGTATAGACTTGGTCTCAAAAACACACCTACCTGCTGGCAATGCCATGTTTTTTGGGTGTGTGTAAAGATTCAAGATTTTTGGTTGAGGGTCCAGAATTATATATGTGAGGTGTTGGCTGCTCAGGTTTCATTTTGTCCCAGGCTATGTGTTCTAGGTGATGGGACGGTCATTGATGTAGGAGAAGGGTTCATGAAGAGTTAGGTCCTGGCTTGTGTCATAATCGGGAAGGGAAGTCATCCTTAGGGGATGGAAATCAGCTGGAGCACCCTCGTTTTTGGAGTGGTGAGCAGAGTTGGGTAGGGTTTGCAGCTTTTGAGGGGATGGTCTGTAGAAGGCTGGGCAACACGGGATTATTTAATAAAAAAAAGGGCTAAATATTTGGATTTGTGGAGGGCTCTCAGGGGGAGATGGTGGAGGGAGATAGGTAATATTGAATGTGTGTGTCTGTGTTCTTATTTTTTCTTGTCTGTTGATTTATCATTTATTTTGTGTGTCATTATTGGTTTTATGTCAGGCCACTGGGGTGTGTGTGTTTGTGTTGGGTGGGAATGTTCGGTGGGAAGGGTTTAGGATCATTTAATGTGATTCCATGTTTCCTCTTATGTTTATTGGATTTTTCATTGGAATATTTTTTTTTGTTAATTGCAAAAAAAAAAAAAAAATAAAATGATGGCAGAATTTTCATTTTTGGGTTAACTATATTTCAAGACTAATACTGGGTCTGGTGGTCTTTCGGTCCATCACTGGTATCCAAAAGATGAAAACCAGGCTGTTGTAAACACGGCACACATGAAAGCACAAACATGTATATGTGGGGTAGGGGTGTATGTGCACGTTTGTGTTTTGCCTGTGTGGCAAGAGAAAACCTTCTCTTATTTCCTATTGCTTTCATAATAATCAGAATTTTCTGATCATGCAAATGGTTACTGTATCTTAAAATAAACAGATGCAATGAGAAAGTTTGAGAAAAGATTTCAAAAGAATTGAGATGCAATAGACAGACTGCAGAATGCTGACACAGCTTAATTTCCATTACAATGCTACCTGTGCTTTTAAAACACACCGCAACACACTCACACACACTGACAACCAATCAAAATAAAGCCAATCTCATCTGCTCATGAACCACAAATCTACAGCTGAGAATGAAAAATCGAACAGATGTTATCAGATTTTTATCACAACTGACTGCGCTGCAGAACCACCAAACTGGAGGCAAGACAGGTTAATGTCAGGTCAAAGGTCAAACAGTGACCAATATTTAATCTGAGGTCAGAGCAATTCTAAAGAATGAGGGAATTTCACACATGTGTGCACACAAAAGCACACACCTACTGTATAGTGGGGCTCAAAAGTCCACATTGAAAATCTAGGGATAATTGAAATCTGTACATACAGTACCACATACTCTGATAATCTGAATTTCATGGTAATTTTTCATTTTACATTGTTATGCTAATGAAATAATTTGTAATGAAAAACAGATGGACTCAGACATCTGAACCCCACTGCACAGTCACAAATCATAGAGATTGTAATATTTAATTCTTGGAGCTCTATGAATGAGAGTTGTAAAAGAATCAGCATGCGTGTGGGTGCAAAGGGTGAAAAGACGTGAAGATCAAGCTGATTGTGGAACACATTCTTCTATTTGCATTAGTTCCTTCTGATGATTCTTTCCCCCTCTCTCTCCCTCTCAATCTTTCGCTGTCTCTGGCGGCATGGTAAAAAGACCTTTTGGAGCATTCAATTCACTCCTTAGTGGCTGCTGTCAGCATTTTAATTGAACCAGGCAGAGATGAACAATTCCACAGAGAATTATGGCATATGTGTGTGTGTCTAAAGATGGTGGTGGAGGAAGAGACTGTTGGTGAGTTGGAGAGTGCTACTTGTGTTACTCAAAAATGGAAATTCTGTCCTCATTTACACATGACATTCTAAACCCATGTGATCACTGAATGAGTGATGGATGAATTCATTGGAATTCATGATTAATATTAACTTAATATTTATTATTATCATTATTTACTAATATGGTTTTATAGTTATGATAATTAACAACAACAACAACAACAACTACAACCATAATTCAGCAAATAAGAAGTAGAAATTCACAGATATTGACAGACATAGTTTTGAATGAATACATCACATTAGGTCGAGCAGTCGAACACGGTCGCAAAAGTTTAAATATTTCAAGGCAGACAAAGCTCAAATCGGATGCGAAAATGGTGCTTCCGGAGATGGTCGGAACCCCCAGCAGTCCCTGTACTACTCTACTCTGGAAATGGATAACTTCTGGTCTATTGTCTGTCGTTTTTTGGATGCAGTGAAAAGGCGGCTCTAGGCATACACACCACATTTTAAACACAGCTCAGGCTCAATGACTAATCAGAGCCTGATCTGGCAAACAGCTGGATTATTCTCAGTATAATGGGATTATATGGAAAATGCCTTAGATTATGACAGATAAGGATGTGAAGGGTTCTGCTCCTGTGAAGGCAGATTAGGGATTAAACAGCAACGAGATGCTCTCATTCTTGCCCTTTCTATCCGTGCGCTGTAGCTATGGGTTATCCCCCCTTTCGCTCACTTTCCTTTTTCTCTCTCTTTCTTTCTACTTTGCCTTGACCTTTTCATTTCTTTTTTATTTTCAATTCTTATTTTTCTTCTCTGACTCCAAGGATGGAGCTCCAGGCACAAAGAGCCCATGAAATTAAACCAGTATATCACCTCTCTCTCTCTCTCTCTCTCTCTCTCTCTCTCTCTCTCTCTCTCTCTCTCTCTCTCTCCCTCTCTCTCTCTCTCTCTCTCTCTCTCTCACACACACACACACACATGCACACATGCACACACACACGCACGCACGCACACACACACACACACACACACACACACACACTCACACACACTCACACTCACACATCCAAGATATCTCCATTTCAAACAAAATTATTGTAAATATGTGTGCTCTGTTCCACATCCTAATGAGCTTCCTACTATTCATGAGCAGCATTTCAAGGCATGATAGGATTTCAAGTTCATTCCAAAAGATAGATATCATAATAATTATGCCTCCTAATATACATTGTTTTCTCCAAATTCTAAGTCAGCATCGCATATATCCTTTGCGGAGAGGTCAATCCCAGGATACATTGTGAATGAATCCAAGATGGCAAACAAGATTAGAGAATCAAGTTTATAAATAAACATATAGTTCATTAAAAATTTACAATTATTGATAAAAAAAAATTGTTCAGTGTCATTACAAATGTATTATTTTACCCAAAAGTTGTGTGTGCAATGTAATTTTATGTTTATCAAGATTTCTGTGAATTAGCAAGATGTATTAAGATATTATTAGATGGTTTATTTGAGAGATCTTCATTTTAACAGCATTTTAAAAATGTAATATTGAGTTTAATTGCATTTCTTTATGTACTGTACTTGTATGCAGTTTGCTGCTGAGAACCTCTGAAAAATGCTGTTTGCCGAAGTGTTCGTTAAGGTGATTGTCCCACTTTAATACTGGGTAAAATGATATGGTAGGCTATCATGACATGACTTACATTTCATTCAATTATATTAGGCTTTTCATTTGAATGAATATAAAAGATTTTACATTTTAAATAAATGTAGATTTATTTATTTATTTCACAATGTATTTTGTTTTTTTTTTTCTCTCCAGTAGACACTGGTGTTTTTCCTTGCTGTGTAAACATTCAAATTCTTCATACTTTCATACTAATCTCTTGATCTTCAGCAGATAAGTAAATTCTGCTGAATTTTTTGCAAGAAGTTAATCATGCTGACTCTGTCTCAAAGCTTCAATCATTGGTTGTATGCGGCAAACATCACTCATTCATGTGCACATGCTTTAGGTGAATATTTATAGTGAGCGTCTAGAGATCTTTTTAGTATATACTGTATATATATACGTGTATATATATATATATATATATATATATATATATATATATATATATATATATATATATATATTTACACACATACTGTACATATATAATACATAATTCACTATATATTAATATAATACTGTTACAATTTTTTCTAAGAATTATTTTATTTTTAATTAATTATTAAGCTGTATACTCTAGAAAACACAGTGTGGCAACTAAATATGTTTTGAGCTAGTGTGTGTGTTTGCCTCAGAGTGAGTGTATTTCTGTGACCATTACTCCACTTGTGAAGTCATTGATCAAGTTGCACATTCCCTCAAGCGGTTAGTCACTTTAAAGTTTTTCTTTCTAAAGTTCCACTACACTGGATGACAGAGATACAGCTGTTCTCTCAAGGCCTTCCAACGCTAAAGACACACACACACACACACACACACACACACACACACACAACCCACAAGATACAAGGAATGAGTCCATAGACGCTGGCATCAATATAAAACAGATGGCAAATTTGAGAAGAGAGAATGAAGGATAAAAAGAAAAAGGAGTGAGAACTCCCACAATATCATTCTGTAAAACGGCGATCCGTTCATCGCTCTTGTGTACGTCATTCTGCTTTACCATCTTCCCCTGTGACTGCCTCTCATGCTTCCTCAGATGCTGATATTTCCCATGCGGCTTGTTGGTGTGACAGCACCAATGACATTGAGGATGCTGAGTGGGAGGAGCTGTCACACTGCATGACAGCTCTGAGCCAATCATGACCCAGCTGCAGTGAGTGACAGCTCTTAGAGGGCTGGGACTGTACTAGACTGTTAAGTAGAAGCCGTCATGTAAAATCATGTGTGTATGTTGTGCATGGCTACGCTGTGGATCTGTGCATTTGTGTGTGTCTCTGTAGCTATAGCTAACAAAATTGTCCTCACATGTTAGATACATCTACTTTTAAAGACATTATCAAAGATTGAAGAAATAATTCATTCAAAAATGGTATTATGTCACTTAAACTTTGATGTTATTGACGTAGTTGCCATATTTGACTTGTGCACAGTACTGTATTTGTGAGCAGGAGTTGATCAAAGATTTGATTAATTATAGTGAATAATGACTTAAATGTCGGTCATCATACAAAGTGATCACACGGCTTATCAACTACTTTTACTTTGATTTTATGTTGTTGTTTTTTTGTACTTCATTTAGCTTGACAGCCCAGAGTCAATATTCACTTTCATTATAATGAAAAAAGTGTGAAAAAAATTAAATAAATCCCAATCCAAAAGGAAATACGGGTTTGTAGCAACGTTAGGGTGAATACTTAATTATTATTATTTTTGTTGTCATTTTTAAGTGACCTATTCCTTTAAAATGATTCATAAATAAAATAAATGATGTTTTTACTTGCAACATAATTCCATGGACAAGTAATTATTTTGTCCACACCAAAATCGATGTCCTGCGCAACATGACATAAAACAATCTTCGCAAATCAGAACAATGATAGAGTGTTCTCTCTGTTCCAATGAGATTTTGGTGTAGGCGGAGCTAACCTGTGCAATGCCACAGAAACAGAAACCAAGCAACAGACAAAATGCAATGTCTGGCTCATCGCTTTCGCAGCTGGTTAGTAGAAAACCTCAGAACAATGCGGAAGAGATCGCTTATCACTTGCTTAGTCACGTTGCGCCTGTTTAGGACACAGTTTTAGGATTCACAGATTAGGCGTAGTTAGATTTATATAAAAACAAATTAATTAAATATATGCCTGGACATATATTGCTAAGGCCACATCTACATTAGTTCGCTTAATTTGAAAGGAAAATTCTGACGCTGAAATTTTTGTTACGTATGTGGTAATGGAGGGCATTTTCATAACACTTTTCTAGTGTGGATGAGCGGCATAAGCGTAGCGAAATTAATGCACTTTCAAACAAAACGCATTAGTGTGGATGTGGCATAAGTAAATGTGTGTGTGTGTGTGTGTGTGTACGTGTGGGTATGTGGGGCAAGCTGTTCTATGTGTGTATGTGTATTTAGACTTTGCTCTGGGTATCTGGGCAAATTGATCTCTGTTGATTTCTTCTGATTCTAAATGAACACTTGACAATTAGTTGTTCAACAACTTCGAATGAATGATAACTAGTGCTGTTTTTCACAATTAATCGCATCATTTTATGTAGTTAATAGCAATTAATAGCAGATTTTAATAGCAGAGTTTGACTATATATATATATATATATATATTCTTCTTTTCTTGTCAAAATCTTAAAATTCCATCTTAGGAAAGTTTTAATTAAAACTTTAATTAATTGCATGCATTAACACGCTAATTCTGACAGCTCTAATGATAACAGAATAGTGTGTGTATTTGTGAGTATATGTCATCTGCTCCTGGGACTTTCCTTTTCAGATTCCTTCGAGCTAAACCTCTCCGAAATCAACAACAAAAGCACAGGAAGAAACATTAATAATATGATCAACCGATCAGTCAAACTCTGAAAAACGAATCTCACAGAGATGAAAACCTATTAGGCCATTCGCTGTAATGCCGCCCCCTTTTTCCATGGCAACAGCCAATAGGATCTTTTTTCTGGTTAATTTACTTTTTGAGAGCAGAGACAGGGACATCAGTCTCTTTAATGGACAAAAAAATGACTTCAAGAAATTAACTCTCTCTCTCTCTCTCTCACTCTCTCTCTCTCTCTCTCTCTCTCTCTCTCTCTCGCTCACACACACACACACACACACACACACACACACACACACACACACACACACGTTGGGTTTACATGTTTTATGGGGACTTTCCGTAGACATAATGGTTTTTATACTGTACAAACTTTATATTCTATCCCTAAACCTAACCCTACCCCTAAACCTCACAGAAAACTTTCTGCATTTTTAAATAAAAAAAACAAACATAATTTAGTATGATTTATAAGCTGTTTTCCTCATGGGGACCGACAAATTATCCCCACAACGTCAAAAATTTCAGGTTTTACTATCCTTATGGGAACATTTGGTCCCTACAAAGTGACACACACACACACACACAAACAAACACACACAAACACACACACACACACACACACACACACACACACACACACACACACACACACACACACACTCATGTTGGTGCAGTTAGCATTATAAGGACTCTCCATAGACATAATGATTTTTATACTATAAGTACTATATATTCTATCCCCTAACCCAACCCCTAAACCTGACCCTCACAAAAAACTTTCATTTTTACATTTTCAAACCTGTTTTAGTATGTTTTTTAGTGATTTGAATTATGGAGACACTAGAAATGTCATAATAAAACACATTTATAGCATAATACCCTTGTAATTACCAGTTTGTAACCTAAAAAAAGTCCTCGTAAACCACTTAAACCTGCCCATAAAACACACACACACACACACACTTCTCTCTCAAAACTAATGCATCAGCCTTGAAAAACAATATATATACACTAATAAACAGACAAACCAGCACACAAAACATGAAATCGCTAGGGGTGTAAATCGCAAGTTTCATCACAACACAATCTTATATCAATTATCTTAGCCAGTGATCCGATGTTTGCTGTGTTTTACACAGTCAATAACATTTATTATCTCACAAATGCAACCAAAATATCATTTGAATTTGAATATTTTATCGAGCTCCTGAAAAGTGCAAATCCAGTCTCAGATTGGGACTCCCACAACAAAATAAGGTACTTCAGTTGTTGAAAAAAAATAATAAAAAAATAGAGATAAATAAATAATACAAAACATAGTCACATACACATGATCATAAATAGTTTGATGACAGCTCATTGCTCTGTGGTATGATGTAAACTCTACAATGAGAATTTGTCATATCTACAACAATCCAGCAAGTCTTTCAATCCAAAATACTTACATTCCCAGGACAGGAGAGTATGTGCTATCCATGTGTCTTTTCTAGGCTACTACTTCTAGAGTTCTATTGAAAAATACTGTAGCAGTTTACTGTGATACATCTTAGTAAGGTTGTTTATGTGTAGATGTGATAACTCTTGTAATTGATGTTGGGAAAGGGCAGGTGTTTTCTCATTCCTTCATCAGCTCTGTTCAGAATATCGCTGCTGTTCAGCCATTTGAATTGGTTAAATTTCTCCATAGCGTTAAAGATTTCTCATGTAGAATTCAAATGTGTTGAATGTGCCACGATCTCGAGGGAAGCCCGATTTAATTGCACATGTTAGCCTCTCTGAGCTATCCTGTAACTGGAGCTCCCAGACCTGTTGATGGGCGAGCACGGATAGAGCACAGCGCAACTTCAGGCTTCAATCACTCTGAGAAGCATATTTAGTGCTTATAAAACAAGGTGAATATCAAAAGTTTGCTGCATCACCTGACGGAAATGCATACAGACGTGGCTGGCAAGAGAATTTCAAAATAAACGTGCATCTTAAAAAATATACATAAAGGTTTATGCATTGACAATGACATTGTATAGTTTGTGATTTGATCAATGCATCGATCCAGCTCTATGGATCGTTACACCCTAGAAATCACTTGCAATAACACCCACAAACCTAAACAACAGAGCATGAAACACAAATACTTGTGGTTGATTGATATATCACCAAGACCGATAAATCGGCCGGTATTCTGAATTTTTCAATTATCGCCATTGGCTGTTAAATTTTTCTGTTTGGCCAATTTGTTTCTTAAGGACGAGAGGGTGCCGCCTGCTTGCATGTGATGCATCTGAGACATGTAAACGAGCAATCACAGTCCTTTTTTTGGTACGTGCCATGGTGCTACTACAAGAATAGACCGGTGTTACACGTATCAAAGCATATCAAAGCTGCGACAGACATGTTTGAGCTAATAAAGTTAAAGTCAACAGTTCCCGGTAACTTTTAGCTGTTTGTCTAATGATAAAAAGACAAATATCAATAAAACTAATATCATATATCATCTGCAAATATGCAGGTGTCTCATTTAAACAGATGTGATTCACAAACCTCACGAAAATCCAGCCTTTTCTTACTGTCGAGCACTGATCTAATAATATCTTCCTTTGAAGCACATATTCTATCATCCATAAGCAAAATTTCAGGATCAGTGTCAAAAGTTCCTCTGAATCACAAATCATAACGGTCAGTCTGTGACAATCCAAGCAGGCGATCCAGGCTGTTTAAAATGTCAGGAGACTGCAACTCTCTCCCTCTCTCTGTCTGTGCCAGCTTGTGTTGGATGGACTTGTGTTCTAGGTTCTGGTTTTCATGAATAATTGAGCAAGCAGGTCGTTAATTTAATTTAATTAACAGCCTACAGAGGCTTTTGGCAAAGTGAATGTGAAAGAGAGAGAGACATTGTGCTGACCATTTAATGTTAGTATTGAGTGAATTTTTGACATTAATTATGATTGTTTACATTTGCAAACTGCATCTATTTTTTTTTTAAATCTTGGCAACATGGATAAATTGTTGAAACAAAAATGAACCTAGGGTACAGTCCACTATTAAAATGATTTCAAAACATGCAGCGAATATTACGCTTGTGATAAAACATTTCTCTGTACTTCATCTACATGAATCGTGCACACTTTTAAATTAATAATAATAATAATTCCTTATATTTATATAGAGCTTTTCTAGGCACTCAAAGCACTTTATTTAGTATAGAGGGAATCTCCAACACCACCACCAGTGTGCAGCATCCACCTGGATTATGCGACGGCAGCCATAGTGTGTCAGAATGCCCACCAAACATCAGCTATTGATGGATTTTCTGGGCTGATTGTGGGGGCTGATTGTGAATCTGTAAATGGATTTAAATATAGTAAAACAGAGCTGAGAGTCCTGCACTCTTAGCAGTAGCCAAATATAAAATAAACTAACCTGCAAGGTGCTTATGTACATTTTTATAGAATTTAAAAAATAATAATATTTATGACATTTTTTTATCCAATTGAGAACATCCCCAAATGTCCCCAAAGGGAGGTTGTACCAGAGTTAGCTCAATTTTGGGGACAATTTTGTCCTTACACTATAGTTAAGTACACACGCACATACATCCCAACAGGGAAACACATACTGTAAGTTGACTAGAGGGAGTGGAATGAACAGCAGTCTACAAATAGATAACTGGCGGACACACAGAGAGAGTTTGCCTGATATGGACTTCAACGAAACAGCAATGCCTCGATCCCATTTTTATGTTGTGTGGGAGTGTGTACATGTGTGTGTGTGTGTATTTTCTCAGCTGGTCTTTCATTGCAGAGTTTCATTTCTAAGACAACCATCTGGATCAAACAGCATCAGATGCTGTTAGACAACACACACACACACACACACACACACACACACAAACACACACACACACACACACACACACACACACACACACACACACGTTGGTCTACCTATCACATAATGGTTTTTATACTGTACAAACTATAGATTCTATCCCTTAAACCTAACACAACCCCTAAACCTAGCCCTCACAGTATACTTTCTGCATTTTTACATTTTCAATAAAACATAGTTTAATATGTTTTTTAAGCTATTTAAATTATGGGCACACTAGAAATCACATTTATAGCATAATACCCTTGTAATTACCAGTTTGTAACCTAACAAATTGTCCTCGTAAACCACACACACACACACACACACACACACACACACACACACACACACACACACACACACACACACACACACCTGCTTCTAATCTGTCTACAAGCTTTAATGCTTCGTTCTCCCTCTCTTTTCATCATCACACTGTATCTGTTCATCTAACCTGCTGCTGCGGTTCTCTAATTTTTCTCATTTTCTCATCTCTCAGAAATCTTCAGCAGTCTTGGCATCTTTCCTGTTTCTACATCACCTGATTACATTCAATAATCAGGTAAAACTGTGACACACACACACACACACACACACACACACACACACACACTACAACACGTCCTCCAACGTTGGGATGTGTGAGCTGTGCGATTGGATTGATGTAGGTTTTGGGGATCAACTGAAATCAATTAGTAATATTTTCAATCCCTTAACCCTACCCTTGTCCCCAAACCTAACTCTCACCCTTGCATTTTCCTATTTTCATTAAGACTATTTCATTACTTTTAAGCAATTGGCTGGGGAAACACTGAAAAAATGTTAGCAATGAATTACCTCTCAAAAATACAAATGCACCCCCATTTGAGATGCAGAAGGCATTGGCATGCTTTGTTTGTTGATAAACCCTAAAGATAGTACCAACATTTCTGCACAATCTGTGCCAATTTCAAAACTCTGGCTAAATATGGTCCTGTGAGTCATATTTCAGAGGATTGGGAGTGTTTGGGGATCGTTTTCCACACGTTATCCACAAAAACCAACACAAATCTGTGATATGAGAAGCTTGTAGCAATAGATCAAACACACTTGTGTAGTTTGCGTGTTTGCTTTGTGAGAGCGAGTTGTTTTGACACAAAACAGACTTCATGTCACTAATGGGCCAGTTCCATTTTACTACAACATACATAATCCTGACACTTGGAGGTGCAAATTATATTTTGGGGCAAGAAGTGACTTAAATTTGACCAAACTTACTTTTGGGAGGTTAAAATGATTACTAAATAGTCCAAATTACAAAAATATTAAAATATTTTTTATCTTTTTTTGGGTTTCTTTACACCTATTTATTCATGCGATTATCTAATTAGCCAATTGTGCGGCAGCATTGCAATGCATATAATCAGGCAGATAAGGGTCAGTAGCTTCAGTCAATGTTCACATCAACCATCAGAATGGGGAAAAAATTGAGACGTCAGTGATTTCAACCGTGGCATGATTGTTGGTGCCAGACAGGCTGGCTTGAGTGCTTCTGTAACTGTTCATCTCCTGGGATTTTTGCGCACAACAGTCTCTTGAATTTACTCATAATGGTGCCAAAAACAAAAAACATCCAGTCAATGGCAGTTCTGCCTTGTTGATGAGAGAGGTCAACGGAGAATGGCCAGACTGGTTCGAGCTGACAGAAAGGTTTCGTTAACTCAGATAACCGCTCTGTACAATTGTAGTGAGCAGAATATAATCTCAGAATGCACTTTACGTCAAACCTTGAGGCGAATGGGCTACATCAGCAGATGACCACATCGGGAACTATATTAGGTCCACAGAGTTCCTGATAAAGTGCTCAGTGAGTGTATATGTGTGTGTGAGTGGATAAGGAATCCAAATACAGACTTCAATAGCACCTCAAATTTTGGCCTGAGACTTTAATTCACATACACATACATGTCCAAAACTACACTATAACAGTCTTTCTTCTATTACTACTACACACACTATCTTCATGCACTGCAAGGACACTGGAACCCATGTGTCATGACATAAAAATCACTGGCCATAGGACACACACACAGCTGGGGTCTGGGGGTCTAACATTGCCCCACTCCATCTGTGTTCTCTGGATAAGACCAGCCGGACAAGTTTCACAGGGGGACTCTATGTGTGTGTGCGCATGTGTGTGAACATGTGTGTTTCACAAGGACTGAAGTCATGGAAAAAATGCTGAAGTTTATGTAGTTTTTCAAAACAAGAAACTGTGCCAGCAAGAGACAGAAAGACACAGAGAGAGAGAGACACACAGAGAGATACACATAGAAAAGATAAACACAGAGAGAGAGAGAGAGAGAGAGAGAGAGAGACTGCTGTGTGATAACAGCACAATATGTGTCTGTCTGCCACAGAATGAGGGACTGTGAGTGAACTGACCCGAGTCTGCATCTCCAACATACATTACGTTGTCTCTTTCTAGTTTTTTTAGTAATATTTTTTTCCCCTTTATGTGTAACTTTAACATGATCCTTTTTACCTTATTTGTCAAGAATACATTGTATATTTCGATTTTTTTCTTTCTTATATTATGAACATTGTCTTTATGCACTGTCTTTGCACTGTTTTATTTAAATGCAGCTCAATACAAATGTAAAAATGTTTGTCATTTGTGTTTGAGAGAGAGATACGATGAACAACAGTAAATCATGGTTGACAATAACTGTTCTTTGTCTTTCTTGCTTTGTTTCTCTAACAGCATCTAAATTAACTGAACAGTTAAACACAAACAAAAGGTGAGAAAATCACAACACAAGAACAACAGACAAAGTTGAAGCGCAAAGACTTTTTTTCAGCTGCCATACAGAAAAACTGTGAGAACTGTGGGGATGTCTGGGCATTCCTGGGGGATTCTGACATTTTCCATTCCCTCTCACATTGGTTTTCCATGAAACCGTAGCAACAACTAATTCAGTGACCAGCACGAATTGAATCAGTCCCTGTATCACAAATCTAATAATTGAACAACAGAATCAATTTAGCAACCAATCAAATCTTTCTGCGCACTGGAATATTATTGCATAGTAACAACAAACTAACCGTGAGTGTCCACGTGTCTTCAGTGCCACGTTTTGAAATAAAATTTTTATGTTAAACTTTGAATTTAAATTTTAATGCAGGTTCAGGCAGAATGACCTCCACAATGAAGGTTTCTGGCTTTAATGCCTAAAAATAAACCAATGGCCATGTGTATGTTTCTCATGGGTATGAAAAGTAATTTTTCTTGTTTCTCACATCAATTCTTCAGTGCAAGAAAACTAAAAAAGACAATTTTATTGACCTCCTTAAGCCAAAACAGTGTCTGACACATAAGGTTTGTGGTGCCCACTGAGGGCTTAACTTTGAGACCAGAAAATAAAGAGCCGAATATCAGATTTGATTCATAACTCTGCAGAGGAAGCGAGAAAGGAGTAAAAGAGAGAATTTCTCTCCTTCCTATGTTTCAAAAACATAATCAGATGCACATTTAAGCAGAAATGATCCGTTAGCGACAGTTTGGAGTGAACACACTCACATACAAGGACACATGATTATACCTTAGCTAATTGTTGAAATAAAAACTAGATTTGCACACACACAATAAAAGAGAGTGAGTCAGTATCTCTTCCCTCTTTGACTGGATTGAGTTTCTTAGTGATTTTCATGTCACATCATTATTCTTTCTTCTCAGCATGAGAGCTTTGTTAGAGACAGAGAAAGAGAGAGCAAGAGAGAATGAGAGAGAATGTGGATGACTGGAAAAGAACTACAGCAGACAAAAGGGAAGGAGGGATGCACACATCAAAGCTTCACCATCAAGACCATGGCATTTACAATGTCATGTACGATAAGTATGTGTGTGTGCATGTTTGTGACATTCTAAATATACTGAACAAACTACCGTGGTTTTATTTTTTTCACATCTTTCAGTCCAGTTTCACCCCAGACCATCAGTAAGCTACTGATCAGGCAGAGGTTGCTCTTTACTGGTCAGGCAGAGGCTGATAGACCACCTAGGCAAAACTGATGGGGTAAAGCAGGTTAATTTAGTTAACCTTAATGTTCAAAAACTGCTTGAACTGGTTTACCAGATTGACCAACTTCATCCTGGATCATCAGTATGCCACTGGCTGCCTTTTTGCTGAGGTTGACCTGGCAGAACATCTTGCTCAACCTGGTTAGAGCTGGTAGACCACCCTGGCTAAACTGATGGGGACCTGGCTGAACTGGGTAACTTAGTTAACCATAACATTCTAAAACTAATCTTAACCTGGTAGATCATCTTGATCAGCCTGTTTAGGTAGACTACCTTAGCTAAACTGATGGGGACTTGCTTGAGCTAGTTAACTTAGTTAACATAATGTTAAAAAACATAGTTTGAACTGGTCGAACAGCTTCATCAACTGAAAACTCATCCTGAATCAACAATACGCCACTGACTTGGCTCTCTGCTAGTGGGGCTGATGTTGGCCTGGTAAACCATCTTGTTAAAGCTGTTTGGAGCTGTTAGATCACCTTGGCAACAGTAGTGTGGACCTGGTTAAATATGTTCCAAAACAAAGCTTGACCTGGTAGAACACCTCAGCTAAACTGGAGGGAATCTGGTTGAGCTACTTAACTTAGTTAACATTATATTCAAAAACATAGTTTGAACTGGTTGACCAGTTTGACCACATAAATCATCATCTTGAATCATCAGTGTGCCACTGACTTGGCTCTTGCTTGTGGGGCTGAGGGCGACCTGATAGACCATCTTGGTCAATCTGGTTCAACCCAGTATCACGCCAAGGCGTGAAATAGACACGCTGGTCCACTAGCGGATGCGTGTCGGTGTCACGCTTTGCCTCCTCTAGGCGTGTGCATGACACGCGCGCGTCTAGGTAGAATACCGGCAGGGGGCAATCATTTCCTCAACGCCAACAACTCTCCGCGCACCAAAGAGTAAGCGATATATCGCGTTCTCCAGTTCCGGTTAGCAGGATATATATTTTTTTATAGAAACATATTTTTTATATATATATATTTATTTACATCAGCATAAGATACTCGACAGCCCACACACACATATAACAACGTTAGGCTACAGCAACGTTAGGATTTCTTCATGAAAGCAGCACTATAATGAACAAACATGTCCTGAACGTAGTATGTGTAGTAACCCTTTATTGTCACATAGTCACAAAGTGAAAGTAAGCAGCGAAATTGGCCATCATCCTGCCCGTGCGAACGTACAATACGACAACGGTATCGCTTACTCTTTGGTGCGCGGAGAGTTGTTGGCGTTGAGGAAATGATTGCCCCCTGCCGGTATTGCAACGACACGTGCGCGTGTCATGCACACGCCTAGAGGAGGCAAAGCGTGACAACGACACGCATCCGCTAGTGGACCAGCGTGTCTATTTCACGCCTTGGCGTGATATCGGGTTGTCTGGTTAGAGGTGGCAGAGCACCTTGGCTAAACCTTGTGGGGACCTGATTAAACTGGTTGACCTTGTGAACCATAATGTTCAAGAGGACAGCATGAACTGGTTGACCAGCTTGACCACCTGAAACTTCACCAAGTACGCCAATATCTCGGTTCTTTACTGGTGGGGCAGAGGTTGACCTGATAGACCATCTTGGTCATCCAGTGCTGATAAAGCGCCATGGTTAAACAACCATTTGTTTAACCATGGTACTTTATCAGCCCTGGTAGGATCTGGTTGAGCTAGTTGCAATTATCCATAATGTTCAAAAACACTGCTTGAATTGGGTGGCCACCTGAAACTTCACCCTGAACCATCAATAAACCACTGACTAGATTCATAGGACTCCTTTTAGGTAGTGCTGAGGCTTTTCATCTCACTGTCTGCCAAATCAAGTCCAACAGAATGGACAACAGACATCTTTCACATTCCGACTTCCTGTCAACCAGACAGCGTTTTATATCTACGACATCCTCTCTGCCCACCCACCAGAATGCTTTGGTTCTGGATCCAGACGGACAAGGCATGCATGTGTGTGTGTGTGTGTTATAAGTTAATGTGTGTCATAGACCAGCAAAAATAAATGTGGGAGTGTTTTATTAATGAACTAAAGTCTCACACTGCACAACTAAATCCGCTAAACACTGCCACTTCCTGTGCGTCATGTCAGAGTGTTACATGTCAAATAATTTCCATGCACTGAGTGCTAGAGGCAGTGTTTAACTCCTCTTTCATAACCTATCAGTATAACTCAGACCAGTTCAACTAAGCTAAGTTCATTTCTAAACCAAACAGCTCCATTTTAGCTTGCACTAATGAACATCTTGTGATGAAAAGATGGCGGTGGTCAAAGCGCAAGGAAAAGTTTTTGTCATGGGCTTGTTGAACACCCAGTTAATTAATAAAAGATTCAATTGTGAAAGGTACAGTTAAACTATGGGATCAGATCAGTGGTGTGGGTTACAGCTCTTCTGCAGTTTAATTGGCTTTAGGAGAGAGAGAGATAGATAAGGAAATTTCATACTCAATGGCAAGGTATGTCTACATATGTAAAAGAGCAGTGTTGGTAATGTTACTTTTAAAAGTAATTCATTAGAATATTGCGCTACTCCTTAAAAAGTAACTTATTTAAAAAGTAATTTTTTAAGGAAAGTAAAGCATTACGTCACTTTTGCATTACATTTTTCTCACAGCCACTTTTGCTTCTGCTGTGCTATGCATTCCATACAAATGAGCCATGCACTGCATACAAGAGACTTTACAGGTCATGCTAGCTACTGTACAACACTATCTAAACAACACAGTAAACAAACAGATATTTAGAAAGTAGGTCTTCAAGTCATATTTATAATAAATAATCAATAAAATGAATATGCATGATTTGTTTTTCCATCATCATGGCAGCCAATATGAATAATGAAGAACAACCACTGTCTTACCTAAAGCAGCAAATTCCAACACTTGAACCTGCATCATATATGTTATCATGCGCTGTGCCCATCGACAATGACAGAGTCAACTTAAGATGTTTTTCAAAAGTCAGGATAAAATTCAGTGGGAAATGCTAGCCTGGAATAAGTCTGATGAATAAATAAATATTTTTCACTTGAGTCATCTCAGTGCACATTTGTTTTGAGTTGATCCACGGTGCGTACAGCTGTCACAACTTCAATGGCACATATTGATATAATTTGTGTGGAATCGTTTTTAATGCTACCAAAATTTCATAAAAATGGAATCAAACTACTTGTTTATTATAAAACAAAATGTAGAATATTTTTAGAAACATAGACATTTTCTATGTATACATAATCATAGAACGTTGCTTGGAGTGACGGATCCAGAGTCAGCTTTTCTCATCCCATTCTCCCAGTTACAGGGAGCTGTAACACGGAGCAGTTCGGCTGCATAAGTCATTGAATTTTGCAAGTATTTCACACTGTGTATCACATCGTGGCTAGTGGAAGACTAGTCTTATAATCCCTCTGCCTAAACACATTTACTGATTTTTTAAATGCAGTTTGTATTAATACATGAATGAACCATGTTTCTCTCAACAAAATTTTGACCTCATATTGCGCTAAAACACGAAATGCGCATGTGAATTAGCGAGATTGACAGTAGGGCTGAAACTATTAGTTGAATTTATCGACAGTGTCGACAATAAAAAAGTTTAGTTGTCGAATAGTCATTTGATCTCATTTAACGTAACATGAGATTACATTAAAGTCTAATGATGACGCACGAGAGCAGCACTGCTGTTTGTGCCTGACTGAAGAGAGGAAGAAAACAGCTCACAGTCCAGATGCACCCTAAACTTTCCATACAGCTTCAGGTGATGTAGATTGCAAAGTCTGAGGGGACCATAATGCAAAAATTCTAAATAAGTAAATACAGAAGCACTCTCATTGTGGAATATGTGGAGCTAGGGCAAGACTTGTGTGGTGAGCATCTTTAAATTAAACACCCCAGCGTTACATCTTAAATGCAGTTCTATTTAATGTGTTATATCTTTATTAAAGATCAAATATTAAGGAAGCAGATCATGTAAATAACTACAAACTCTGAATCTGGAATTTCTCTATGTGATCAGTGCCTCTTCTATGAGTTTGTCCCGATCTAAGGGGGAGAAAGACTGAAACTGCACTTGGCTGAGGCACACTCTGGCACGGAGACGTGCACGCACGCTTAATGCAGCTAGATTAAAACATGATGGCATGTGACCTAATGAATCATAATATATGTGTCACTGTGCATTTCTTATCATGAAGAAAATTGGTAATACATAGCTTTATTAATAAGAGAGAGTTGGATTCAAGTGAACAGATAGGTGAGAGAGGGTAGACTTCGCCCCATTACACTGCAACAAAATATGTTTTTGATTTTTTTTGCCATGTTTTCCAATAAAGAAGCTATACTGCAGAAGAAAAAATTGTTATCTGGGAATGTTGAATATAATATTAAAAATACAAATATTTAAGAATATCTAAAAATCCTTTAAAAAAGATACATTCACCTGAGATGCTGCATATAAGATATTTAGACTTGCTTTTAGAGTATAGATCTTGAATATCAGTATATTTTGTCTTTACTGTAAGTATAACCAAGTGAAAAAAATACACTTATAAACAAAATACATTATATTTAAGATATATTCTCTTAAAGCATGTCTAAATATCTTATATGTTGCTTCTCAAGTAAATGTATCTTGTTTTAAGGATTTTTAGGCAATTTTAAATGGAAAATAAGACACTAACAATATGAACGATTGATAACAATATGATTTTTTGCAGTGAATTTCTTTACTGAATTAAACTTATTAAAAAAAAATGTTTCCCTTTAGTTCAGTGAATGTCATTTAGAGGCATTTTTAAAAGATGATTTTGTCCTCCTTTATTGTTAGTAAGCATGTTTTATACAACCTTTTAAGCCGGGGCACAAGCTGAATAGTCGGTAAAGAGCTAATGAATAATAGCTGAATAATTGAATAATAGTTTTAATAATCGTTAGATTAATCGATTATCAAAATAATCGTTAGTTGCAGCCCTAATTGTCAGATGATGTCTTTAATTAAAAGGTTAGGTGTAGGAGCTTCTTGGTTGGGTGCTCCATTTTATCCCATTCATTTAAATATAAGTGACTCATCTCTGCTAAATAGTCTCTGGCCTCACACTCTCTAGAACTAAAATGCCCATCATGCACTACATCTTCTCCCTGAAGTTTGCACACTTTTACTCCTGATTTCTCGCAATACAGGGACAGTGGATTTGTACAAAAGAAACGCGTTACTTTATTTAAAAAGTAACTGCAATATTAATTGTCTAAATTAAAAAAGTTGTGTTACATTACTCATTACTTGAAAAAGTAATCTGATTACGTGACACATGTTACTTTTAATGTGTTACCCCCAACACTGTAAATGAGCATGTGTTTGTGTATGGGCTCAGTGAAGACAGCTGCTTAAGCAGAACACCAGAAGATTCCGGGATGCGAGTTGTGTCTTGTTAACATCATTACAGAGGGCTGCAGTGATGCACTTCAAAGATCACACATATTTGCACACACACAAAAAGTGGTGATTTGGAAAAGAAGGGGCAGAATATGAAAACAATTGAAACTTTGACAAATTTATGGCAATCTTTTTTTTCTCTGCCCTCTCGCTCTTCTTTTAGTTTGCCCTCCTACTACATTTCTTTCTTTCCTCCATACATCTCAATTCTCACTCTTTTTGTTTCTGGTTGTATCTGTTCTTACATGGTTTATGGTCAATAGTTGGTGCAAGCTGATTAGTCAGTACCATCTGTACTACCAGCTGGTGGGGTTGAGGTAAACCTGTAGACAATCTTGGTCAACCTGGTTAGAGCTGGTAGACCAATTTGGCTAATCTGGCTGGTTAGCAATGTTCCAAAACACAACTTGACCTGGTGGACCATCTTTGTCAACATAGTAATCACTGATAGACCACCATCGATTAACCATCTCTAAACCGAAGACAACGATTCCAACTTTGGCAATAGTCACATGCCAACTCTCTCTCTCCATTTATCTTGCCCTCCCTCCCCATTTCTTTATCTCCTCCCTATGTGTTGTTTCTTTGTAGAATCTCTCTCATTCTCTGAAACGGCATCCAAACAGACCAAAGAGGAGCCAAATATCCGCTGACTCAAGGCCATTAAACCCACTAACACCAGCAGCACTAATAAATGAAGATGGATATGCTAATTCTCCTTATCACTTTCTTTTTTCCCTCACTCCTACTTTGATTATTTTCTTCTTCCCTTGTTCCCCCCTGCTGCACCCTGCTTTTTCTGCAGTTCACACTCATTACTGTGAGAGCTGAAAATACTTTTGCCGTATTCTCACCCAAGAAAGAATACAAGAGTGAAAGAAAAGACTGATGGCTGAGTCAACTACAGTAACCACAGATGGGAAAATGTGCTTTTATTTAAAAAGCAGGAAGATTTTTGTGACATTTAAAGTCCAAATTAAACAACATTTGCAACCGGTTTTCTTGGTGTATTTTTGAATATTACATAAGAAAACAGTTAGGCCCGGACTTGATGTTATCCATCAGGAATTGATTGGATAGTTAAAAGTGGGTGTTACATACCAGAATGGGTGGAACCAAGGGGAATGACACACACACACACACACACACACACACACACACACACACGTTGGTGCAGCTATCATTATGAGGATTCTCCATAGACATAATGATTTTCATACTGTATGAACTATATATTCTATCCCCTAAACCTGACCCTCACAAAAAACGTTCTGCATTTTTAAATTTTTAATAAAACATTGTTTAGCATGTTTTTTAAATTATTTAAATTATGGGGACACTAGAAATGTCCCCATAAAACACATTTATAGCATAATACCCTTGTAATTACCAGTTTGTAACCTAAAAAAGTTCTCGTAAACCACTTAAACCTGCCCACACACACTTATCAGTGTCTCTGTCCTCTTACTAGACTGGGCATCCTGCCCACAGTAAACAGAGAAAGAGAGAATGAGATAGAGATAAAGGGGAGAGAGAGAGAGAGAGAGAAAGATCTTTGTCAGTGAAGACTTTTTGACTCAGAGCTGTTTGAGTGACTGAAGGTCTCAACCCATCACAACAATATTCAGATCACACAGACACTAGACCCGGAGCGCAGTTTGTGTGTGGCTGTCCTTGCCTGTCCTGACCACACCCTGCAGGGAATGAGTTATAAAAGAAGCAGAACCCCCCCCCCCCCCCCCCCACACACACACACACAGTCTCTCACTTTATAAAGTGTTGCTCTTTTTGTGTTCCTAGGGTGACAAAACTACCATGAAAACCCTAACTTAATTCTGTCCTTAACATACCTAAAACTACGTACATAACCTCTGTCCCTAAAGCCTAATTTATACATTGGTAGAAGTCAAACCTATTTCTCTTAAATAAAGCATGGCCTGCGCTAATACTTAAAGGGATAGTCCACCCCAAAATGTAATTTCTCTCATCATTTATTCACCCTCATGTCATTCCAAATGTGTATGATTTTCTTTCTTCTGCGGAACACAAATTAAGATTTTAAGAAGAATATCTCTGTAGGTCCATACAATGCAAGTGAATGGTGACCAAAAATTGTAGATACAAAAAGCACATAAAGGGCCACATAAAAGTAATACATAAGACTCCAGTTGTTTAATACATGTCTTCTAAAGCGATACAATCAATTTTGGGTGACAACAGACCAAAATATAACTCCTTTTTTACTATAAATCTTGACATCAGCAGTCTCCTTGGCGATCATGATTTCAATCTCAATTACACTTCCTAATAACATCTAGCACTCTGCGTATGCATAAAGCACTAGGAAGTGTAATGGAACTCGAAATCATGATTGTGCCTAGACACTGCAATGTTGTTTTAAAATTAGTTAGTTGAGGAAAACAAATATAAAAGGAAATTCACATCCAAACCTCACCCAGAATACGTTTTAAACAATAAACAATGCTTGTTTAGGCAAATTCTCCAAGGTCAGAATTGCAAGGTCAAGGATGTGCGTGAGCATCACCAAACGAACACCTTAGTAGAACAAAAAATAGTGAAATTTTTCATATTTTTAGGTGAACTAAAAGAAGCCAGTTCACCATTTAAATTAGCCTTAAAACAACCCCTAACCCAAACCTTACCTCTAATTTTAAGATTCACTCATAATATTGACCTTAACCGCACCAATAATTGCATAACCTTGCCTTAACCCTACAATTTCTCCATTAACCTCATTCCATCAGCATCTGTCCATCACACGTTGCTCATTTAACCCTGCTAGTACACAGACAAAATCTGATTTAAGATCAAAATGTTCATTAAACCCATAAACATCATTGCAGCAATTGTAGGGCTAAGCCAACTCAAGATAATAGAGAGCCATCTAAAGATAGCACTTTATTAGCAATTGAACTACAGGAATCGATAGCTATAAAGTTAATGATACTTTTCTGCCTGCTGTTGTATTAAGTGGTGAAATTGCAAAAACCCTGTTATTTCACAAGTAATGCAAGCAAATCTTTCTAGTGAAAACATCAAGGTAAGCTACCCTGCTGGTCACCAGGCATGTGTTGTGTTTTGGATGCTGGACTCTAGAATGGGATACTCGTATGCTGGTGTCCCCAACAGGCTTAACCAGAAAAACTTTCTTGGCCGACAAGCTTCACCAGAAAGACCAAATTGGTTAACCAATTTTCTCAGCTAAGATATGTTTGTGAATAGCATGGCTATGCAACAAAACAAGCATAAACCAACCTGGTCCAACATGAATGGCTGGTTATGGTGGACATGAATGTCTGGATTTGACTCTTGAGGTTTAATCATAGTTAGTTTGGCCAGAGAATGCTTAAAATTAATGGAAGCACTTTTTCAGTCTAATGCGTTATTGAACAGTAAAAGACGCTGTGGCTCTTTCCTGTAATTATACAAAAGCATTGATGCTCGTCTGGCCTCAGATCAGTAATGGAAGTAAGATTTAGTGCCATCCATTAATCAGTCTGATTAATGAAGCATATCAGACTTTATTCATACAAACGGTTTGGAGGTACTTGCTTTTCATAGAGCGTCTCAAAAATGGTCCTACCAGAGATCTGGAGAGAAGGGCATGTATAGTATTTAAACAGAAGGTTGTTAATATCTGGCGTTTCTGTGTGTATGATGGTTTCAAGCTGTTGCAGAAGAACAGGGTTAGAGGTTCATCAATGGAGGATGAATCTCAGTTGCTTCCTTGTCTGAGACTGTCAATCCACGCATCTTTTCATGTGGCTTGTTGAGTGTGTTACCCAGAGACGTAGCGCGAATGGAGGCTCACGCTATTCTCCGTGGTATCCACGCACAACTCACCCTGCGTCTCACAGAGAGCGAGAATCCCATTATAGTGACCATGAGGAGGTTAACCCAACATGACCCAACATGGCAACCGGGCCAAATTGGTTTCTTAGGAGACCTGGCTGGAGTCACTCAGCATGCCCTGGATTCAAACTCGCGACTCCAGGGGTGGTAGTCAGCGTCAATACTTGTGAAAATAGAGATTGCATGTGTAAGTATTTCACAATTGCAAAATGTAACAAATTTGCATGCATTTTGAGTGTTTCCGTGCATTGTTTTTGCATGTGTTTAAGAATGTGCATCAACTTTTCACATACAACGAACAATTCATCTGTACATCATCCATCGATGTTTGAGTTTTTCTTAAATGTAGGCTTTGTGCATGCACCGTGTTAGCATGTAATCCTGATATTTAATAGGTAGCATATGTGCATCCATCATGTTGCATATATGCATGAGTATTTTATATTTCTATGGGCATCCATCGAGTTTCACGTATGCACAGGAATTTTCTAATTTAAGTATATGTGCGCCGATACAGTTTTCACTTATGCGAGAGGGGATGGCTGGTCATGTTTTTCTTGAGTATAAGCTATGTGCATATTCAGTGTAATTCACAAGTATATGATCATCCATTGAGTGACATTAATGCATAAGTTGTGCTTCCATTGTGTTGCTGGCATGTGTGTGAAACTGTGCATCGAGTTTAACATTTTTGCAAGCCATTTTCCATTTAACATTTCAACCGTTATTACAAAGACAAAAGGTACACATTTGTGTACCTGAAATTTTTACTCAACCTTAGTTGCTGAGATATACTGTAGCCCCTGTGACAATTTTCCCATGTGACATCTAGTCTTGGTCTCCCATATTTCATTTTGTGTGTGTGTGTGTGTGCATGCAATTTTTTAATCCTCTGGGGTTGACGGCCGTGCCGTCGCGTCCTGCTGGATTTTTTCATCATTACAGCGGAAACAACATAAAATACTCCAACATTTTGGGGCATACAGATAAGTGTAAGACATCATTAGAAACTCTAAAGGGTCTACTTTTATTTGTATACACTCACAATAACAACAAAACCTTGTGCTTTTGTAAAATAAAAAAAATAGATAGGGTGAGCTGTAAGCAGTCTTTGTGTTCGCAGGTGTGAAATACATCCATACTCGTGATAGTTCATGCCTCCTCACATATGACCTTTCTAACACTAAAAGTGTCTTATAAAAATTAAATTACTATATTGTTTTGTATGAATGAGTGATCAGGATGGTTTTCACATAATTTTGTTGCAAAAACTCTAGGATACAAGATCCAGTTATCAAAAGTCTTGTGTGTGTGTGTGTGTGTCTATACTGTACGTGTATATGTATTGGCTTTCTAGTTAAGTTGAGTTTAAATATTACTTTGAAACAACTTGCCATTATTTTTTAAATCGTTGTGGTTTAATTTTTCAAGTAAAAGAAGTTGAATGATATCATAAATTTAAGGATATCTAACAAGTAGACTTAAGTTGAATTTGCTTAAAAAGCGTGATGCAAAAATGCTACGTATATATTTTAAGTAAATCCAACTCATCATTTTTTTCAGAGTACAATCCCATGAAGCATAGCAAATTACGTAATCGAATTTAAAACGATGGAAAAATATAAAACTATTGATTTAAATTAGTTGATTATAAGTTTAGAAACATTGTCATTTGATTTTAGTTATTTGCAAATATACAATTACAGTAGTGGGGAGTGTAGAGTGTAGGAAGACCAGCTTGTTTGGAGCGCTTTGTTTGGTGCAATACTCTGATTGGTGGTTTGTTTCCATTTAGGATCATGGATAGTGAAGTTCTTCACAAGAATTGCACTACTAAACATTACTTTTTCAAATGTAAGATGAAATAATGCCAACTGATGGCTTTAACGGAAACATATACATCAATTAATAATGGTTCTAAAGGTTTATATATTACAGTTAAAAATCAATTCCCCTACAGAAAAGCTATGGAAGGCCAACTGCGGACAGCGGTGCGGGAGAGAGAGATTGTTTACGGACATGTCCGTCATGTGTGTGTTTGTATCTTTTGTTTAAGTTTTTCATTAAACTATTATTTACATTGTCAAGCTGGTTCTCGCCTCCTCCTTTCCATTGAACTGCGCTACACTGGTGCCGAAACCCGGGAAGGAGGAGGGATACGTCGTAGTATAGAGTTCTCGCCACTACCGTCCACCCCAACGGAGCAGCCAACCATGAGGGGAGAAGGGGCTCCTAACAGGGCCGCTGCCAGGGGTGGGGGATACCCCTTCTGTTTCCCGAGAACGCGGCGGGGGGTTCCGTCCACCAGGTGCTAGAGGACTGCCTCTGATCCGCCCGGGGAAGCGCGGCTGTCGTCTGTTAGAGGAGTGGCCGGGGACAAAGCTACGGCATATCGGAGAACTGGCGAGTAATTGTTTTTTTTTTCATCTATCTCTCTCATTGCTGCTCTGCCTTGGCCTTTTCCCTCTCGTTTAAATTTTTGTGTTTTTGGGGGGGTACTACACTGTTACAGGAAGTACCCCCCCAGTTTAATTATTTCTGTTTCCCTCCCCTTGTCCCCTCCCTCATCCAGGTAGACGGGGATGACCTGCTGGCAGATGGGGCTTAGGGCACGCCCTCCCCCAGGGAAAGGGGGGGGGGGGGGGGGTGTACGTCATGCCGGGGGCTCGCCAGCCTGAGAGAACGAGGGAGGAATGTGACAGGTTACATTTCAGTTTATCTCATTCAAGGATTATATTTGAAAGAAATTATCTGAACACATAAAATTTTGCAAGATTAACTTGTTCAGCAAGCTTCATCAGAAAGACCATGCTGGTCCCCGAGGCTTTACCATTTAAGTTTTGCTGGTTCACCAGCCACGCCACCACCAAACAAGCATTAGTCAGCTTGGAAATTCATGTTGGTGTAAACTGGTCTTTTCAGCAAGGAGCTTCACACTCTTCAAAAGCCAGAGCCACATTTAATAACTTAACATCTATTATGATGCTCAGCAAAACCAAAGCCCATGGCATACGATTTGCAGATGACACCTGGAATTCAAGCTTATTTTGTGTGACATAATATGATTGATTGTCATCAGCTGTTTGCAGCTGTAGAGCCAATGAATATCAGTGCCTACACTAACAACTCAAGGTCACTTATGTGATTAGAAATTACATGAACAGCAGCTGGGCCAAACAACTGTTTGCTCCTTTACTGATATTCTTGTTGAAGATCTGAAAAGGGCTGGGTTGTCTTGTTCAAGAAACCACATTTCCATTGACACACACACATATACAGAACTAAGCTATCAATATGGGTACTATAAGTCTATAGTTTTTATGTAAAAGCTAAATATAATTGCTATAACCCCAACATTTAGCATTTTTAGATTTTAAATACAATATTTGCTTAACTTAATAATAGTTTTTCCAAATTAGGATGTTCTGAATGACCTCAAAGGGAGTTTTTTTCTGATTTAGCCCAATTTTGTGGACAAATGTGTTCCTTAACTATAGCCAAGTATGTGTAGTTTTGCTTATTCATTAGCACTCTATATTTAGAGACTGTTCTGTTAGTGTTCTGTTGGCAATCTAAGTAATCACTGGACAATTTTTATGGTTCATTTTTAATGGTTATGATGGTTTCATGTTCGTGTCATTTTATGGCGTCAGACTGCTATGAGCCTCAACATGTTCCATTCAGGACAATTAGGATGGTTTCAGTGGTCATATGATGTCATATTTATTCAACAGTGCTCTCTTTACAATTAAACTCTGTTCTCTATCTGCTGTAGCTCTCTGACCACACGCTAAACAAATATATAGAGTGCTTAACCTGACCATGTGTGAAATAGCACTTGAAGGTTTGTGTTAGGTTTTATCTACATTGTGGAGACCAAATGTGCCCAAAAGGATAGTAAAACCTAAAATGACCTACATTGTGGGGACCAGCCAACAGTCCCCATGAGGAAAATGGTTCATAAACACACTAAATGTCTGCAATGAAAATCAAAACATGTACACTGAAAAAAAGTATTTTGTGGTGAAGTAAATATAGCAGATAAGATGAAGTACGTTCTACATTGAATAAGTTAGTTTAAGCATGTACTTGAAAATTGTATGTAAAAAATTGTTTTTAAAGGAGACCTCTGTACCATGAACAGACATAAATTGTAGCTAAGGCTTTAAAACCACACATCACAGATATTAAAAAATATTTACCATAAACTTTTATCAATATATCGGGGTAGTGAGGAATACAATTTAATTTCGGCATGTGATTTTCTTATGAAAAATGGCATAATTTGTTTTATGGTTACTGTCCATATTCTCATGGTTTTACTTTAACATTTGGCTACTATAATCTTATTGCAAATACCACATCCTAATGAAAAGAAACCATGAAAGAAACACGATGTTGGACATCTCACTGGAGATTGATGAAATAACAACAAAGTATTGTGAGTGCGTTGACATAAAAATGTTAATAAACTGAATTTTTATGCAATTCAGAAAGTAGCTTTGCCCTGTGTATGTGTGTGATCGTCCCCTTGAGGTTTGCCGTAGAAAGTGTCCATAAGCAGCTTCAGTGAGAAAATGAGGTACGTTCAATAAACAGACTGTTTCATCTGACTGTTGTAAAATCTGCTTTTCTTGTCATTTGTAATCATTTTAGTTTATGAATATCGTGGTATCACGTGGTATCATGTATGAATATAGTGGTACCAGGAGGAAAAACGAGGAGGAAAAAGGCTACAGTCTCTAGCATGTCGCTAGGGCGCCTCTGAGGCCAGGTGAGCACAGCTACCTACCAGCTGGACACCATTATCATCCCTGTCAACACTCCCGTTTTTCCCGGGAGTCTCCCGTATTTACATTTATGCAGTTTAGCAGACGCTTTTATCCAAAGCAACTTACAGTGCACTTATTACAGGGACAATCCCCCCGGAGCAACCTGGAGTTGAGTGCCTTGCTCAAGGACACAATGGTTGTGGCTCTGGGGATCGAACCAGCGACCTTCTGATTAACAGCTATGTGCTTTAGCCCACTACGCCACCACCACTCCTATTTCACACCCATCTCCCGCCCCTCCTTTTTGTTAATTTTTTTGCCCAAACCTCGTTATATGAATAATCACATCAATATATTATTCCGAGGTTGTCCAGTTGCCAGATCTTGTATGAAACGCATCCTACTCACACAATCGACACATCATACAAATTTCAACCCATTTGTGACCTCAACCTGGCAACCTACAACATAGTTGTGCTGTTGATATCTGCGCAGGTAGTAGATGTGGGAAGTTGAATTAAGCATCACTGGAAGATGGGAGGAGAAGAATTAGGTAGTGCTCCGGTGAAAACACATGTAAATTTAACAACAGCTGGATGGAAGAATTTAATTTCATATCTCAAAGCCATATTGACAATGGCCACGCCTTTTGCAAAGTGTGTCGCACTGATTGTAATATCGGACATGGTGGGAAAAATAATGTTACACAATTTGTATATGTTTAGCCTGCCCCTGTAATCCAGCAAGTGGATGAGGATAAAATTGATACAACTTTGGTATCCCAGCATGCCTCACCAGTCAAAAAAAACTCCAATCCAAAGACACTGGCAACTAGTGAGAACTAAAAAAAATATTTTTGCTGATAACTACTCAACCCATTTTCTATTTCCTCAAAGATGGTTTGCTAGTCTTAACTGGTTTGAGTTGGTCTTCAAGCTTGACCAAGCTAGTCTATCTGGTTTCCCAGCCTGGCTAAGCTGGTGACCAGTTGGTTTAGCTAAAAAGTACCCAAAACCCATCAAACACTAGCCAACAGACCAGTTTGGGAGACCAGCTAAGGCCAGCAAACTAGCTTAGGCTGGTTTTTAGCATTTTTTTTAAGGAGGGATAGCTCAATGTGGCAAAGCATGCATGCTAAGTTCTAGTTCACAGTTCTCACAAAAATTACTTGCTTACCCAGTTATTATTATCCTGTTTTATATGTAATTTCTCATAAGTTGTATGCATGTACCTAAACAGGACATTGTTGCAGGCATACACAAGAAACATTATGTTTTTTTTTGGATTGGGTGGCTGTGTAACTGTCCACATAACCTACTTTAACTCCCCAAAGGCACTAATGAAAAATAAAACAAATCATACATTAGAACATATACTGCACAGCCCGCGTTTAATGTTAGTGATAGGTCTCTCTCTTTACCACACACACACAGACACACTCAAACACTCCCCTGCACCCTGTGGATTGCATACTCTCTGCTCTTTGTGCTTTCATAATTACTTTGTGTTCCATCTGACATTGTTTGGCATTTATCGCATTTCTGCGCACAGCATGTTATCCTCCCTCTATATCTTTCACGCTCTCTTTCTTTCCCACTCTAATATAAGAAACTCGGTTGCACCTGTCCAGCTCTTATATAACACTACAGTATGGTAGAACATCACCAGCACAAAACAACTAAACCCGTACAAACATCTGCTCTCTTTGCGTAGTCGCTTGACCGTGTCATGGCATGACAAGAGCAGACCCAACACCGCTTTACATGTTACTGAATCAGGTGACTGCACATCTAAGATAAAAGCCAGGGGAACACGTGTGTGTAAGTGTGTGTGTGTGTGTGTGTGTGTGTGTGTTGCAAGGGGCCTGAGGAGACATCTATAAATACGTTTGTGAACCAGGCCAGAGCGGAAATAGGGAAATGAAGCAGGACAACCTCAACTGAGCAAGGACTGAAGAAAAAGAGTGAAAGTGTAAGACAATGACTTGACTAGCAAAGCAAGAGAACTTTTGTAAGTGAGAGATATGGGCTGCTTTTGTTGTGCATGAAATATCTACCCATAGAATGGACACAAATGAGATGTCTTCAATATCTCAATTGTTTCTTTTACATAGCAATGGCATTAAAGGAATATTCCAGTGTGGCAGCGGGGGCGTGGTCAAGCGCCCGTCCGGAGAGGGGGAGCGGTAAGGGCGCTTACACCTGAGCTAAAATATGTCTAACACCTGTCTCTAATTTCAGTGAGCACGGGGAGAGCGGCATAAAAGAGCCACAGCACCACCAGTCAGGACGCCAGTTCAGTGTTGGCAGCCCAAGAGTTTAGTTTGAGTTGATGGAAAGCTTTAGTTTGTTATCAGAAGTTTATGTTTGAATCCCTGTCATTTTACGTTGAACGATTAAAGACCACTCACCTGTGTGCAGAAGCCTGTCCTCGTGTCCTCCTTTTCCCCGCCCTGTCAAAGAGTCTTGTTACACTGGTGCCGAAACCCGGGATCTTCAGATATGGAGGGTCGTCCCGTAGAGTCCTCCCAGCTGGCCGAAGTCCTCCAGTCCCTCGCAGCACTACATCAGAGCCACCATCAGTCCCTGCTTGAGCTCCGAGAGGACCAAGATCGGCGTTTCTTTGAGATCATGCAGGCTCAAGCAGAGGACCGGCATGCCATCCGGAGCCTGCTCAGCCAGGAGGTCGCTCCCGCCTCATCGCTCCCTGATTGCCCCCGCCCACGCTACAGAAGATGGGGGCAACGGACGACCCCGAAGCGTTTTTAGATCTCTTCGAGCGGACCGCAGAAATCTGGGGCTGGTCACGCGATCAGTGGGCAGCCCGCCTTGTCCCTCTTTTGTCCGGGGAAGCCCAACTCGCGGCTCAGCAACTGCCTGCAACGAACCTCCTGGCCTATGCTGATCTGAGAAGAGCGATCAGGCAACGGGTTGGTCGGAGTCCCGAAGAGAACCGCCAGCTGTTCCGGGCCATGAAGTTGGAGAAAACCGACCGCCGTTCGCGTTTGCCCAGCGGCTCCGTGATGCCTGCCGGAAGTGGCTGCTAGTGGGGGACCGCGACGTCGAGGGACTGATCGATCAGGTGGTGCTGGAGCAGTTCACGCAGCGATTGTCCAAGAGAACGGCGGAGTGGGTCCAGTGTCACCGCCCGGCGTCGCTGGAGGCGGCGATCCAGCTAGCGGAGGACCACATGGCGGCGACCCCAAGGGCGGACGAGCCCTCTCTCTCTCTCTCTCCCTCCCCTTCCCCTGTGTTTTTTTCCGCTCTTCCCCATCCCCCTCCCCCCTCTCGCTCTGTCTTCCCTCCAGGGTCCGTTCCTGCCCCCCGCAGGCGAGGAGCCTGGCAGAGACCCACGGTGGCAACGCACACCCCCCCCGCCACATTCAGCCGCTCTCCCCCTCAGGTGGGGGCGTCCGCCGATGCAGGTATGGGTGTGGCGCCTGGGCCAGCCTGTTGGAGGTGCGGGGACCCGGGCCACTTCCGTGATCAGTGTCCGATGATGGAAGTGGGGACGGTGGTTCGGGTCTCCGATCCCCCGCATGCTGCCCCCGATCGGGCTGGAGCGTACCGGATTCCGGTAAGAATCCAGGGGGGTACACACCAAGCATTGCTGGATACCGGTTGCAATCAAACCACCATCCATCAACGCTTGGTTCAACCCGGGGCTTTGGGCACAGCTAGACGGGTGAGGGTGAGGTGTGTGCATGGGGATATTCACAAGTACCCGATGATGACCTTGTTAGTGTAATTCCGGGGAAAAAAGCATAGAGTGGAGGCAGCGGTTAGTCCCCGCCTCACCCATCCTCTGATTTTGGGGACCGATTGGCCAGCGTTTAAAGATGTGCTAGGGGGGGTTTGTATGGATGGGTCCTGCACTAAAGTGGGGAGATGTGCGATGTGCGATGCTTTGACAGGGGAGGCGGAGGCGGGGCCGTCCTCGGCTGCTCCAAATCGGGATGACGAGGAGAGGGGCGAGGCTTCCGCCCCTCCTCTTCGCAGGGAATTCCCTGACGAGGATTTCCCTTTGGAGCAGTCGTGGGACGAAACCCTCAAGCATGCCTTCGATCAGGTAAAAGTGATCGATGGTCAGCGCCTTCAGCCAGACATCGCTCTCGCATACCCCTATTTCTCAATTATAAATGACCGACTGTATAGAGTGACGCAGGACACTCAAACTAAAGAAAATATGACACAGCTTTTGATTCCACGGAGCCGCCGGGAAATGTTATTCCAGGCGGCTCATTATAATCCCATGGCGGGTCATCTAGGGGAAAGAAAAACACTTCTCCGACTAATAGCCCGTTTTTATTGGCCGGGCATTAGCGGTGACGTCCGCAGGTGGTGTGCGGCGTGCCGCGAATGCCAGCTGGTAAACCCACCGGCCACCCCAAAAGCGCCATTGTGCCCTCTTCCGTTGATCGAGGTCCCCTTCGAGAGAATTGGAATGGACCTCGTCGGGCCATTAGAGCGGACAGCACGGGGACATCGTTTTGTGTTAGTCCTAGTGGATTACGCAATGCGATATCCGGAAGCAGTGCCTCTAAGCAACATCTCAGCACGTAGTGTTGCTGGGGCGCTCTTCAAAATAATCTCCTGGGTGGGGATTCCAAAAGAAATCCTCACCGATCAAGGCACAACGTTTATGTCACGCACACTTCGCGAACTTTATGATCTATTGGGCATTAAATCGATTCGCACTAGCGTGTATCATCCGCAGACAGATGGCCTAGTGGAACGTTTTAACAAAACCCTCAAAAACATGATTCGTGCACGAGGATGCTAAAAACTGGGACAGATGGCTCGATCCCCTGTTGTTTGCAGTACGAGAGGTCCCGCAAGCCTCAACCGGCTTCTCTCCATTTGAGCTGTTGTACGGGCGACGCCCGCACAGCATCTTAGATGTTTTACGAGAAGGCTGGGAGGAAGGACCTACAAATAGCAAAAATGAAATTCAATACGTTCTTGACCTCAGAGCAAAGCTCCACACTTTGGGAAAACTAACAAAGGAGAATTTGCTCCGGGCCCAAGAACGTCAATGCCGGCTGTACGACAGGGGAACGCGGCTGAGGGAATTTGCACCGAGAGATAAGGTTCTTGTATTGCTTCCCACGTCGAGCTCCAAATTACTCGCCAAGTGGCAAGGGCCCTTCGAGGTCACACGACGAGTGGGAGATCTCGATTATGAGGTTAAGCGAACCGATAAGGGGAATGCGCGTAAAATTTACCACCTCAACCTCCTTAAATTATGGAGGGAGGCGGTCCCTGTATCGTTGGCTACGGTGGTCCCAGAGAGGGCGGAGCTCGGACCGGAGGTAAGTCCAAAACTAGATCTCAATGCCCCGGTCATTTGTGGAGACCACCTCTCCCCGTGCCATCGAGCAGAGGTTGCCAGGTTGCAGAAGGAATTTGCAGAAGTGTTTTCTCCCCTGCCGGGTCGCACAAACCTCATCCAGCACCATATCGAGACCGAGCCAGGGGCGGTCGTTCGTTGCCGCCCTTATCGCCTCCCCGAGCATAGAAAGAAAATTGTCCGGGACGAATTGGATGCCATGCTTGATATGGGGGTAATAGAAGAATCCCACAGCGACTGGTCCAGCCCGGTCGTTCTTGTTCCCAAGAGTGACGGGTCGGTGCGGTTCTGTGTGGATTACAGAAAGGTCAAAGTGTCTAAATTTGACGCGTACCCAATGCCCCGCGTTGATGAACTGCTCGATCGGTTAGGTACTGCTCGTTTTTATTCGACATTGGATTTAACAAAGGGTTATTGGCAGATCCCCTTGACACCAATCTCCCGAGAAAAAACGGCCTTCACCACGCCGTTCGGATTACACCAATTCGTGACACTTCCGTTCGGTTTGTTCGGGGCCCCAGCCACGTTCCAGCGTTTAATGGACTGTGTCCTCCGGCCGCACTCTGCTTACGCCGCTGCCTACATTGACGACATTATTATTTATAGTAATGACTGGCAGCGGCATATACAACATCTGAGGGCGGTCCTGAAGTCGCTGAGGCGGGCGGGGCTCACTGCAAACCCCAAGAAGTGCGCGATTGGGCGTGTGGAGGTGCGGTATCTGGGGTTCCACTTGGGCCATGGCCAGGTGCGTCCCCAAATTGATAAAACCGCGGCAATTGCGACTTGCCCTAGGCCCAAGACCAAAAAGGGGGTGAGGCAGTTCCTGGGGCTGGCTGGCTACTACAGAAGGTTTGTACCTAATTATTCGGACGTCACCAGCCCGCTGACTGACCTCACTAAAAAGGGGGCTCCAGATCCGGTCCAATGGTCGGAGCAGTGCCAACAGGCGTTCACTCAAATTAAAGCCGCACTCTGTGGGGGGCCGCTCTTGTATTCACCTAACTTCTCTCTCCCTTTCTTATTACAGACGGACGCTTCAGACAGAGGGCTGGGGGCCGTACTCTTGCAGGTGGTGGAGGGGGAGGAGCGCCCGGTGCTATACATCAGTAGGAAGCTCTCCTTGAGGGAAACGAAGTATAGCACCGTGGAGAAGGAGTGTCTGACCATCAAGTGGGCGGTCCTCACACTCCGCTACTACCTGCTGGGGCGGGCCTTCACCCTCTGCTCGGATCATGCCCCACTGCAGTGGCTCCACCGCATGAAGGATGCTAACGCCCGGATCACCCGTTGGTATCTAGCTCTCCAGCCTTTTAAGTTCGAGGTGATCCACAGACCGGGGGTGCAGATGGCTGTCGCCGACTTCCTTTCCAGAAATGGGGGGGGGAGTGGTAGGCAGGCCGGATGGCGCCCCGGCCTGAGTCGGGCGGTGGGGGTATGTGGCAGTGGGGGCGTGGTCAAGCGCCCGTCCGGAGAGGGGGAGCGGTAAGGGCGCTTACACCTGAGCTAAAATATGTCTAACACCTGTCTCTAATTTCAGTGAGCACGGGGAGAGCGGCATAAAAGAGCCACAGCACCACCAGTCAGGACGCCAGTCCAGTGTTGGCAGCCCAAGAGTTTAGTTTGAGTTGATGGAAAGCTTTAGTTTGTTATCAGAAGTTTATGTTTGAATCCCTGTCATTTTACGTTGAACGATTAAAGATGCCTCACCTGTGTGCAGAAGCCTGTCCTCGTGTCCTCCTTTTCCCCGCCCTGTCAAAGAGTCTTGTTACATCCAGGTACAATACAAGTTAAGCTCAATCGACAGCATTTGTGGCATAATGTTGATTACCAAAAAATATATATTTCAACTCGTCCCTCTTTATCTTTAAAATAAGCTAAACTTTAGGTAACAGTGAGGCACTTACAATTGAAGTGAATGGGGGCAATTTTTTGAGGGTTTAAAGGCAGAAATGTGAAGCTTCTAATTTTATAAAAGCACTTACATTAATTCTTCTGTTAAAACTCATGTATAATTTGAGCTGTAAAGTTGTTTAAATTGCAATCAATTTAGGGTTTAAGGTTTGTTGACTTTACATCGTCATGGCAACAAAGTTGCAAAATTGGTAATAGTTTTACACAGAAAAGGTTATTATGTGATTTTATCACATTAAAATAATGTTAACATGCATATTGTTTGTAGCTATACTTTTGAAACAGTGAGTATTTTAAAGTTTATGGATTGACCCACATTTCCATTGTGTCCTTAAAATGAAGCCAGATATTTGCATTTTTTTAAAGAAAAAGTAAATGAAAGGGATGAGTTTAAATACATTTTTGTAGAAATCAATATTATACCACAAATGCTGTCAATTGAGCTTAACTTGTATTGAACCCAGAATATTCCTTTAAATGTAGACTCACGATTGATCCATTGCCAAGTCAATCTATTTCTATTCTGAATTTGCAAGATCACAATGGAAAAAGAAACCATTACTGTGGATGTCAACTAGCCTGGATCGGTATGGAATGGCACTGTTTAGCAATCAGCACCGGTATGCCTGATGGTGGAAAAGCACGTATGTCTCAAAAAAAGCCTAGACAATAAACGTGTCCTCAAATTCTTCCAAGACCAAATTATGTGGTTAGTGCTATGAACATAAATTTTGTGTAAAAAATTTGTTTCTATTTGTATTTATACAGGAAATTAGAAGAACTATTAGAGACATTTTAAACCTGACATCTTTGCTTCCACCACAGCTCTCATGTGCAATCTTGGTGCATTAACCACTTTGAACGTACAAGTCAAAACCTAAGCTGGTCCCTGAGGTGCGATCAAACTGGTGTGTTATCTACATTTGCGCCATAGTTCGCGCTGCTGTTGTTCAGAAGAGAGGGACTGAAGCTGTTGTCATACTGAAACAGCTACTCAAAACAATCTTTTCACCCACCCAATATCTTTATTTTTTATGTTACCAAAATTCAAACAGTCACATGTGGATCGCATCACGCATAGTATCAATCACAATCAATCATTATAAACATTAAAATCACATTCATTGTTTATTAATGTACAATGACAATCTGTCCTCTAGTGCATCTGCTGTAAAGTATAATGTGACATTTTGTGACAGCGCACATTGGGGATATTAGTCAGTACGGTTTGAACATATGTACGAAAAGGTTAAGATTGCACTTAGATTGACGTCAATGACACCAAACGGCAATTGTTTTTGTCAAGGTCTATTCAGAAGTGCGAATGCGACTGGAGAATTACATCAGAAGGCAAGATTTTCAGTGAATAATGACTAAAATGTTGGTATATTCCCCACGCAAACCTATCATATGGCTTCAAAAGACTTTGATTAGCGCACACAAGTCGTATGGGTTACTTTTTGGCATTTAAATAATGCAGTGTCACCATGCTGCTAAACATCTCTTCTTGTGTTTCGCAGAAGAAAGTTAAGCTGATTTGGAAAAACAGCATTTTCATTTCAGTGTGCACTATTCCTTTACAAGAAACATAACTAAGAACTCCATTAAGTCTCCTGTGCCATAAAAAATGCAACCTCTGACTCTGAGCAATACAATTTTCATCTGTGTAAACCAACAGCTGCGTTGCAATAATGTAATATATATATATATATAATAAAAGTATCAAAAGCTGGCATTTTAGTGGAGCTAAAACAGCTCTTTACGAATTCAAAACAAAAAACAGCCACCATCAAAGCAAGTGCTTCCAGAATTCAGTAACAACTAACTCTCCCTCTCTCTCTCTCTTTCTCTCTCTCTCTCTGTCACTCATTTAGACACTGCTGCTGGACAGTAAGTTCCGAGAGACACTAACAGGATGGCAGACAGTGGTGCACTGGCATGTTTCAACCCTTCCACTCACTGACTGGGAGTGTGTGTGTGGGCTGACTGAAGGACAGGCTGATCACTGTGTCTTCATGTTAACCTATCAGACAACAGAATAAGTGGCATTATAAGAGCAGTTTTTGCTTCTGTAACGAGCCACCCACAAACACACACGCGGTTCACACAGTGTGAACTGACAGTTGATAGTCATGTTTTTCACTGTGCTGCTGTTCCATTACCATTACATTACAACTCAGAAATATGACATTCCATGAGAAATTATTAAAAATAAGGGATAGACCGAAAGAGATCTGACAACTTGTGCGTCAATCCTGCTGAAATACTTAGACATATCTGGGTCATACTGTATATTTGAATTTTAATGGAGATCCCTTGGGTGTGTGCGTGTAGTAGTAGTAGAAGAGGTGTCTTGAGCAGTCAGCATGATATAATAGATTCTATCCCCTAAACCTAACGCTCACAAAAAACTTTCTGTATTTTCACATTTTCAAAAGAACATAATTTAGTAAGTTTTTTTAAGCAATTTTAATTATGGGGACACTACAAATTTCCTAATAATTTATAGCATAATAACCTTGTAATTACCAGTTTGTAACCTAAAAACCACATACACACACGCACGCACACACAGAACATGTTTAATAATGTTCTGTCAACATAGGGTGAATCTTTCTGTCTGATCCCTATAGAAAACTCTACCAAAGCCAAAGGAGCAGGAGAGAGAGAGAGAGAGAGAGAGAGATGTGGATGAATAATGCAGTCACACACACAGCACATCCTCTTGAGTCCTCTAGAAGTAAAATGAAGGGATTAACACATACTGTACTCCTCTTTGCCAACTGAACACAACAATACAAATGCAAACACACAGTTACCTAACTATCTGAATGAGAATATAACTTGGATATAATCTTAAATAAAGTCTTGTTTTTAAATAACTCAATTGATTCATAACTCAACCCCTTCAAAATAATTGGGGGTATTTACTTTATTACATTGTTTATAAATGGGGTTGGGTTCTTATTTAGAAAAAAATTGTAGAACTGAATGATTTTCATGACTTTTCCGGTTTCGTTATAGTTTTTTTTAAAGTGCATTCTTCCGGAGATGCAAACGAAACACAGATAAAATAATCTGACAATCTTTCCTGCACTACCATTTAGTGGCACTAAAACACTGCTACTAAATCAGCAGCAAGAAAACATTAAGTGTAACCAGTGTAGTCTGATTCCCTGATAAATTACCATGTGAGCCAATTCTTATGAATCTATAGTGCAAAACATTTAGCGTAACCAGTGTAGTCCAATTCCTGAACGAATGACTCATATGAACCAGTTCTTTTGAATCTACAGGACCAACTATACAGCGTGACTAGTTTAGTCTGATTCCCAAACAAATAATTTGTATGAGCCACTCTTTTGAATCTATAGCGCTAAACATTCAGAGCAACCAGTGTAGACTGATTCCTGAACAAATGGCTCTTATGAGCCAGTTCTTTTGAATTTACAGGACCAAATATACAGGACCAAGTCCGATTCACAGACAAATTACTTATACAAGTTCTTTGAATCCACACTGCAAAAAATACAGCGCTACTTCTCAAACTCTTCTCAGATGGTTCTTTTTAGTGAATCAAAAACTTAGTAAACCACAATTCAATATTTTCATCATGTCTGACTCTAAATGAACCAAGAACTGTCACTGTGTTAACTTAGGCTCCTGAAAGAGTAATTACTGGATTTTTGTTGATATGACAATTTGTAGTTAAAAAAACACATCAAGTTTTGTAAAAATGAATGAATCCAATGCCTTATTTAAGAAGTTTGTGTAAACACATTCTACCAAAATATGTTCTGTTAAAATAGGAAATGATCTTATAATTTGGTAACAGGCTGCTGAGAACCATAAATCCAAAGGGAAGGTTTTCTCAGATTTAGCTAACTTCTACACACAATTATAGCTGCAGAGTAAAGCCACAAACACAAGATGGTAAAAATTTTACATTTCATACTCCAGCTTGAGAGCATCACTTTCTTACAACATTCACATAACATCCCCTCTATTAATGGAAACACAGATGAGTGTAATGGTACATTTAATTCCTTCTTCCATGACTCATTTAGACATTCATTCATTTGTACATTAAATGATTGAGTAGGTGTTCAAAAAATGCAGATGGATGATGCTTTTGTGAGAGTTTATGTACGTCTATTTTTTGAGTTAGTGTTTGTGAGTGTATATGGGCGATATGACCAAAATCTTATATCAAGATATGGGTAATTTTATATCACGATAACAATATATATAGTGATATAGTAATTATTTCTGGAAAACTAAAAAAAGTTGGTTAACATAATACATAACCATATTGTAATGCCTATTCTTGGAAAATCCAGTCGGTGAAATACTTTTTATATAATTTTCTCCTTATTTAGAACTTGACAATCAGTCAAAGTTTTAAAACACTCAGCTTTAAATCAACCTTACCATAATTCTCAGTTTCACATTGTGCCACATTTCGGTCTGATATGTTGTTGACCAATATTATTACAACATTCCTCAAGAAACTCCAGGGCTCAAGACTAAAAAATGACTTGGGAGCCATTGGCTCCTAAACGGAAACATAAAGGAGCCAAATGGTGTTTTTAGTCACCAAATAACAGAATTGCTTGATTAAGACTGCTGTTCAGAAACAAGATAGAAAGCCGAAGCAAAGGAAGACAGCTGATAACCCATTAATCTGAGGTTTAACAAACAGTATATATAGTTGAGAAGATGAGCTTCATTACATTTTGTCTCATAAATGTTCACACCCCTTTCAAAATTTATAGAAATATAAGACATAAAAGATTTTTTTGTTTAGTACTGCTCTTCAGAATCTACATTACAGATATATACATATAGTATGCTTATAGTAGTGTATTGTCTTCTTGAGCATCAATTAATGTTTGCACCTTGCATAACAGTTGTATACAAAGTCCCTCAATTGTCTTAAGTGTCAAAAGCTTGATACCATATTATACGTATATGTATATGTATATGTATATGTATATACGCCACTCAGCCACAACATTAAAACCACCTGCCTAATATTGTGTAGGTTTCCCTCGTGCTGCCAAAATAGCACCAACCCGCATCGCTGAATAGCATTCTGAGATGCTATTCTTCTCAACACATTTGTACAGAGCAGTTATCTGAGTTACCATAGACTTAGTCAGTTCGAACCAGTCTGGCTATTCTCTGTTGACCTCTCTCATCAACAATGAGATTCCATCTTCAGAACTGCCTGCCCACTGGATGTTTTTGCTTTTTGGAACCATTCTGAGTAAATTCTAGAGACGGTTGTGTGTGAAAATCCCAGGAGATCAGCAGTTACAGAAATACTCAAACCAGCCCAGCTGGCAATAACAATCATGCCACGGTCCAAATCACTGAGATCAAAATTTTTCCCCATTCTGATGGTTGATGTGAACATTAACTGAAGCTCCTGACCAATATCTACATGATTTAATGCACTGCAGCCACATGATAGGCTGATTAGATAATCGCATGGATGATTGTTGCTGTCAGACGGGCTGGTTTGAGTATTTCTGTAACTGCTGATCTCCTGGGATTTTCACTCATAACAGTCTCTAGAGTTTACTCAGAATGGTGCCAAAAACAAAAATCATCCAGTGAGCAGCAGTTCTGTGGATGGAAATGCCTTGTTGGTGAGAGAGGTCAACAGAGAATAGCCAGACTGGTTTGAACTGATAAAGTCTATGATAACTCAGATAACAACACTGTACAAATGTAGTGAGAAGAACAGCATCTTGGGTTGGCAATGTTTTGACAGCTCGAAGGAAACTTAAACAATATTAGGCAGGTGGTTTTAATGTTGTGGCTGATCGGTGTGTATGTGTGTGTGTGTGTGTGTGTGTGTGTGTGTGTGTGTGTGTGTGTGTGTATATATATATATATATACATACACACATGATGAGGAGGAGGGCAGGGCCAGGCCGTGAGTGCACACGGCTGACCCCCAATTGGGCTAATCAGCCGAATTAATTATAATTAATAAATTAATAATTAATAAATTTTAACGAATTAATAAAAATCTCTATTGGTTGATATGTTATTGTCATATCGCTCAGCCCTAGAGTGTATTCACAAAACACAAACAGCCCTTCATAATCGACACACGCACCTACAATACAGCACAATATTCTGTACAAATACCCCAAAAAACTACTTTTAATATGACCACAGGGAAACACAGGGAAACACGACCAACAGACAGACGTGTAACCACCCTCCAATTTAATACAAAATAGAATAGATCAGATTAAAAGACATTGATTGTTTTAAATGGCGTATTTGATCGATTTCTCTCTCTGTGCACAGCACTGATTACTGGGACAAGCGTTATTATCTCTGCCTCCCAACAACCGTACAGAGCCAATCCATGAAGTCTTTTGTGTCATGAAGAAAAATAATCTCTTAGCCCGTCTCCATAAACTGGCTTTGAAATGATGCATCCTGAAGAGATGACATGTGCAAGAGAACGGCATAAACAGGGGGGAGTATAGGACAGTTGGACCTCCAAAACATGACTCAGCAGGATTAGGAGATAATCACCTGTCACCTGTGTATGTACACACACACACACACACACACACACACACACACACACACACACACACACACACACACACACACACACAGCCTAATCTCAATTTGTACATCTCCATGACACTTGTACTGTATATACTGTACACAAACAGGAATTTTAATTTAGGTTTACAAAACATGTCCACTTATTTGTTGCATTTAGCAAATGTTATCTGTGGTGCCACAAGATTATTTTGTGAAAGTAATAGTGGACAAACTGAAAAATGCGTAATGTTCGGATTAGAATACTAGCATTCCACATACTACACACTACATGAGGTATACCATCTACAAAACTTTTCATAGTATGTAAAGAATATGAAACTAGATTGTTAAAATGTGATGTTTGCTTGACTAAGTCTTGAATGAAAGTTTGAACTTTAGGGCATGTGTAACCTTCGAACTTTAAGCTTTTAAAGTCAGACAAGCAGCATTAACCATGAGGACAAACCGGCACACAGACAAATAAAGGCATAAAAAGACTGATGTGAGATTTGGCATTTAATTGGCATCTTAACGATAAAAGAACAAATTAAGAATACAAAAATTTAAAAAAGAGATATGCATGAGAGGTTAGAAACCCTTGTCGGCTTATTTGAATACCTTTTCAATAACAAACATTTAATTAAAAATTTATATAAAGATGAATCTTAAGCACTATTCAGGAGGGTCTAGTTATCCCTTAGGAGGTTAGGGAAATTTGTGTTTCACAGACGTACTTTGTGATTTTAATCTGTGTTTTTCTCACACAAACTCTGTGAAAATTCCAGAGCAAATTACCTACTGTTTTTCGGCTAACTCAAGCATCCCCCGAGAAATCTAATCTCGTCGAATGCAAATGTCTGTGATTGCTGATATTGAATTTTCACAATGCATCTCCTCATGTATTTTGACCTACATGAACTCTTGGTAATATCGTACTTATGCACGCCAATCTTCTGTCTTGTGCACGCCTTTCAATTTGGATATAGATTTTTTGTCAACCGAGCCAAATCAATTAAGTAATGTTGTAATTATATAATTCACCAATATTGTTTTTTTCATTGGGTTTATTATGAGCAGCCACTTCTATAAAAATTTTTAATAGACTTTTTTTTTATTTTTTTTTTTAAGTATTTTATAATGCATAATTAATACATTTCAATTGAATCAATCAATAAATAATTATTTAAAATGCATTTTTAAAATTGTCATTTTAAATTTAAACTAAAAAAGTTAATTTTATCACCTAAATTGTTGTTCAATCTTCTGTAACGCACCACATCTAGAAAACAGACATTCCCACCTCTGTAATAAACATGAGATCTTTAGTCTCATCTGAATCAGTATATTAAAACTAAGATGTCAGTTGATAATAATTGTACCTCAAATGTTGTTTTGAAAACTAATCCCGTCCGATTAGGGCTTTCGTTGGAGTTTGAAATCACAAACATTCCTTGAGTTTTGACAGTTAGAGTTTGAGCGAGACCTCTATCACAACATTTGTTAGGTTTGAAACATTCTCAGCCAAAAACAAGTTGATCTGAACAGACTAGTGAGATGCTGGCTTTTAATATACTGTTATGAGAAGGATTTTAGATCCATTTGTTGACTGGGCTGCCTGGCACAATATCACAGAAATAGAAACCATTCCAAAAATAGAATGCCGTGTCGCTTGTCGTGGCTGGTTAAGACAAAAACTCTGTTTAACAAGGAAAAGATAACTTTCATTGAGTGTTTTGCAGCATTGTGTCATGTCTGTTTAGGACTCATGTTATTTAGTAGCGTACGTAAATCTAGCAAACTTTTTAATTCTTGCATTTTGTTCATTATTTTATGTAAATCTATAACATTATACAGTGCTTTGCATTATATCACACTGTTATAAGTTTTAAAATTTGGCATTGTTCTCTCTTCTGATTGCTGTAATTCAGCAGTGAATATGTATATTTGTGAATAGTGTTTTTTTTTTATTTTGCTGTTGGAGCAAACGAGCAAGCAGAAATTATATTTGCTGTGGTCTCCCATTCAATGCTATTAACAAGTTAACAAGTTTACCCTGCTATTGTTTACGTCCGCATTCCAAACCCGGATATGTGAAAAGGGTCCATTGTTCGCCAAGTCAGAATAGTCTGGAGGACTGTGCCAAGTTTGGTATATGTAACTTGAAAGCTCTAAGAGGAGTTTTTGATCATTTTGGTCTTGCCTTAGAGATTTTGAAAAACCCCAAAACCATGTCTGTAAAACAGTATGCTGGCTTTGTCAAGCCAGCATAATTAGATGCATCCAATTTTTTCGGTAAAAATCGTTGAGTATTTGATTGATACAGAAAATACTAAAAACATCCAAACTGAAATTATAATCATGCTACATACAGCAAAAACAGTACTAGTATGGTAGTTCTAACATTAGTCATCCTGTATTATATAAGTGGCAAAAATTACATTAAAGTTTTTTCTTCTATCTCTCAGTAATCTTCTCCTCCTGTATTCTTTAATGTGGATGAATCGTTTCTGTACTTGTTTCAATATCATGAATCTTAAACTGAGCTTATAACTGAACTCGGTACCTTAAATAACTTCCTTTTCAAAAAGCTAATAAGCATTAATGCTCCTCGGCTCGTTCCAGGTCTGAGTGTGAACTGACATTCTGCAAACGACTGGTGTCTGGCAGAGTGATCACCCTTACATTCCACTAGCCATACTCTGGAAACCTCTTGGTAAGTGCCACATCCAGCAGAGATTGGATTTGTTCAGAGAGAAATGGGGCCTGTGGGCCACTGTAGATTACTGAAAAAGTCACAGGAGTAAGATCAGCAGCTTCAAATTTCCACTGCAAAAGGCAAAATGCCAATGCAAAGGAAGGATGATAGTAATTTTGTGTTGAAGTGTGTGTGTGCTGTAAGTCTAGTAAAGGTGTATAAAATTGGTCTAATCCAGGGAGTTCAGTCTCCACTGGCTGAAAGATTTTCCTGCAGCCAATGTTTCCACCCACACCAGCTCTATTATACTGTACCCCTGCTCTCCCTCTCGTAGTGCCATTTTCTCATCCCTTGTTTCTCTTTTCTCTTGTTTGTGCTCTGTAGAATGGCAGCCACTCCATCACATCTGTTGCTTAGCGATTACTTTTTGTAAGAGCAACTCTCTTTCTCTCTCATACACAAGCACACTCACTCAACAAGCTCCTGAATGAGCCTTACTGTGCACCTCTTTGGATTTAAAGGGGTCAGATCCAACACTTCAGTGGAATTTCGATTTTTTCCCCCCTGATGTGCACGTAATGGAATCGTTCACACAAAAAGTAAAATGTTGTCATTATTTATGCACCCCAATGTCGCTTCAAGCCTGTATGACTTTCTTTCTTCCATGGAACACAAACAAATATGATTTCACAATGAAATCACAGAAAAAACGACTCATACACTATTTTCCTATAAGTCTATATAATATAGGAATATACTATAAGTCTTTTGAAGCTATAAAATCACTCTGTGTGATCAAAAGAACAAATTCCAGTCCTTCTTCACTTAAAAATCTAATTATTAATGATCTCCATAGATAAAATATCAAACCTCATTTGTTCTCATCGTGTCTTATGACCAAACGCAAAAGTTTGAGGTTATAGACCATATTTTATAGCAATGCATTAACCCTTTCACACATGTAATCAAACCAGTGTGATTACACTAAGCTGGGCTCAGATGCGTATGATCAAACTGTTGCGATCTGCATTCATGCTGCTGTCTACCAGCAAAGAGGGACTGAAGTGGTTGTCATAATAAATCTGCTGTTCAAATTGTCTTTTCAACATCACAATATCTTTAATTTTTTATGTTACAAACAATTAAATAATCAACAAATAAAAGTATAAAGCTGTTAGCGTCGGAGCACACTGTTTTGATAAAGTGCTGCGACAATGTTTTCTAACATCAAACAAAGAATAAACTAGTCAGTCCACTTGAGCCTCTTTCCATACGTCACTCATTCTCACCACTTCCGGGGAAGAGAAAGTGGAAAGGCTAGAACCTTCTATGCTATGACAAACTCAGAATACCATGATGCACTGAAATGTAAAGAAACATGGTGGAGGAGTCACGTGACGCCATGCGAGGCTCGGACGTGTGAACGGCAACCTCTGAGCGCTTTGCTGGTTTTAATACTTTTTATAACATAAGCCGGTGAGATTCGATACACCCTGATCCTTAATTGTTCTAGGAAGACAATTTGTCAAAGAATCCAAAATCCTCGGGCTCTGGAGACATTAAAAGACACTTACATGCTCAAGCTGATGCCCCTGACAAGGCCACGGAGCAGGGACTCAATTTGGCCGGAGAAGTGCGGGGAATTCGGCAAGAGTTGTTGAACTTGTCGGCAATGCTGACGAAGGTCATTGCTGAATTGGAGGATCTATGCTGTAATTCATTCACTGCCATGGAGACAAAATTTGCTGAGGGATGTTGAGAAATGGATCGATTATCTGATATCATCGGAGAATCAATTAGCTGCTAATCTGCTAGCAACCAGGGTGGATTTGGAGCATGTTTGGGAAAAGTTGGAGGATATGGAAAATCACAGTCAGAGGTATAACATCCGGATTGTTGGAATTATGAGGCTGATGAAGGTCGGGATGTGGTGAAATTCCTGGACGGGCTCCTTCCGAGTCTGCTCGACATAATAGGCCATAAGATCCGCTGAGGGAGACGGGCCACGATCAATTCTGGCCAAATATCTGAGATCATCCGATAAAGATCTTGTGTTCTGTGAGGCGAGGAGTAAAGGAAGGCTTTCTTGGAAGAACCACAGGATTTTCTTGTTCCCATACTTTGCGAATTGGACAAGAGAGAAACGTGATCAATTCAAGAAATGCAAGAAAATCTTACATCAAAGTAAGGTCGCTGATGTTCCCGGCCAAATTGAGAATAGATGCTAAGGATTGATGCAAAATATTTACATGTCCCCAGCAAGCAATGCCCATCATAAAGACAATGTACTGTTAGTGGTAAGTAAGTTATTTTGTGGTACTCACATTGCAGCCAAGTGAGCCTGACTCACTGAATGTTCACTTAACAATCCGAGGAAACTCTTTTTGTGCTGGTTCTGCCTTGAGTTTGTTTTGTGTAGTAACACTCCTTCGGGACAGTGTTGTGAATGAATCTGCACATTCTTTGAGCTTATGCCTCCTATTGGTTGGAGTTTGTTTTGTGGAGTATTTCTTACAGGACATTGGACCGATTAGGTCATTTGTTGCACTCATGTATCATCCGAATGTGCTGGCTGAATGTCACTGAACATTCGTTTGTCAGTCTGAGGATACTGAATGGCTCTTTTTTTTGTGCTGGTTCCATTAGCGGCTGGAGTTTGTTTTGTGGAGGAACACACCTTCGGGATAGTTGTGTTTATTACGCCTATTGGCTGGACCTTGCTTTATAGATTATCTTCTGTTGTGTAACTCTGTCTCACAAAACACCGGATTTGAGCAATCCAATGGCAGCGTTGTCATGGGGGCTCTCGTAGGCATACATGGACTGTTTGAGTTTAGAGGGTTGGTGCTGTCGTGTTTGTTTGGTTTGGGGGGGAAGGTTGGGATTTGATTGTTGCACTAATGTTGGAATGTAGTTTTTATAATTAGATTTTTGACACACACAAACAAGTTTTTCTAATATGTCAAAACGTCAAATGTTAATATGAGTCGATTGTTTCTCTCCACGTGGAATGTCAATGGGTTGGGGCACCCCATAAAAAGAAGCGAGGTTATTTCTCTTCTTAAACTTACGAAATATGATATAGTGTTTCTTCAAGAAATGCATCTTTCCCCACAGGAAGCTGAAAAATTTAGGAAGATATGGTATGGACATATTTTCTTTAGTGCTGGCTCAAGTAAGAGCATGAGGAGTCTACAATTCAAATATCTCAAACAGATTAAAGATAAATTAGGAAGAGTAATTGTTTTTTTTAGCAGAAATTCAGAGGAAAAGTCTTATTTTGGCTAATATTTACACACCTAACGTTGACAATCAGTGCTTCATAGTGAAGCAAAAGTGTGTAAGCCACCTAGACCATCACTGACACCTCAGAGGATATGTAAAAATCTTGGTCTTACAGATATTTGGAGACATTTGAATCCATCTGGTAGGGACTATAATTTTTTTCATCAGTCCAAAAGATTCATTCTAGAATCGATTTTTTTATAGTCCCTGTTGTTGATTGCTCAATTGGAAACATTTTAGTCTCAGACACACCCTGGTGAGTTTAGATGAGTTGCCACGTATGGAAAAAAGGAAATCATAAAGTTGGCACTTTAATGTATACCTTTACCTATAAACATTGACCTGAAATCAATGTTTATATGGAGACCAATTGGTCCTCAGTGTCCTCTGTGGGCGTGGCTTGGGAGGTACTTAAAGCGGTTCTTAGGGGCCAGATCATACAGTATGCCTCATTCACTAAAAAATCCAAAGTACGAGAACTCGTGGAGTAAGGGAATATTAAATATATTTAAACATCATAAGTGCAGAGGAAGAGCTGAAGTGCTAAATGTCATCTGATGGCCTCAGAGAATTGACCCGATTGAAATACAGATATAATACTATTTTGTCATGGAAGGTGGAGTTTTGGTTATTCAGGGCAAGAAAACAGAGTCAGAAACAAAGCAGGAAAACCTCTGGCGAGTCTTTTTCTACCATTCTCTCAGTGAAATATTTACCTCAACCACTGATATTAATAATGCTTTTAAAGAATTCTATATTGATCTCTATAGTTCCATGTCTTCATCTACTGATGAATATATTATAAACTTTGTGCAACCATTAGAACTCTCTGAACTGATGAATGAGCGAAACAATTATCTTGAATCTGAGATAACCTTGGAGGAGCTTGGCGAGGTAATTAAGGCCTTGCCTACATGCAAGATTTAGGGGCAAGATGTCTTAGTTTTTGTAGATCTTATGCTACAAAATTGGCTCCACTTGGCTAGAAGTTTATACGGAATCATTAAAGAATGTAAAGCTTCCGCCAACCATGACACATGCCGGATCAGTCTGATTCTTAAAAAGGACAAAGATCCAAGCGAGTGTAAGAGTCATACCACGTTGGTGGAATGACCTTCCCAACTACATCCGTGAAGCAGACTCACTCTCTGTCTTCAAAAAACAACTTAATCTGCATCTTTTCCAAGAGTACTTAGTCACTAACAAAAAAAATAAAAATAAAAATATTGCACTTGTATATGTTTTGAATACTATTCTGATGCTATTGAAACTTTGTATTATGGCACTTTTGTACCACTGTCTCCTTAAGATGAGTCGCTTATGTTTTCCTCTTTTGTAAGTTGCTTTGGATAAAAGCGTCTGCAAAATGAATAAATGTAAATGTAACGAGTTACTGTCCAATTTTCCTGATCCGGCTTAATGTTAAATATTGTCAAAGATTTTGGATAACCGATTAAGTAAAGTTATAATATCTCTTATACATATAGATCAGGTGGTATTTTTCAGGGCCATAACTCTTCTTATAACATTAGGCGTTTCATCAATATCATTTGGTCAGTGGCGAATTATCAGGTTCCGGTCACTTGATATGGAAGTATGGGGTTATCTTTTTAAGATTTTGGAAATGTACAGGTTTGGGAATACGTTTATTGGATGGATTAAGTTGTCTGTCTTGCCCAGGAACCATTAGCAGCTGCGATAAGAAAGGAGGATGATTTTCCAGGGGTGATGGCGGGATGTGTGGCGCATAAGCTTTTACATTATGCAGATGATATTTTATCATTCGTGGTGGCTTTTGAAGAAGGGTCATCTAGAAAACTGGGGAAATTGGACTCGTTTGGGGAAATGGGGTGGATATCTGGTATTTTTGGAGGGCTCTAGGGGAGGGGCAGTAGAGAGAGAGGTGTAGTTGTCAATATGTGTGATTATTATATACAGTATATTCTGTGTATAATATATATATCTTTTTTTTTTTTTTTTTTTTTTTTTGGTGTATGTGTGTGTGTGCGTCTATAATCATGTGTGAATACTGGGAAGTTGGTGGGGGCCAGGGTGGGGTTTGGGATTGGGAGAGGTAATAGTGGGGGTTAATTGTTGATTCTGTGTATATATGTTTTGTTTTTCTGTGTTTAATATGTGAATCAATAAAACATTGTTAATCTGAAAAAGAAAAATGGTGACATGAATAGCCGGCAATCACATTCGCGATAGCATCTTATATATCATAATCAATCATTATAAACATCTAAAAAGCACATTATATATTTGATAATATATAATTTGTCTTCAAGTGCATCTGCTGTGAATTGTAAGGTTCAATTTTTTTTAAATTACAGCGCACATTAAAGAACTCACGCTGGGTAATCTGTCAGTACAGGAGAAACTCACGTGTGAAAAGGTTAATAATAATTTGGTTTAAGAGTGAATAACAACTTAAATTTAATTACGTTCATCACAGAGTGACTATCACTTCGGAAGACAGAAATATCGTACATATGTTTCATTTGATGGTGCTTTATTATCCTTTTTCAAGTTTAACAAACCGAAGTCACTACTCACTTGCATCAAATTATTAATAAAACCTTATTTGGTTTGGAGCAACATTATAATGAGTAAATTATGACAGGTTTCTTCACCATGAACAGGATCATAATTTAGTTTCTCATGTCCCTCTCTGGAACCCTTACATTCTGACCAGGGTAAACCCCCTGACTGTGAAAATATCTACGTACATTACACTTTTTATCCGGAGAGAGTCACAGAATGAATGAGTGACTTCTTTCCCCATGTCTAAATAAAATACTTGCTGATAATGCCTAGGTAGGAGAGAAAGGAGAAAAGAGATAGAAAGAGGTGTAATTTGTGTGATTAAGTACAACAACTATGAAACTACTTATGTAAACTAACCAATGAGATTGGAGCGTTTGGCTTGTATTGCCTGTTGCAAACACCTGATTTTCTTTTGTAATAATTTGGGTTTAAAGAAAGGAGAGACTCAAGAGTTTGTCTCAAGGGGTAAAAACCCACACATACACACGCCAGTATGTGTGTGTTCTCTGGTTACATTGAATAGTAATAGCAGTGTTTTGGCAGAAGGAATCCCCACCTGTTATCTCAGCGCCTGCCAGGGAAGCTTGAAATACAACAAAACAATCCTGAAAACATTCCGCTGACCTCTCCTGTTCTAATTTTCTCTTCCTTTCCTCTCTCATTCCCTTCTTACCTCTCCATTTTTTCTCTCTCTACCTTGTGAGCCTGAACTCACCTAGTGTGACTCACAACAGTTATGTTTGCCATAGCAAGGAAAGAAAGAAAGAAAGAAAGAAAGAAAGAAAGAAAGAAAGAAAGAAGGAGATAACGCTAACTGAAGTGACAGTGGACAGGAGTGAGTGTGACAGTGAGTCGGGTGTTCATTAGAGAGGGTTGACTCAGTTCTCAGGGTGAGTGAGGGTTTAGGATATCTGATAGACACACACCTTCCCCACCTGCAAAGGAAGTCCATGTGCTACTTGAAACATCACTGCTAATAAACCTCACATTACAGTTACACAGTCTCTGCCCAGAATGTACCATTTTTAATTCTGCAGTCAGAGAGAGAGAAACAAAAGTATACATAGAGAGACAGATGGCAAAATACAGAGTAAGAAAAACAGCAAAACAACACTACAAATTTAAAATCTTTGCTAATGTTGGGACTCGTTATTAATATTTAATAAAGTGTTATTATACACAGTAACATATTACAGGCTTCACAAGTTGTTAAAACAGTAATTGGTTGCTGTAATTAGTTTCAAATACCTTAATAGCTTTAAAATGAATTAATAACACTTCAAGGTACAATGGGACGCTTTATTTTTTGCTCCATCAGTTTATGGAAAATAATATACAAATATTTCTCCTGCAAAGTTTAATCAAGTAATGGGAATCAATTATCAATTAAGAGAAAGTTATTGCAATTTAGTAGCATTTTTATAGAGTGCTAATAATTGTGTATGAGCATGTCTATGAGTGTGTGACTGTGGAAGTTTAACTGTGTGGGAGGGGTGTGTGTGTGTGTGTGTTGTGTAAATGTTCTAGTTGTGCGGTTTCCTGCAGCTGTTATTGGCTTTAATGAGAGAGACCAGATTAACACTTCAAACCTGACCCTATGGTCTCTCGCTCTCTTTCTCTCCCTCTTTGTACATCTCCCTCTCTCTTCCTTTTTGTTTAACCACCTCTCCCTTTACTTTATTCTCTTGATCATATCGTTCTTAAATTTTCTCAGCTCATATCCATTCTGTTAGAAACACACTTAGTGTCTCTCCAGAACCTCATGATATTTTCTCTAAACACTTCTCTCTTCCTAATGTTTAGCCTTCATTTTCCATCTCATTCTATGACTCTCCTCTGTCCAGAGGGGCAGTCTCATGTTTGAGTTGTCAGATGAAAGATGTCATTTGTCACAGTAACTTATACCTTTTTCTTTTATTTACACACAGTCACAAAAACATTACATAGAGGGCTGCTTTACCTGAGCTTAAAGCTCACCCCAAAATTAAACTCTGTCACCATTTACTAATCCTAATGCTGTTCCAAACCCACCTGACCTATTTTGAGATGTAAGGCATAATGTTAGGGATTGACAACCTCAGCCACCACTGGTGGCCGAGGCTAGCATTCTGCCTAACATCTCCTTTAGTATTCCACTGAAGAAAAACTTTATACTGGTTTAGAACAACATGAGGGTGAGTAAAGGATTATATAAATGTCAATGGTGATAATCCATTTAAGTATTAAAAAGGGATAGTTTTTGTAGTCGATTTTATTTATAGCTGCTTCAAATTGACATACTGTACATCCTCAGGCACACACAGAAACAGACAGATGTACAAGCATTTCTATGACCGTACTTGCCACCCTGTGCCCTGGCATTTCACAAACATAAATGTCCAAATGTCAGTTTGAGCTGACTGTGTACCGGCACACTCAATATGTGTGAAATGTGTGTGTGTGATTAATGATATCTTACAATTTCTGGTTTGGCCAACAACGTGCTTTAAATTGGGATCGGCTTAAAATGCACAAACACACATAGACTTATCTGTCGATGCCAGTGCTCCTCAGTAGCTACTGACCTATTCTGAGAAATAGTCCAATGACAGTGAAGAAACTACAGGCCTGCAACACTACAAGGAGCTCAAAATCAAGTTCAGTGTTTTCTACAAACTGCACCATTTAAATGAATTTGCCTCTGGCTCTGGGATGTAGATCATCTATTTTCTCTTTCCCTTTTCTTTTTTCCGCTCTCTCTCTTTTTTCAGGAGCAATCAATTCTGCCTTGCATCTTGAATGTTTTCAAGGGCATCGCAACACAATGGTGCTTCAGAACCTCATCTCGCTCTACAAGATCTGGCTTGGCCTTCTAAACAACCCTCTCGTAATACACAACCATAAGACCCTGATTGGACCGAAGAGGCAAGACAATATATTGCGATGAGATTTACCACATGAATTTGAGTGTACATGATCTACAGTGTGAGATCTAGAAATCAAAGTCTGTTGATCCCGTATGGGAAGTAGAAAAGTTTGTGTCCGCAACCACATCTATGATATTAACATTTTGGCAAGAAAGGAAGAACTTGGCAATCCATTCTTCTTTCACTGACATCCAGACTGTTTCCGAGAGAGGTCAAACATGATGAGAACCTTCATCTGTTTTGAAGTTAATAACTTTCACTGGGCTGTCCAAACTGTTCCAAAAAGGGCTCGGGGAGAGTAGTAAATCATAGTATTGCATGGTGAGGTAACCCTGCATTCCAGCCTTGTTCCACATTTTTATTCCTGAATGCTGAGATCATGTTTTAATTATACATCCTGAAAATTTTTAAGATGCAAAGGAAATACAGATATCTCATTCCACAGGAGTTCTTGAATAAGAGCTGTAAGACTAAAGCGGCCACACTTCTCCCTGCAGTACGGCACACGCACATCCCTAGTCCACCCCCTACATCCCTTCATCATTTCATTAAAGGAGTGTTATTAAAATCCACTTAAAGACACTCACAGCTTTGCTCTATGGAAAGTATGCAACAGGCCAACAGGCCCCTGAATGTCTGACCCTCAACATCTGCTTTGAATTGGCTTAAAATACACAAGGCCCTCTTACATTTGGTCACTGTGCTTTGCAAACCTGGGGAGACAATTGGGATGGACTTCATGGGGCATACACAGGGATTTTTTTTTTTAGCTAATCCTGGTTTCTTTTGTTTGTTAATTGGTGTTTGTAAGTGCGGAACTGTTTGTGTAGTCTTCATTTGATCATTTGCTGCATAAATAACATTTGCTTAGGTGCAAGAGACATATGTGTGACAGCTTTAAGGCTTCAGCAGAATTATTTTTGTGTCAAGCAAACACACATGCCATGCAGATATTGTGATATGTGGCCTAGTAAAAGAGCATGAGCTTGACAAAAGGTCAGAGTGGCAAATCCAAGGGTCAAATGTCAAGAAACCTGTGCATATAAGCTAATGCTCATGAGATCAGCTTCACCCATGCATTCAGAAATCAGAGCTTTGGCAAAGCTATCGAAAACATCTCCAGCTTGAAAAATAAGGTTTGACAGCGAGTCAACGGCTGTATTCAGAATAAAAGAAAAAAAAAAAAGCTTTGATGCTTTGCAAGGTCACCGCAACATCGAACATAGATCATATCAAGCAGTAAATAAATGAAATTATTGATAAATAAACATCAGCCAAACAGGATTTTATCATCATCCTCATCTTTCACACTGACATTGAGAAATTAGGCTTTGGGGCTGAAGAGAGAGAGTGTAAATATTTGAAACATACATGAAAGAATGGAAAAGGGGAAGAAGATAAAGTGAAGTAGATCTGGGAAGATTTTTTGATAACATTCTCCATTGGCTGCTTTTCGACAATGATGTCACACAGCAATTTTGTTTTACAGTAGCATCAAGCATGCAGCTCCATCAGGCACATACAATTCAAAAACATTGATTGCATCATCATCTTTATCATCTTCATGCACTGTATTCCTGTTTTGACAATGCACTATACCAATCAAACTGAAACTCCGATTTTTGGGAGCGGTTCTTCTTAATATTTAGTATTTTTGAAGTGACTTGTCAGTACAGGAACTCAAAAAAGATTAACACACTATTTTCATGTAAATATGAGATTATGACTTACAAGATTTCATCATTTTGGAACTCCAGAAGACCATGGGAATCTTCAAAGTCCTCTCCTCCTCCATGCGCAGTTCCCTCTAGGGTTTTATATGGCACTGACACCACCCCACGGGCGCCAGATGTACGCAAGACCTTCACTTCCATTACACCCACACTCTCACTAATGTGGGTCACCGGCTCTTCGAATGTGAAGATTCCGGCATGGTCATCGTCAAAGATGGTGACTGTAGCTGTGGAGGGGACACCAAGTGTTGCGATGGTCTCAACATGATTGGCTTCAGGGTTTTCAGGCTCAGCATCCTCATGAAGCACTCGAACATTGTTGAGGTGGACTAGGAAGTTCTCATCCTCCTCAAAGATGTCATCGTCAATAATTCCAACTCTGATCTCCTTCAGAGTCTCGCCTGGCTTGAAAACAACGATGCCTTCAGTGAATTCGTAGTCTGAGCCTGCGTTTGCAGTTCCATCTTCTGTGCGGAATTCCACTGACACAGTCTGGTTGAGATCGCCTCCACGTCTAACCACATTCACTGCCACAGTTCCACAGTTTTCCAAGCACTGGTAGGAGCCAGGGTCAAAAAAGATCTTAGAAATGGGATCGTTCTCTCCAGTGTCGCTGCGTACTTCGTGCATGCTTACTGCTTTACGAGCCTGGTCTGCTGCGTGTTTCTTTAGAATGTTACCTGCGCCAGTCATTAAACGGGTTGCTTGGCATCGATAGAATGCACGGCTCTTCTGCTGTTGGCTGAGCACCTGGTAATTAGCAAGTTCGATCAGCTGCTCCACCTCTTTATCTGGATGTTTCTGCTTCAGTTCTTTAAGGATCTTCGCCATTTCACGTCTGACTTCCTCCTCATCCAAATCCTTATCCTCCAGGTCCAAAGCCAGAGTTCCATCCAAGAAGTCCACTGCATGAGAGTTCAACATCTTCCCATCCATCTCAATATCCACCTTGGACGGCAAAGGACGGTCACCTTCTGTCTCAATGATCATGCCACGGTGTTTGCCAGCTCGGTAGCGCTTGTAAACATACTTATAAAATAGGAGGCGGCGGTCAGCGACCCAAGCAAAGACCACACAAATGGGAAAGAAGAAAAGAGTGAGAAGACCCTCCCACACTTGGACAACACCCGGTGAGATAACAGCCAAGATCAGGTATAGCCACAGGTAGGCAAAGATGCTCCAAGTGGCTGTGACAAAGAAAACACGTAGGTGCTTTACTTTGCGATGCTCTCCATCGGGTACCACGTAGACGCAGATTCCGATAATGACAAACATGTTAAAAGCTGCACTTCCAACGATGGTAGAAGGTCCAAGGTCACCGGCTTCAAAGTTATGGCCACACACCTCAATGACTGAGAGTAGAATTTCAGGAGCAGACGACCCCAGAGCCATAAGGGTGAGGTTGGACACGGTTTCGTTCCAGATGCGTACAGTTGTGGTGGTTGTTTCACCATTTTGTTTCTTAATGGTGATCTCCTTCTCCTGAGAGGTGATGACCTCGATGGATGCCATGAAGCGGTCAGCAATAATTGACACTCCAAGAAACATGTATGCTAGTGCCACAAAGTAAACTGTGGCACGAGCCACCTTGTCACCAAAGGAAGGGTTTTGGGGTTTCCACACTGGGAGGATGACTCCTGGGGCACATACGGGTCCATCAACTCCACAGGTCAGAGATTTGTTGGCAGGAGAACTATGATCCAGACTGTGGTCTTGTGCATGTTCCGCTGTCACATGGTGGACACTGCAGAGCAGTATCACCAAGATGACTAGACACTGAAAGCACAGCAAGAGGCATGGGGATATCTCACGGTGCCTCATCATTCCTTAATGGGTGGCAAACTTCTGCTGCAATAAAGATACAAAAAGGGAGAATGAAGAGAAAAATGGACAACTAATGAAATTAAACCAATACACTGTAGGTAAGTGTCTACCCAAGCTATGGAGTTATTTCAAGACTCAACACTATTTGCTGAAACTCACATTCAGAAATGTCAGGTAAAATTGTTTTTAATTCAGGACCATCTGGACTTGCTTATCCACTTGTTTATCCATTCATTCACTGAGTTTGTTTCATCAGAATGGATAAACAAATCCAGATGCTCCCTACATTCTGCACAGTGTTTCTCCTTTGAAGAGCATTATCAATCCTGAGTGTAACATAACTGCTTCCCCAAAAATCAATCCAATAAGATTCAGGTTGGGACATTGCTGCTTGACTGTAAGCAAGCAAACCTGAATTCAAACAATGCCAGCAAAATGCATCATCAAGCTAAGGTGCCAATCGGCCCCTGAGGCAAGAAGATGAAACACTTGCTCATGGTGCAAAACACATGCATGGACACACACCCACCAGTACCTGCACACACACATATTTGAAGTCACTATTATTTTTTCAACGTATACAGTCTATTGCCAGTGCTTGGACACATTAGTCACGTAATATTCACATATAAAAACAAATGTCACTACCCCTCCAACGCATACTTAATATGCCTTCATAATTATTTAATCGCACGCATTTCACCAGTCATCGTCCCTTTGCACATTACAGCAAGAGTCATCGCCTCAATGGAGAAGGATGTATTTATAAAATTCTACCATATTTCTGAATGTCGTCACATTATCTTCTTAACTTCAAAATGTTTAGAGATTATTTTAATATGTATTAAATTGATAACCGTTTTAATTAAGCACTGCTCAGATCTCTCGCACTCTCGTGTAGCCTACATTTAACGCAATCTCTCGCTCTCTTTCAGCACCTCTACCCTATCCACTAAAAAGAGAAGTAATAAGAGAAACATCTGATATCTCAGATCCCAGGCGATGCGGACACACACATTATACCTAAATGGGATGCTATTATTGTTAGGATAATCGTAGCCACTGTGCAGACTTCGGGGTTTTCCAAGATGAGTATATCTGATCGCCACGCTGCGCGACCGTAGCATGTTTAACACAACTTTCACGTGCACATCAGAAACCGGTAAACCAGGATGCAAACGGTGGATTGCCGGGTTTTTTCTTTTTATCATCTTCAGCCGCATAGCACGGAATGGGAACGAGTCAGTAAAATGAGAGCACCTCTGTATCAAATGGGTCACTGTCCTTAATGATTATATGAAATGATATTCGGTTTCTATGCAGACTATATGCAACGATGCAGTCACAGCTTCATGCAAATCCATGTAATATTTAATCAAAGAGCTGGACACAGCTTTCCTACCGTAGCGGTGCTCCGTCCAAGTGTGAAGTCAGTCAGTCTCGGTGATAGAGGCAGGATGAGTGTTAATGGAGACAGTGCGTGTCGGAAGCCGTCAGTAGTATCCCAGTTCGCATCAGTTTGGGTTTTTATAAACGAGTTGCTGAAAAGATAAGAGTGTGTGAGTATTATATTCACCCTACAATTTCCATACGCGTTTTTCCCCCACAGACAGACCCGTACCGATCAAATATCTGATGCTTTATCAGCAAATCTGAGAGAGCCGAAATGTGCGTGCGAGTCTTTCCTCATTCTTCCTTCTCTCCGTTCAGTCCGTGCGCGCGCGTGTGTGTGTGTGTGTGTGTGCCCGCGTGCCGCGGAGCCTCGCTAGAGAGAGAGAGAGAGAGAGAGAGAGAACGGGGGATTCTACTCCAAGGTATCTCCTCCTCTCTTCGATTTTGCCCTCTGTTTCTCTCTCAACGCAAACGCGAATCCGTTATCCTTTTACTGATTTTCAATCAATTTTCAATCAGTACCTAGGATGGTAACCACGTGATACAGTAGCTATCTGTTAGGTTTCATTTATAGTAGTAAAAGGAGTCACACATTTGACACCTTATTAAACTCTAGCCTACACTATATACTGAATCACAGTATATTCAACACCCATTTTCCTTCCTCTCTCCAGCTGGCTTCCTACAGTGTATTCAGAAAGTATTCAGACACCTTAACTTTTTCAAATTTGGTTATATTGCAGCCTTATGCTAAAATGCTTTAAATTATTTATTTATTTTTTTCACATCAATCTACACTCCATTTTGATAACTGAAGAAAAAACTGAAATATCATATTGAAATAAGTATTCAGACCCTTAATCCAGTACTTTGTTGAAGCACCTTTGGCAGCGATTACAGCCTTAAATCTTTTTTGGTATGATGCGACAAGCTTTGTACATCTGGATTAGGGGATTTTCTGCCATTCTTCTCTGCATATCCTTTCAAACTCTGTCAGATTGGATGGGGACCGTCAGTGGACAGTCATTTTCTGGTCTCTCCAGAGATGTTCGATTGGGTTCAAGTCCGGGCTCTGGCTGGGTCACTCAAGGACATTCACAGGGTTGTCCATAAGCCACTCTTGCGTGGTCTTGGTTGTGTTCTTATGGCCATTGCCCTATTGGAAGGTGAACCTGCGGCCCAGTCTGAGGTCATACGCACTCTGGATCAGGTTTGCATTAAGGATATCTCTGTATTTTGCTACATTTAGCTTTCCTTCAACCCTGACCAGCCCCCAGTCCCTGCTGCTGAAAACCACACCCACAGCATGATGCTACCACCACCATGCTTCACTGTTGGGATTGTATTGCACAGGTGATGATCGGTGCCTGGTTTCTTCCAGACATAACACTTGGAATTGAGGCCAAACAGTTCAATCTTCGTTACATCAGACCAGAGGATCTTGTTTCTCACAGTCTAAGAGTCGTTTAGTTGCTTTTTATATGTCTTGCACTGATGAGAGGCTTAAGTCCGGCAACTCTGCCATAAAGCCCAGATCGGTGGAGTGTCAGTAGGTCACTAGTGATCGTAGGAGATTTCAGTGAGCAAACATTTTAGTACTCTGGAAGGATTTTGTGATTGAGACCTGACTGCTGAAATAGGGAAGTGATCAAGATGCACCCTTGCACACTGCTCAACACTCTAATGTGGAAATTTGTGATTGTTGGTTAGCGAAATGTTTTAAACACTGCGATTAACATTGTGGGTTCAAAAGAAACATTAATATAAACCATTTCAAAGGTTATTCGTCAGTTTATGGAAATTAAATCTTTGTCCCTTAAACATTTCCAGCTAGTTATCAAACTCATGTGTGAGGAGTGGTGGTGGCATAGTGGGCTAAAGCACATAAATGTTAATCAGAAGGTCACTGGTTCGATCCCCACCACCATTGTGTCCTTGAGCATGGCACTTAACTCCAGGTTGCTCCAGGGGGATTGTCCCTGTAATAAGTGCACTGTAAATCACTTTGGATAAAAGCGTCTGCCAAATGCAGAAATGTAAATGTAAAATGTCATTAAAAACAACAGCGAGAGGCACTTTATTCATAGTGACTTTAACAAGATTAATGTTAATATTCACCAATACGATTATAATAGACTGTCATTATTAAAATGTGGACTATGCCATTTGGTGGCTGGATGCTCCATGCCTGAAACAAACGGAAATTAAAGCAACGACAATCAGATGCATGATTCACTTCAGTCAAGCGAGACAGCTGGATGTATACTTGCAGTATCTTATCGCTGGTAGATGAATTACATTTTTGACAAATAATAGTAAGTTTGATGGGTGGAATTTAGTTGGCTAATTTCAGAGTATTTCTTTACATTATCTAAAAGTTACTCCAGACAGATCACTGTCATTATAATGAAAGAATTCATATACAAATAAATTCATTTAACATATACTTTTATCAAAAGTGACTTAACTAGCTATTTGTCATACAAAAATCAACAATATCTGCAGTATCAAACTGCCAAGTTCTCATGAGTAGCTGGAGTCGTATAGAAACTTCTGCAGAAGAAAGAGACACACAAGGAAAGTTTTTTATAATTAATAAGAAAACCCTTACCTTCTCTGCCATTCACACGCTTGCAGCATTAACAGCTTAATTGATTATAACAGGAGCAAGCAAACATTCCCAACCTTACCAAGGAACTAATTGTGATTATCATTGCCACTCTCGCGTAGAAGCGACACTTCTGGACAAGTCACTTCAGGTAAACGTTTGATGTCCTTTGAAAATTTTTTATTTGAAAGATCCAGTAATGACAGCACATTGTTTATTTTGTATTTTTTTTGCAAATATCTCATATGTTCTGTTTTAGCTACCTAAAAGTACTCGCTAGCAGTAGCGGTTCTAGCTTGTATGGCACCCTGGGCGAAACCCCCTTCAGCACCCCCTGAATGTTTTTTTATTGACTGGGGGTACACAATGTGCCGCCCCAGGTAAGAGGTCGCAAATGCCTCAATCTGCCCCTTCTCGCTAGTCATTTTATTTAGACAGTTCTGGGTTATCATAATGCATCTACTGGAAATTCTTCAAGGCCAGATATGGGCAGTACTTTTTTAATTCCTTTATTATTGTTTATGTCCTTAAAATGGTCTCTACAGTGTGGCGTTATACAGTACACTTTAATTTCGAATTTACATCATAATGGCATAATTTTATTAAAAATGACATTGTTTGATCCTGGCCCTATTCTAAACAGAGGTGGCCATTCTTCTTGAATTTTTCCATACCATTACTTACTGATGACAAATGCAATATGTCTTTCTAAGATGCTGATTTTTACAGAGTAATTTATCAAGAGTATTAATGTTTATTGTTATTTTTAATATTATTGTGTATGATCTGAAACAAAAGAATAGACCATTTAAAATACACTCTTTAATAAATGGCAACATTTCATCGCAAGTTGCACATATACCTAACTGGCCTAATTCTTGAGGTTTGGAATCATTTATTTAAAGGCAGTAACTGAGTGTGCCAGTAGAGGCGCCACATCGGATCTGAGAGGCATGGAGCTCTGATTGAGGCACTGGTGAAGTTTCACCTTCAGTGGATGGCTTATCTGATCTCTGTGACACACACGCACGCACAAGGCTATCCTTTTGAGAGCTCTCCATAGACATAATGATTTTTATACAGCACAAACTATAGACTCTAACCCATAACTCTACCCCTAAACCTCACAAAAACGTTCTGCATTTTTACATTAAAAAAGTCTAGATTACAAGTACATTATATATATATATATATATATATATATATATATATATATATATATATATATATATATATATATATTTACCCAGCAAGCCTTCAGTTTAGGTTTATCCAAATTGGAAAACAAAAGTTGAAAGCTCTCCAGTGATTTTGCTCTGTGGAATCAGACAGGTGTGGAGAAAACACTTGTGCTATCTTTTGTTTAAAAAAATCTGATTCATTCATCTATATTTGGCTCATACATGTGATTTAGCCTATTAGTCCTTTTCTCTAGTCCAGAAGAGCACAGCGTCACAGTGATTCAGCCTCAATTCTTAAAACATTGCCACACACAAGTTTAATTTCTAAGTTATAGTACATCCTTGTAGTGAGTTAAACAGTACAGCAGCAGCTATTTTGGCTTTGCTCAGGTACGGTACAGAGTGGCCTAATTTTTGTTCATTTTGGCTAGAGGTAGATGATCTCTCTCTTGTCCCTCATTTGCCCTCTCTCTGTCTCCAGTGGTGTTTCAGTAGTTTACTGCCAGTGTAAGCTAACCTGATATAGAGATGCCCTAGAACTCACCATGTTAAGTGGCAAAATTAAACAGTCATTATCTCAAACTCTCAAAAACACATCTATGCAGATGGTATGTATATTCTTAAAGTAATGTACTCAGAAAGAAAATAATTTAGACAATATTGAGACATAAATCTGCTAATTCTGTAATGATATAAATCTGTTTAAGGCCTCACAGGGATCTCTTCCAAAGTAAAGCTTACTCATGCTAAAAAAACGGGAGAAAACTATTGAATTCAATTACAGTTACTGAATAACATTTTGTTGGTAAACTGCAATAAATCAAAGAGTATTTGCTGCTTTTCTTTGAAAACAGTGCCATGATGAGCAGAGAGTGACAGACTTTTAAAGACCAAATGCAATTAAATAGGGAGGGGTATGGAATATCATATCTTATCATCTCCTAACATGGCAGAAATATTTCCTGTCGCTATGATAACACATAACTGGGCACTTCCTGTCACCTCAGTTTCATATATTTTTTGTGTGCCTCTCTCATTCTCTCAGCTGTCCTCTTCACTCTCTTTCTACCTCACCTTCTCCTCTTTTCCACAGAAGAGCCTCTTATTATTTCATCTTACTCAGCTATATTGTGACATAAAACCTGTATATCTTTGTCTTTGAAGGTGACATGTTGACTCTGAATAAAATGTGTGTGAGTGTAGGAGTTTCCATTACTTTTAACAATGACTTTTTGTCCATTTCTTAAAAATCACAAGTTAAATGACTGTCTTAGTAAACACTGCTGTACAGTGTCTTGTAAGACTATACATTTTAAAGTTTATATTACATAACCAACTACATTTACAAGCTTGTTCAAATGTGATTAAATTGTGTGGTAGCTCAACTGATAGAGCATTGCAGTTGCAATGCTAAGGACCAAATTACGAGTCTTGAAGAGCATGTGAGTTGACACTTGAGCCGAAAGTGTCAGAACAAAATAACTTAACTGCTTCAGCAATTGCATTTTTCATGTCACATTTGCTTTTCATTACACTATTGGTTAGGCTTGGCTTTAAGGTTTATGGTAGGGAGTTAAAAAACAATCTGTTTGATAGAAAATGTTACTTGCTATCAGCATTTTGCCTCGGTATTGTCATGACAAATGTAAGGAACCACGAAAAATTATTTTGCAAAAATGTTGCCACATTCATTGCCACACCTTTCCATTCAGCAAAAGCTGATAGAGACAGGGACTGCTTTTGGGAGTTTGAGAGCCCTAATTGCTATCAACTATCATTCTGTGGAAAAGAGCAGCCTGATCATTAAACTAAAAAGCTACCTTTGTGCTTCAAGGAAAAAGTACATTCAGATTTAAAAAGTATGAGGCCACAAGTAGATGATGACAGAATCTTCATTTTTGGGTGAACTATACTTTTCATAAAATTGCAAGCCTTGTGTGCATGTTTCATTTTGAGATTCAGTGGATTTGGCTTTGCCTTCAGGGGCGTTGTGTGCTGCACTTTTTGTCGCCAGCACAGAGCGCTAGGGGTCAAAACAGCAGCCACCACATTGGAGTCTGCTCACTTTGGGGAGGACAGTGACACGTGTATATGAGCAGGAGAAAGATAAACAGATACAGAGAGGAAGAAAGAGAAAACCGATTACATTTGTATATTGGTGTGTACATATCTATCCATGAACATCAAGATTTTAGGTTCCAATGTGTATAAAAATTTATGGGAAAATGTATTATTTAGATAAAGTGTCTGGTCACCGTAAAAGGATAGCCCCCCCCCTTTTTTTTTCTAGTAAGACCTTTGATATTAGGGCAAAAATCGTATTCTTGATTATCATTTTTGTATTGTTTTCCTGTAAAAATATTTAAAAATCCTTAAAACAAGATCAGTTAGATTGATCTTGTTTTAGAAACAACACTGCATAAGATATTCAGGTTTTTCAGAGAATGCATTTTTAACATGTGTATTTTGTCATACTGTACTGGCAGAGTTTTTATAGTCAAAACAAGTGAAAAAGTCTACCAGTACTGAAGAAGTAATCCAAAGTATTTTGAATTTGTTACTGACCTCGAGTAAACTAACGGAATAGGTTACAAATTACATTTTACAGCACGTATTCAGTAATCTGTAGTGGAATACATTTCAAAAGTAACCCTCCCAACCCTGTGTGTATACATGTTTACATAACCAATTAGTTAATGGAAAACAACAGATATGGTGCTATGATGTCCAAGAAGAAAATTATTTGTCATGCTGTTTACATCCCAAAAAATATAAAACATTTATCACTGGCACTGAAAGTATGACTGATTTTGTAGTTAGCTTCAATATGTGCCAATATTTGAGTATTGTTAAGTGAATTACAAGAAGGGGGTGGGACTGAGTTTGTTCACGCACACATAGTGACAAGCCAGCAACATAAACCAAAGCAATTCAACAGGAGTGTACTCAGCTGCAAGCAATTTGAGCTCAGATCAGCTGTGGAGACATGGTATTTAGTATTATTCCAATTACTGGTGTGTGTGTGTATGTGTCTAACATCTGTATTTGAACCCCTGCTGTGACTATGGGGCTCTCTTCCAACATGGTCCATGAAGACTAGCAGTAATGATTAATCACTGCTGATGTCTTTGATCACTTACTGAATCAGATCATCATGACTACATGTCTAATGTCTTAAAAACCGCAATGACCCGCAAAGAAGTGGGAGATCTGGGTCTCTTGTGAGTTGTGGCACAGTAGAAAGTGGCTTACTACTGCCTTGTGATCAAAAAATGTGTTAAGCTTTTCAGGCTAAAGAAGACACTTTTTCATTTCAGTTTCAAAGTCTTCATAAAACAGAATCTGATGACATACAGCTAGCCGTGTCTTTGCTCAAGGAAACACAGACACTGCATCCCAATTCGCTACTATCTGGACTGAATAATATACAAGATTCCAATTACTGCATTCCAAATAATCGTTTTTTGTGAATATTATGTCAAAAGTTGCCCAGATGGTATACTATTTCCAATGGATTTTCAAAAGGTGCATCAGTGCTTTGTTTTTTGGTTATTATTGCCCACTTTCTCTTGTACAACAGAACAGAAGAGAAGAACTTTGTGATATTCTGTATCAATCAACTATTTTTAGTAGTGAAGAATGCAAAGCTGAAGTTGGCACAACAGTTTTTAAATGTACAAACCTTAAAGCAAAATTAAGTTAGTTAGCTATGTGCTTACATACAAATGCAATAGTGTAAGTGGTAGAATTTCATGATGTTGTGGTATGTCCCAAAATACTTGCATACTTTTTACCGGTTCTCGCCTCCTCCTTTCCAGTGTAAAGCAGTTCAATGGAAAGGAGGAGGTGAGAACCGGCTTGACAATATATATAATATTTTTTATAAATAACTAAAACCAAAAGACACAAACACACACATAGGATGGACAGCTGCCCTCTTTGTCGCACCACTGTCCACAGTCGGCCTTTATCCCACTCAGAGGCTTGATTAGCCTGATAAGGGGCCGGGTGTGTAAAATCACGACCCGGCCCCGCCCTCCTCCCTTTCACAGACATGTTTATTTTTTTGGAGATCTTGCTTGTCCCTTTGTGACTATTTTACCATTTCATATACCCATGACCTTTCAACTGATGTAAATGTGATGTAAAAAACAAAACAACTTTAATGTCATCAAGGCTTACCTAGACATCTGAATTTGTTTAACCCATATGTTGACAAAGGGAAACTTAAACATCGACTGTAGCTTTAGTGCACATTTAATGATGAGAGCTACAGCACACACAAAGAGGTGGAGAGACCTCTGTGGCCTCTCTGTGACACAGAAATACAAACATTATGCATAATGCATCAAAAGTATCCCGTCTTATCTAATAATATTATGCTAAAATAGTGCACAGTTTTTTAAACTGACACCGTAACTCTGTAAAGCCTGGCATATTAAAAAATTGGCCAACAAAAAAAAAAAAAATGTATTTAGGAGATTTGTCATTTCAGTTTTTCTTAGCCAAAAATATGGCTATGGGGATAGAGCAGAAGGCAATGTCTGAGACATGGCAGTCAGTTCCCCAGGTTCTAACAACCCCTCGGGATCAGTCAATGTGTGGGTTGTGAGCGGTTAGCCATGGGAAGCCAAGAATTAGAGGGAGCTTAGGAGAGTGAATCAAGAGGAACTGTATTTGTTCCTGGTGTTGCCCCACCCCTAGCTGGAGAGGTGGGGTTACATTGACAAACTTGTCCGGAACCCAGGGGGCTGCCATCAACTGCTGTAATGTTAAGGGGTTCTTGAAGGGTAACAGGCTGAATAGATAATCTTGGCCAACTCAAAATCCATAAAACTCTCGGTGGCCACAGAGTCTACAAAGGAACAAACTTGATGATGTTGAGTGCCGTGGGTAAGAGTGGCATGGATGGTCAAACCCGAGGTCGCCGAGCAGGGAATGGTTCCTATTCTCACCTTGGCCCCCCTCTTCCTGGGCGAGAGTTGCAACGTTGCCCTGGTCATGCCCTTGCAGTGAGAGCATGAACCAGCCACAAACGCTGCCTCGGTGTGATCACTGCCCAGACACACGAGACAACGCCTGTGGCCGTCTGAAGCGGAGAGCACTCTACCGCATCCAGGAACTACACAGGTGCAGAATGGCATCTTTATAAAGACGCGTCCTGAAAAGGATGTTCAACGCCGCTGTGTAAAGCTCTTTTAGAGGAAAATTCTCTTTTATAGAGAAAATCACTCTTTTACAATAAACTCTTTTAAGCTTTCTGCGCTGTCAAAGCGCCCAGGGGCAAGCTGCACAGCAGTGCAGAGAAGGAGAAAAGCCGCTGAAGTGTGCCGTAGATCCAACAGCAGGCAGAGCATCAGAGGAACAGAAGCAGGAACAGGTGTGTGACTCGCAGCTGACTGCATACAGGACCATCGGCTCCGAAGAAAATTTCTGAATGAACTTGACGTATTTCCCAGCTTTTATACCCATATGTCCGGGAGCGGGGTATGCAAATACTGTCTGCCAACTTCTCATTGGCCTTTTTTCATAGATCAGTGGCATATTCGGCACTCAAGTGAGACCCCTAGTGTCGCTTCTTCGACACAACATCGAAGTGAGCGACAGATGGGGAACTTTTTGTTTGTACAGTAAACAATTTTGGTACTCACCACTTAATGATCAATGATGTCAAGTTGAAAACCATTGGTCTATGTCTGTGTGTGTGAATTTGCATGTGTTTGAGTAGGCATGAGGGACCACAGGAGCTGTCAGCTCTGCAGCACATATTTCTCTGCTATTTCATATTTATGTAATAACGTTTTAAAGGTCTCAGCTACTTAAAAGTTAATAACCATAATTATCAGACACCCTCTCATTTAGCACATTATGGGGAGAAGTTTTACTGAGGTACAGCACACAACCACATTTCCTGGAAAATTTGCCTGCAAAAGATCATGAGCCATCTTCAGAAGAGTGAAACATGTCATGGTCCATTTGTCGAAATATGGAGAGCAGATCATTTTTCAATTTTATGTAAAATACAATGATATCCATTTTGAAAAGATCAGCATTATTTTTCACCAACCTATTTTGTGTTTTGGATGCTGGTGTGCTGGTGTTTGGACCATAAATCTCAACTTAAATTTTTACTTCCAAAATGTGCTTTATAGTAAAAAAGGAAATATTAATCTGTTCCTCTTCCACACCTATCACATTAATTCTGAAGATATGGATTTAACCACTGGTGTCACCATTCACTTGCATCTTTGTTTGTGTCCTACAGAAGAAAGAAAGCTGTGCACATCTGGAATGACATGTGGGTGAGTAAATGATGAGAGAATTTCATTTTTGGGTGAACTATCCCTTTAACTAGCTTAACCAGTCTGAAAACAACAAGCCTCCCTTTGTCAACTAGCTTCATAAGAAAAACCATGTAGATTGACCAGCATTTTCTGCTGGTTAACAACATGACCACGGTGGTCCAATCAACTAGACCAGCACTAAACCAGCATAAACCAGCTTGGACCAACCTGGACACATATGCTAGTCTAAGCCAGTCTTTTCAGCATGGATAATGAAGTAAAGCTTGGTTCAGCATGGTGTAGTCAGGTAACCTGTATCTGACAAATGCTGATTTTCAACAGAAATCAGAGATTGGGGCTGTTACATATTGTGTAAGTGCTGTGATTATTCAGAATCAGGCAGACATGTGAATTGCAGTGACACTGAATAGATCGCTTAACAGGAGTGTTATAATGGAGACTGAAGTTTTTGTTCTTAACCTGTACCAGCCTCTTAGAGAGGGACTCAAGCCTACGCATTTACCTCCTTGTGAATAATACCCTGTCATTAGCATAGCGATTAGGAATAAGAGTATGGGTAGGCTTTCTTTCCCTGTCAATCAAATAAACTCTTATTGTAGACTCTGAGAAGTTTTAAGAGGTCCATGAGACTTTCCATATGAAAAGTGTGTGTGTGTGTGTGTGTGTGTGTAAAAGAAAGTAGAACACTTCAACCATAAACCCTACCCAAACTTCACTAATACCTTCCCACACCATAAGAATTTAGCCAAGAATTAAAGAACAAACACTCGAAAATGTGTGTGGGGAGGAACTGATGTTCAAAGCATGCCGCATAGACATTTCATCACTTTTCATTCTCTCGTAAACGCAGGTACTTTCCAGATGGTTCTCACCAGCTCTTGGTGGCATCCAAGCGGATCAAAGGAATGGAAAATTAGCCTACCAGCTCTTCTGATATTACAAATCACACCAGCACATATTCATGCGTATACACGTACACTCCCAGCTGGACTCTCTGTAAAATGAGAGCTTGAGAAAGCAGAAATGACAATTCACACAGCTCTTCACCAACTCTACAGCTATTAGCCACACAAACAGCACAAGCAAGCCAATCTCCCTGCCATAGTTAGGGCCCTATGATTTCTGTGTAGTGGAAAACACTGACGAAATCACAGAATCCAGTATATAAAAACATAATTTTCTATAAAACACAGAAATTAGCCCAAATAGCGAACTGCTTTTCTAAAGGTGAAAAATTAAGTTGTAAAAAGTACTTTATTCACTACGAAGCATGCAGCACATGCAGACTATATATTTATATAATTAATTCATAGCCATTTGCTGTTTAATGGGTACATTAGCCCATATAGCAAGCTGCTTTCCTGGAGGTGAGAAGCTGTCAAAAACATTCGGAATAAAACTTCAAAATAAAAGGTCCATATAACTAGACGAGTGAAACTGAAAACACTTGACAGAAATATATTACTTCTGTACAGTAAAATGTAATATTCAATGCGGTAGTAGTAGTAATAATGTAAATAATAATATATCAACAATAATTACATTATATTTAAGCAATATCTCAAGCAAGAGTTTAATCACTGCTTTCATTAATACTGTGATGCTCCACTGTGTAGCACTGTATTTGACCAAAATAATAATTATAATAATAACTGCAAGTTAATAATAATACAAAATAAAAAAAAAACTCTCAATTTTGGGTTTTGAATAGTGTGAGGATCAGAATAGATGCTCTTCATTTAATAAATAATAATGCAATGGTATGTTGAAAAAGAATTGTCTGATTTCATTTGATTAATTTTCTACAAATTAATTAGATTAGAGAGTTTTTTTTAATGATAACATTTAATTAAATTTTAAAATCCAGAATTCAGATAAAACAATATGGAAAACACTGAATTTAGGAGCAAAATAAAATGGAATTTGGTAAAAAGATAAAACAGATTTCATAGAGCCCTACACAGTTTATAACATCTTATACACAAGACCAGTGGAGGTCAATAGCCAACCTTTACCCTATTATAGGTTTTCCCAAGTAACCTTTTTCCCTAGTTCCCTAAGATACTGTGAGAACAATAAAAACAACAGTTACCTCTAGTGCTGTTTTTCAGCCGGTATCTCTTTCTTTGTTGACATTATCTTTCTTTCAGAAGGGCTTACATATCAAAAGGTTCCTCGTGGACATTTGCCTCCCTCTTATTGCGAATGAGGGGGGTCACAGCTTGGAACCACAGCTGCGATTTCAGAAGAAACAGCACCATGCTGACCAGACCACACAACAGAGCAACTGAACATCAAAACAATACCTTTCTCATCAGGGGACAGGGACAGGACATCTGCTATTCAAAAGTCTGCAAAAATGCACTCACTATTAATGTTGTTTCATAAAATCGTTTAATTTTCCAATTTTCTGATTTATATAGTTGTATAAAACATATAGTCCATTTCTCTTATTTGATTAGCCAAGCGGCATTCCAACAGTGCTGATATTTAGGCCATGTCCACATCAACACTTTCTTTTTTGGATTAAAACGCATTGATTTTTCTACGTGTATGGCTCTCATCCAAACTGGAATGGTGTTTTCCGAAAACTGAGACATTTGAAAACACTCTCTATTATTGCATACTTTAGAGAACTATGGAGTTTGGAAATGAAAAATGAAAACGAATTAGTGTGGATGTGCTTTGGCCTTTTTTAAAAAAAAAAAAAAAAAAAACTAATTTCATTAGAAGAGGAAAAAAATTTGGTCAAATTTTGCCTTAACTCTTGTTTATTAAACTGTTGTATATAAGCTTTCAGCTTAAGTAACGGAAACTGCTGTTAAAGAATAATGTCGAATGTGGAAATTATCTTAGACATTTATGGGAAGGGAGTGAGGTTTTTACAGTAAAAAAAAAAAAAAAGGAAGAATAAAAAGTATTGCTTACTTTGAGTTTAAGGACAGAGTCTATCGGTTTAATTTAATAAAGGAATAGTTTACCTAAAAATGAAAATTCTCTCATCATTTACTCACTTTCAAGCCATCCCAGATGTGTGTGAATTTCTTTCTTCTACTGAACACAAACAAAGATTTTTAGATGAATATCTCTGCTCTGTAGGTCCTTTTAATGCAAATGAATGGTGGCTAGACTTTTATAGCTCCAAATGTCACATAAAGGCACCATAAAAGTAATCCATATGATTCAAGTGGTTTAATATATGTTTTCTGAGGCAATGCAATCACTTTGTGTGAGAAACAGATCAATATTTAAGTCCTTTTTATGGTAAATCTCCACTTTCACTTTCAGAATGTGAAAGTGGAGATTTAAGTATAGTAAAAAAAAAAAAGATAAATATTGATCTGTTTCTCACGCACATCTATTATTTTGCTTATGAAGACATAGATTTCATAAACCAAATTTCATTTGTGGGTGAACTATCCCTTTAATACTGGGACACTCCAGAACTTGCTAGCTTATTTCTAGGGGTAATGGTTGCAGGGCCCAAAATCAAGACTGAGTGGTTACACTGATGTAGATATGATGTTTTGTGTCCTCTCTACACAGCTTACTACACACTTACATATTGCATTCCTTCTATGTTTGTAAAAATATTAAAATAACACACAAACCGCAAATACACACATGGACATCCATGACAGGAGGCGGTGGTTTGTCGAAACCAACCATTTTAACTAATACTGCCAACTTAACTAATAGTATTTACTGTAGCTTTATTTGACACAACCTGATAAAATATTTTTTTAATTCATCAAAAGGGGGTTCACTGGTCTACCTGGTATGATCAGGCTGAGCTAAACCAGCTGAAGACCAGCTTGGCCAGGCTGGGAGACAAGCTAGACCAGTTTAAACAAGCTAAGACCAGCAAAGCAGCTGGTTTAAGCAGTTTTTTTTTTGTCTAGCATATCTCTTTCTTGATTTCTTAAATAGCATAAACATCTGCAATATACAAACACATGCACACAGATTGCGTATACACATAGAGACATTTAAACACCATAATGTTTCCTGCAAAGCAGTGTAGTCCACAGATTTGCAGTTCATCTTAAACTTTGATTTTTCTGACTAACCAAGCAGCTTAAGAAAAAGACATCACAAAGGAGCCAAAAACAGAAGTCACACAGTCAGCACTCAGCTGCTGCAGTGACACAGAGCAGAGCTTATTTTAATGAAGCCAGCGGCAGAAAAAAAATTAAATAAAGATTTCTGCAGCAATACTGTTTTTTTCATTTACAGGAATAGTGACGCAAAATGAAAATGAACTCCACAACATGCTGTCCAATATGGTGAACATTATTTTCTGCTCTCTCTAGGCCTTGAAGCAGCCTGACTGGCAGCAGCTGACTGGACATGTGAACACAGACACAAAATTCGCTGTCACTCAAACCGCAAATGTTGCTGTATTGATGGAAAATGACATGGTGTGAGTGTATTCCTAAAGTGCTCTGTCACTCAAAGTGCAAATATTGCTGTACTGATGAAAATGACAAGGTGTGAGCGTAAAATCTTGTGAAATGAACTCTCACCTGCCATGTTCAGGAGATATCTGCTGGTTCCCTCCACAGCACTTGAAAAAGCCTGCCAAGTTGTGAGTTTATGCTATTCACTGGAAAATACTGAATCACCTGTTTAGGTAATATTTCACAAGGCTTGAATGGAGTGTCTGAGAGAGGGAAAGTGTGTGTGTGGGGGGGGAGGGGGGCGGGTTGGGGCAAGAGTGTGTATGGCGATGGAATCATACAATTAATATCTTAGAGAGCACACTCTAGGGTGGGCCATATCATATTTCTATAATAATAGTGGTACATGCATCATCCAGTAGCTGTTTTTCTGTGTGTATCGTTTCACTCTGTCTCAAGGTCAACAGTTTCCATCAGGCCATAGAGTCAAAGCCTGGTCACCTTTAAGGTTTAATATATGATGGCTGTATCACATGGACCTGTTGTAATGTTTTCTTCATTGCTCTCTAAACCCAGCAGAAATCATAGCATTTTTAATAATGAGGACACAATTATTTGCTCTTTTGTCTGTAATGGTTTTATTGAGGAAAACAAATTTCATTGAAGGACCCTGAAAAGCCTAGTGGTCTGTATTGTCTGCTGTGTAATGCATAATCTCCCTCAGGTTATACTCCCTCAGTGATAAGCTGCTTGTTAATTACTTTAAACTTTTTTACATAAGCATTTATCAATCTAGGATACACTTTTCTTTTTAAATCATGGTGCATGTTAATTTATTAAACAATTTACCCAAGTATAGAAGACTATACTAATGAATAATATAATAGATGCACAGATAGTATTGAAATGTCTATAAAGAGTTTTTTAGTCAGGTCACTTATGTGTGTGAATTCAACTGTGATTGTGATGTTGTGCAATGTTTATCTAAAGAGAAGATAAAACCACACACACACACACACACACACACTTCAAATTATTACCACAGCAACACCGTCACACTTCCCACAATTACCGCAATGATATTATTACATGCCTCATAATTATCACTGCAATAATACAACTCCTCTCAGAACCGTTTAACCATAAACACAGAGCAGAGCACACACAGCCACATACCCAAAGAGGAAGGAAAGGGATCTGGAACATTCTTCTATTTTGGTTTATATCTCTATAATGGCTGATGACAATGTGGAGGTCAGGTCTTTTATAAGAACAGCCTTAATAACACACCCTGATGAACAGGCAAATGAAAGCCATCTGGAGGATCAGTCTGAAAATCACTGTACACACAGTACTCTCTCTCTCTCTCTCTCTCTCTCTCTCTAACTTTAAGACACCTTGGTTTAAAACAGGGGAATCAGAATTACAGAATCAGATTACATTTATCACTTTATGAAGTGTCAAAGTGTCTCCACCACAGTCGCTGCTGACTCCGGAGTAGGAGGCAGCAGGGGAGTTGTGGTATGTGACTTGGACGTAAGCTGCCTTGGCGGTTTTTTATACACCACTGTTGCCGTGTTGTCTGGCCGGACCAACACACGCTTGCCCTGGATCAATGGCAAAAGCCTCCGCAGGGCGAGCAGTACTGCCAACAACATGAGGCAGTTGATATGCCAACACTGTCACTGTCCAGGAACCAGCGGCAGCATTCCCATTGCACATGGCGCCCTAGCCTAGATTGGAAGCATCTTTCGTAACCACAATGTGCCTAGACGCTTGCTGTAAGGGCTGAAGAATTTGTGGCAGATCGGCGTGATGGCCACGTGATGTGTGCCACAGCGCTGTGCCCATCTCGTGACTCGAGAATGAAGCCAGTGCTGGAGTGGTCTCATATGCATCAACCTGAGCAGTATGGCCATCGCCGAGGACGTCATATGCCCCAGGAGCCTCTGAAACCTTTTCAGTGGGACCGCCGTACTCAGCCTCTCCGGCTGCATGCACTCACTCGTGAGGCGCGCTATCATGGAGACAGAGTCTAAGTGCTTCCTGAGAAAAGAGATGCTCTGAACTGGGGAGAGCTTGCTTTTTCCCAGGTGTCCCGAAGCCCTAAATGACTGAGGTGCCTGAGTACCAGGTCCCTGTGTGTGCACAGCAACTCTCGAGAGTGTTCTAGAATCAGTCAGTCGTCGAGGTAGTTGTGTATGCAAATGCCCACTTCCCTTAACGGGGCCAGAGCTGCCTCTGCAACCTTCGTGAAGATGTGAGAGGACAGGGACATGCTGAAGGGGAGGACATTGTACTGATACGCCTGACCATCGTAAGTCAAATCAAATCAAATCACTTTATTGTCACACTACTGTGTACACGAGTGCAACAGCAGGTGAAATTCTTGTGTGCAGTTCCGAGCAACATTGCAGTAATGACAGTGACGAGACATAAACCACTTTACAATAACAACATATTTACACAACACAATTTACATAACAAATGTACACATACCTACACAACAATTTACATATCAAATGTACACAATACACACAATGTAGAATACACATACACTAGATAAGGGTATAAATATATATATATATACACTAACTGAATTGGGAGCGAGAATATATTGACAGAATGAGGATTAATAAAGTGCAGTGCTGATTGTTGATCATGAGAGATCAAGTGTTCAAAAGTCTTATTGCTTGTGGGAAGAAGCTGTCATGTAGTTGGGTGGTGTGGGTCCTGATGCTGCGATACCGCCTGCCTGATGGAAGTAGTGAGAGCAGCCCATGACTCGGGTGGCTGGAGTCTTTGATAATCCTCCGAGCTTTATTCACACACCATCTGTTATATATATCCTGGAGGGAGGGAAGCTCACCTCCGATGATGTTTCTGGCCGTTCGCACCACCCTTTGCAGGTCATTGCGGTTGTGGGCGGTGCTATTGCCGTACCAGGCGGTGATGCAGCCAGTCAGGATGCTCTCTACAGTGCTGGTGTAGAACCGTGTGAGGATGTGTTGGTTCATTCCAAACTTCCTCAGCCGTCTCAGGAAGAAGAAGTAAACTGTAGGAAGGGTCTGTGACGAGGTAAAACCGAAATGTGAAAGTACACATCATTCAGGTCTACCACCTCAAACCAATCTTGATACCGAACACAAATGCAAAATGCATTTCCGTATCAGCATCTTGAACGGGAGTTTGTACAGGGCCCGGTTCAGAACTCACAGGTCCAAGATTGGCCACAAACCACTGCTTTTCTTTGGCAGGAAGAAGTAAGTGCTGTAGAACCCTTTCCTCATCTTGGCTGGAGGGACAAGCTCTATCGCACACTTGCGCAGAAGGGTTACGATCTCTGGACGCAGGGTGGCAGCATTCTCACCCTCAACGAGGTGAAGCAGACGGCGCCGAACCGGGCAGGCACCTGGCGAACTGTATCACATAGCCAAATTGGATGGTGCTGGCCAGCTACCACAATGGGTTGGAAGCATTAGCCAAGCGTCCAAGCTCCGGGTGAGGGGCACAAAGGGGACAATCACGTCTGACATATCTGGGGGTGGGGCTTTGTGGTGGGGGCGAGCAGGAAATGCCACGTCAAGGAGCCTGACTTCATCCCGAGGTGGCTGCGCTGAGGGGAACCTCAAAGCACTTACCTTGCTTCATATACCGGAATCGGGGGGGGGTCGACGATGGGGGAGGAGGGCTCCCCCATGACCGTCCTCGTAGCTCATCATAACTGTCTGGCCATGGGTGTGAGTGTGGTGCGGTTGGGCGTGCGAAAGTGGGGGGCCCGCGTTCATGGCGTCCAGGCTGCAGGTGCTCGTTGTCCTGTTGCTATGATAATGGTGGTCATAAACACTGGTTCTGTGACACAAGGCATGAGGAAACCACTCGTTGAAAATGTGGGTACCCCAGCCTGTTCGGGGTGCGGCGAACACAAAACAAAAGGGAACACAAGATTTACCTCCCGGCCCTCCAGCAAGGGATGGAATGGTTGGATACCAGCTCCAGGGATCCGGCAGTTGTCTCGCTCCCTGGGTCATCCATCTCAGGGGTTTTTAGGAACCTATCTTGGGTTACTAGTGACAGGCTGTGAGGCAGGAGGCATCCACTTCCTGCGGGGAGCTCTACACTGGGGGGATGCCTTCGGCGAGCAGACGGTGCATGGAATCTTGAACCGTGCAAGGGCAAGATGTGTTGTATCGCCTCAGTCTGCTTCTTCGCTGCCGAGAACTGCTGGGCAAAGTCCTCGACGATGTCGCCAAATAGGCCAATTTGGGAGATGGGCGCATTGAGAAGTGAACCTTGTCAGCGTCCCTCATGTCAACCAGATCCTGCCATAGGTGGTTCCCACTCTAGTACCTGCCAGAGTGCTCATGCAATGACCTTTGTGGCCCTGAAGGTGAGGTCGGTTGGCGAGCGCAGCTGCTACATCACATCGGGATCAGGACTACCCATGTGCAGCTCTTTCAGTGCCTTGGCCTGGTGTATTTGCAGGAGGACCATGGCAAGCGGAGGCTGCCTGTCCAGATGTCGTCATGGGTAGTGAGAGCAAACGAACTGGAAAGTCAGGGTTCAGGTAGAAAAAGGTGTCCTCCATGACCTTGTTAGTTCACCATGCACTTCAGGGAAAAAAAGGGACTGGTGGGGGGGGGTGGGGGTGCAGCTGTGAGCGGTGCCCCTAACCCAGGAACCAATCAGGCAAGGCCTCAGGGGAGGGTAGAGGGTTCCAGTCCAACCGGACACTCGCGGTGGCCCGGGCAAGCATGGTGGCCAGCTCTGCATCGGCCTCAGACTGGGTGGGCAGACCCAAAGGTGGCTGCCCAGTTGAGTCCTCAGTGTGCGACATCGCCAGCACGCTCTCTGATGAAGCGATCGAGGACTCATCCTGCTCGCGGGCTCTGAAAGTGGTGTTAAGCTGGATATGAGGCGAGCTGGTCTCATCTTGGAGCTCGATGGGCCAAATGAGCAGGTTGGGGAACGGGGGCCGTGACCACAATGTTGCCATGGTCATGTTCTCGCAATGAGAACATGAACCATCCACGAATGCTGCCTCAGCGTGATTGCTGCCCAGACATGTGAAGCAGCGCCTGTGGCCATCGGAGGTGGAGAGATAACGACCGCATCCAGGAACTACACAAAGACGGAAAGGCATTTTAAAAAGACGCGTCTTTAAAAAGATGATCAAGTCAATGTGTTTTGCTTTAATAGAGAAATTATACTCTCCACTGTCAGGAATATATACGCTCAGCGCTGTCGAAGCGCCCAGGGGCATACACTACACTGATCATGCAGAAGGAGAGAAAACCGCTGGAATGTACCGTATATCCAACAGCATATGCTTCTTTGTTTAGAGGTGAATGGACTGGCAGTGGTATTCAGCTCACTGACACACAACTGCTCGGCTCCGAAGAAAAAATCTGAATGAGTGGCCGCATTCCAGCTCCTTATATTCAGCTGTCCAGGGAGTGTCATGCACTCGCCAATTCTCATTGGCCTTTTCTCAAAGATTGGAGGTGTTTGGGGCTCCCAAGAGCACCCCTAGTGTCACTGCATTGACACAACTTCAAGTGAGTGACAGAAGGGGAACCCGTTTTCTTGAATCATGGGACACAGTGAGTGGGCCAAGCACTGAGCTCTGACGTATCCCAGCAAGTACCTCAAGGGGGAAAAAAATAGCTTTTAAATGGCCTTTTCCACACTTTTAAAAGTCATATGCTGCAGTTATGTTAGTGCCCCATACTGTTAAATGACATCCAATTAACATTAAATGCTAACATTTATTTGAATTGAAAACATTTATGAATAGTTATATTAAATACAGTGCTTTCTGAAAGTATTCGCAGCGCTTCACTTATTCCACATTTTGTTATGTTAAAGCCTTATTCCAAAATGGATTAAATTCATTATTTTCCTCAAAATTCTAAAACAAATCCCCATAATTACAACGTGAAAGAAGTTTGTTTGAAATCTTTGCAAATTTATTAAAAATAAAATACGAAAAAAATCACATGTACATAAGTATTCACAGCCTTTTCCATGACACTCAAAATTGAGCTCAGGTGCATCCTGTTTCCACTGATCATCCTTGAGATGTTTCTACAACTTGATTGGAGTCCACCTGTGGTAAATTCAGTTGATTGGACATGATTTGGAAAGGCGCACACCTGTCTATATAAGATCCCACAGTTAAACAGTGCATGTCAGAGCACAAACCAAGCCATGAAGTCCAAGGAATTGTCTGTAGACCTTTGAGATAGGATTATATTGAGGCACAGATCTGGGGAAGGGTACAGAAAAATTTCTGCAGCATTGAAGGTCCCAATGAGCACAGCGGCCTCCATCATCCATAAATGGAAGAAGTTTGGAACCACCAGGACTCTTCCTAGAGCTGGCCGTCCGGCCAAAATGAACGATCGTGGGAGATGGGCCTTAGTCAGGCAGATGACCAAGAACCCGATGGTCACTCTGACAGAGCTCCAGTGTTTCTCTGTGGAGAAAGGATAACCTTCCAGAAGAACAATCATCTCTGCAGCACTCCACCAATCAAGCCTGTATGGTAAAGTGGCCAGAAGGAAGCCACTCCTCAGTAAAAGGCACATGATAGCCCATCTGGAGTTTGCCAAAAGGCACCTGAAGGACTCTCAGACCATGAGAAACAAAATTCTCTGGTCTGATGAACAAAGATTGAACACTTTGTCCTGAATGGCAAGCGTCATGTCTGGAGGAAACCAGGCACCGCTCATCACATGGCCAATACCATCCCTACAGTGAAGCATGGTGATGGCAGCATCATTCTGTGGGGATGTTTTTCAGTGGAAGGAACTGGGAGACTAGTCAGGATTGAGGGAAAGATGAATGCAGCAATGTACAGAGAGACATCCTTGATGAAAACTTGATCCAGAGCGCTCTGGACCTCAGACTGGGGCGAAGGTTCATCTTCCAACAGGACAAAGACCCTAAGCACACAGCCAAGATAACAAAGGAGGGGCTACGGGACAACTCTGTGAATGCCCTTGAGTGGCCCAGCCAGATCCCACACTTGAACCCGATTGAACATCTCTGGAGAGATCTGTGTACCGATGCTCCCCATCCAACCTGATGGATCTTGAGAGGTCCTTCAAAGAAGAATAGGAGAAACTGCCCAAAAATAGGTGTGCCAAGCATGTAGCATCATACTCAAAAAGACTTTAATTGGTTCGTTTTTTATTTTTAATACATTTGAAAAGATTTATTTCCAGATGCACTGTATATATATATATATATATATATATATATATATATATATATAATCACTGACAAAGATTATTAGCAACCAGTAAATACCATGAGCAGAGATATGTTCAAACAAATAGAGATATATCCATTACAAGCTCCAAAACTGCTCCAGTGAGAAATCATTAGTGTCTTTGTTTTGTTTACTGTCATTTCCATTTTGTTCCAATTCAAATCATTACTTATTAAGCAACTGCTTGAAGATACAGTGCCATTATTTCATATTAAACTGTTATTGCTGTTATTAGTGGTATTGCGACAAACCTATATGAAATTTCAATCAGGGTTCTCACAAAATAGTGCTGGGACGATGACTGATGAAAGATTTAGAGAGTGCATGTTTGATTGACACCGAGAGCACGTGTGTTGGAGGGAGTGAAAATGAGAGCATGCATGATCGCTCAAACTGTCTCTCCAAACCGTATCAGATTGTCGTAACTCGGGAAGGTAATAAAGAAAGAGAGAAAGAAAGAGGGAAAGAATGCGAGAGATAAAGAAAAATAGAGAGAGAGAGAGAGCGAGAGAGAGAGAAAGAAAAAAATATTTTTCTTTACAATGAAAGTGAATGATGACAGTCTGTCAATCCATAACATTCTGCCTAACATAACACCTTCATAACTCTTTCTGTGTTCCAAGGATCAAAGTTAAATGAGAGACACAAAGGATGGTAAATATTTTAGAAAATAATTTTTGGGTGAACTACTCCTTTAATATATGGACACGCACCTCATAACATTGGTTATATGTCAGGAGGTTAAAATACCCACTTATCAGGTATCAAATCTAACACATGGTGTAATCCAGAAAAAAAATCTATTTGTTTTTAATCTCCACTCCATCCATCCATCCTTTCCTTCCCAACCTCCATTTATCTCTTTCTCTCTCTCTTCCCTTCTCTGTCATCAAAACAACTGTCAACCTCCTCTGGGCCTGACAATAGTGTAGCGTGAGCATTAACTATAATCTCTGTGTGCAGCTGAGAGCACTGTGTTTCTATCAGTATGTCTGTGTGTGTGTGTCAGGCTCAGAACAGAACATTAAACTCACAGCCTGTGTCTGATGGGGTTCACCTTGACTTCTCTCAGACTCCAGACGACTGCTTGAATAGTGGCCACCATTAACTGACTGTGAAGGCGACAGGGTCTGTCTCTGGGAATCTATTGATCCATTAATGCTTAGGCTGTGCTCTTTAAATATGTGTGATTATGAAGCTACACAAAGGAGTTGTGTAAAGCACTTAACTGAGAGAGACAGGTCCAGTGTGTGTGTGTGTGTGTGTGTGTGTGTGTGTGTGTGTGGCCTCTAACAGGGTGTGGAGAATGATTTGGACAGTATATTTATAAGAACATTCACATATTTAAGCACATTCACACTAGTGCACATATTTTCATGCATGCACACTCACACAAGTTTACTTAGCTATATACTGTAAATAAAACAGACAATTATTTTAACAGACATATACACACACATATTTAAGCACATACACACTGGTGCACATATTTTCATGCATGTACACTCACACAATTTGACTTAGCTATATACTGTAAATAAAAGAGAGAATTATTTTAACAGACACACACACACATTTAAGCACATACAAACTGGTGCACATATTTTCATGCATGCACACTCACACAAATTTAATTAGCTATATACTGTAAATCAAAACATACCATAGACTTCTATTGTTTTTATATAAATGTAATTATATTTACTATAGACTAGCACATCAAATTTTATAAAATGGTGACAATATGATAAAAGACAGTAGTTTCAATTAGTAATAGGTATTGGAATAAACAACTCCTTCACTGTAATATAGTACATAATGTAAGTCTTACTCTGTAGACATTAAACTTAGGGGTATAAAAATATATCGTGACACAATATATCATGGTACATAAATACGACCATAGGCATAGTGGATATGAAAACATTTATTTCAATATATAGCGATGAACTATTTCTCTCAATTTTGACCGACAAAACGTTTGAATAACAGAGGTTGTTGTCAACAAAAGCCTAATGCATCGTTACTCTATATAACATCACCATAATAATGTGTTATGGACATTACATATTCTTATAGATATCCATGAATTAGCACCTACATACCACCTACTGGAGTAGGCCTACACTACTTTAATGGATAAACATGCACTGCCATAAAAAAACATTTTTTATATCTACAAATATAAAATATATTTGACATTAGTATTTTTAAACCTTACAGTATTAATTTAAATGATTAAATGATAGTTATTGAGAGTGCAAGCATATGTTTTTAACATAATTCTGTATTTTCAATTTAGCAGATTGATTAATCAATATTCTAGTGTTACCACTGCCATTGGTATAGGTCCCATGCTGATTATTAGTCTCAGTCCATTCCTGATGGATCATTTTGCACTTTAATTAACAGTACTTTGTTTAGTTTTACAAATAAAAGGAAAGGAACTGTTTTGCACAAGCAATTAATACAACATTCAATCTTAACTTTTCTTGATTCAAACTTTCTTTTTTAAAGTATTGTGAGTATTGAAATATAAATTCGGCATCCTGTATCAAACCAAAACGTGAGATTAATAAATTGTTACACCTTAGTAAGACTGTAACATAAGTCTGTAGGCTCTTATTTTTGCCAAACCAAATTGACACATTAATAAAGAAAGCACTGTATCAGTTTACAAACTTCTTCGAATGTGGCTCAATCCATCAGAATTAAATAAAGATCTGCATCAGGCACTATCTCATGTCAGCAGCAAATCTTTACAACAAAACTTTAAAATCAAAGTTTTCTCTGAAGGGACAGGCCCATTATTTGATGTTTTTAATTTTGAATTCTAGAGAAAATAATGGTAAAAAAAGTTTTAATGTAAATGGAAGGGTCTGTTTCTCCTCAGCTGTCTTTGAGATTTTAGCATATTAAGACACTTGTAAGTTACCACAAGAAATACAGATTGTGGTAAGTGTTTCATAGTGTTTTGGAGGTGTGACTGGTTAATGCCGGAGGCATTCAAACAGCACATTTTAGTTAACCAGTTTGTGACCTTGGTTAAGGTTGTCCCTGGTTCCTGTGAATATTTCTGTACAGTAAAACACTGTTTCTCAGAGAACTATGACCCCTCCCATTCCTCTCCTCTCCACGGTTATGGTGACCATGACACTGTGAGTAAACCATATAACTCAATATAATGTAACACCTTTAGGGAATGAAAGACTCCAACCGAGAGAAAGACAGAGCAATAGAGAAAGAGAAAGCCAAAGGCAGTCAAAAAGGTTTCCATGTCACTGAAAATTCATGTCATGTACATTATAGAGCTGTTCAGTCATGATGTCAATTTTTAGGCCAACATGGAAGGCTAATTCACCATGGGTTCCCTCAGGAATTTCTAATGGGTTTTCAAATTAGCTAGATTTATGAGTAAATTAAAGTCTGTGGTTAACATTATTTGAAAAGATTTTCACATTTTGTTCAGCAACTGAAATAAAACACAGACCTACCTCAAATGAGAATGATAAAGTTGTGGTTTAAAAAGTAAGTTGCTATATAAGGACTACAACTCACATCCTTAACTCACATCCTTGTTGTAGTTGTAGTCCTTATGTTGCAACTTGGTAGCAACTTACAATTTGAAAGCATGTAACGGCTTCAAAACTATGGTATGGCGGTGTGTAATTTATGTTGTAGAACAATATATGACAGTCTCAGACTAAATAGTCCCTGGTTAACTTAAAAACATTAAATTCAGCAAAAATAAAATGGAAAACAGGATTTGGGGAAATTTTTTCAATAAGGCCCTACTTAAGAAAACTTTAAAAAACTGAAGCAGCAGCAAAACACTTTCACGGACTTTCAGATTCATCATACAATGTTGGTGGAATGACCTTACCAACTCCATACGTGAAGGTGACTCACTCTCTGTCTTCAAAAAACGGCTAAAAACACATCTTTTCCAAGAGCACTTAACCAGTTACTAAAAAAATAAAATAAATTCTTGTTGCACTTAAATCTGTTTTGAATGCTATTCTGATGCTGGTGAAACTTTATAGTATGGCACTTTTTGTACAAATGTCTCCTTAAGATGATTCGCTTATGTTTTCCTCTTTTATAAGACACTTTGGATAAAAGCGTCTGCGAAATGAATGAAAGTAAATGTACTTAATTGAGAAACACTGGAGGGAGCCATGCATTAGTTTTGATATTTATTTTCTTTTATATACATTTTTTTTAAAAGACGGAAGATTGAGTTTTATTGCATATTATTGATGCGATATTGAGAATCGTGAAATTTGACTGGCGTCGGTATCGACTACTGAAATTTTGGCATCATGACAACCCAACTACAGACCTTATATTACTCGAAAAGCGCTTTTCTTAAAACACAGTATTAGAAAATTCCACAGGGAACCAATGGATCATAAATACTAATTCTCTTCTGTGTTTTAGGACTTCAACCTGAACATCTCTATTCCAGCTTGTTCTCTGTATTGCTGTCTCACCCAGACTATCTTAGTGACCTCTCCTATATCACAGCACTCATAGATCATTTTAACTTTGACATTTCAAGCCTCAATCCTTGTGAGATTCAACACGAAGAAGAGATGAGAGACAGGGATGAATGGAGACTCTGTGTGAGTGGATGTGTCTCTGTGTTTGTCTGTGCCCTGAGCTAATATGTGTCCAGTATTGGTTGATGCCTGTTTTCTCAAAATGAGTCAATTTCTGTTCTGTCACTGCTCCAGGAGTTAGTGTCTGAATCAGTGATTTTAAACTGGCTAGACTGTTTTTTTCTTGTCTATCCATCTCTTCTGAAGAAGGACAAACATTAATTATTTTATTGAACTTCTCTTTTGTTCTTACAATATTTATTTTGTTTTAATAGTTCAAGTAAACAGGCCTCCTGATTGCTTTTTGTGTGACAAAAAAGCTTTACCCCCGACCCATATCCCTTTCCTTGAGTTACCCATACAAATGTGGGTCTTCATAATTTAGCCAAGTAGGACATGTTCCCGAATCACCATCCTTTATTTCAGCCTTTATTGGCCCATGCAAAACATTTTCTTTTTGAAAACGCATTGATTTTGCAACATTTAGGCCACTAATACAGCCTGGAAGGGCATTTTCCTCCACCGAAACTAGAGACTTTTATTTTACTTTGTAAAATGACGAGGAAACTAGTTTAAACCGAAACCCCTTCTCCTAATCCTAACTCCTAACTAGGGCTGGGTGAAAAATATCACAGTATTTTTTTTTCATTTCGTTTGATATCAATATTTTTCACAATACACATTTCATACCATTTGTGGAACAGCAATCCACATGTTTGTTAAACCTCAAGGATGAATTAAACATAACTTGTTTGTTTACAAATAAACTCCAAGCTACCGTTAAAGTAAACTTAGGATTTAATCATACATAAAGTGCGTGATCTCTTTTTGATGAAATTTCGCCAATTTCATCCCCTTCAGCTGACTTTTGACTCCAATGAAAGACTTTCTTGAGACGCTTCACATTCCAGCACAGTAGGTGGCAGTAATGCAACAAAATCTGTATTGTCAACTGGCAATAAACATCACAAGAACATGTGTAGTACATACATAAAGAGCAATGGTGTTGATGTTGGAGTTGTTGTTGTGTTCAGTCGATAGGTATATCAAATCAAAATCAAATCAAATCAAATCACTTTATTGTCACACTACTGTGTACACAAGTGCAACAGTAGGTGAAAGTCTTTTGCAGAAATGTCTTGATTGGTACACAATGATATCATATTTTCCAGATATCTAGCTGCTAGCTAGCAACTACCTTGCATCTTTGTCAGTTTCCATGACAGCAAGACTATTAATACTTTCTAACAGGCTAATTTCATGACTGTGATTCAGTTAGCTAGTTGTGTGAATAACTTTGTCAAACTGCTCTCGTTTTTAGCGACACACACCTGATTCGATTGTCAAGATGTATAACATTGGATGAATATAAAAAATTACTAGAAAGTTTATCATCAATATCGATGTTTTTCTGAAAAATATTGATATAATTTTATCACCCAGCCCTACTCCTAACCCCTAATCTGATCCTATCCCTCACCCTCACACTTACCCTCAAGCCCCATCTCTCCTACCCTAATCTCTACCCACAACCTTTTCTAGTCTAAACAACCAACCCCAGACCGATGAGGAAAACCACAAGTTGCCAATGTGGGTACTAATTGGCTTATCGGGACCCACAGTTCAGAAACCTCACCATTTCCCAAGATCAGCAGGATAGGTTGATAGGAATGTTCTTCATGCACCTAACTTCAGCCCTAAGCCTCAACCTAATCCTAAAATCTGATTGTTTAATATGAATGTTGTTCCAGGACCAACAAGAATGTTTATTCAGGGACATGTCCTCTTTGGGTGAATTAAGTTAAGCCTTACCTAGGTGTTTCCTAAGTCTTTGCTGTAATCTTACAAAATGCATAGATTTCTAGTGCAAGGGTAGGTAAATGGAGACCTTCAGCTAGCTTAAAAGCAAGAACATGATCTCCAGATGATCTCAAGAATAATGTCACACCAATTTTTTTATTTGATTTCAGTTTGAAGTTGTGGATCTGAAAATGGCCAACGTTTTTGGTGAGAGATTGTTGTCTGCCAGAAACCATTAAAACAACTCCTGTTGTAAAAATTGTAAAAAAAAACAAAAAAAAAACACTTTTACCATAAAAATAACAGATTGTATGGCAGTAATCACAGAGCCAGAGCCTCTTTCACTACAGCACAAAAATGCTATTTTTTATGCTTTCATTAGCAGAGAACAATGAAGCATGCAAAACAAAGACTTGAAATGGGAGCTTTCTCTACTCATTTCTCTAGATCTTAGTGTCTATCCTTGTGTAAACAGCATTCTGTGGATAAACAAAGGACCTTACAATTGTGACTAGAGCCAAACAACAGAACTACAGCAGTGTACAGATGCTAGGATTGGTTTCATAACTTTATAGATTCACAGAGGGATGTTTCTCGTTCTCTCTCTTCTGCTCTTCCCACTCTTCTTTCCTGTTTCTTCTTTTTTTGTGGTGGTATCATGCTGTCTTCTCTCTGCAGGCCTCTGGCACAATTTAAACCAGGATAGTGAACAGAAGCCTTTTTCTTACGTATGCTCAGCGGAAACATTGCTGCTAAATTTAAAGGATTTATGAGCCATGCGCTTTCTCAGAACGTCACAATATCACAGCCAGACAAAGAGCTGTGACCAACAGGATCACTCCATGACATTAAAACTACATTATACAGACATCATGCTCGTCACACTCACATACATTCGTGGATACACAAACACAAACACACACAGGCACATGCACACCATCAATTACGCAACCGTCCACTTGGAAGGAAATATATTGCTGCAAAGAATTTATCCTCATCCATATAAAACTCAATCCATGGAAATGTTCCTATCAAGACATAAGAAATATAGATTTTCTTTCATAGCTACCTTTACATGTAATATGCATGCACCATGTGCAGTAAAGCACTGTGCCAATCAAAATTACAACCCATACACTGTATGCATAGAAAAGTTGCTCTTTTCATGTTCTTATGCAAGTGCGTTTACATGCACTTTAAAAGTTAGATTTCAGTAAGACTAAATCAATAACTCGTCTTTTTAAAATGTCAAGTAATCACTTTAGTCCGAAATCATACCAGTCTTGCTAAATCAAACTAACAGACCTCAATAATGCAATTGTAGTCCCACTCCTTTCAGCCCTTCAAAGCTCTCACAGTAGATGGTAAAGTCTTCAAAAGGAATAGGACATAAGAATGATCACTTCTAAATGGAACACACTCTGTATTAGTGTGAACGATAGAAATGTTCAATTTTGGATGGTAAGTCATTCACACCTGACACATTGATGTGGCTGTGCCTCTAATTATTGTAATAATTTGCTCTAATCTAGGAGCAAATTTCATCATCATCTGCCTTCGGACATCATATGTGCAATGGATAAAGTACATCTGAATGTAGAATGTAAGAAATGCATATGGCTGTACATTTTTCCATATTGTTGAGCCTGTTGTGCACGTGTAGCTTTAATCTGTATTCTATTGACTAATCCTCCTATCTGTCTGCCATAGTAACATCAGTAGGTCTGTCACATATTTCCTATATTTGCAGTAAATGTCTTTCTTTAAAAACAAGTAAAAGAAATGTTCTCTTCACGATCTTATGTGGATTTGTTCACAAATTCAGTCATAAAATACATTAAAAGAGTGTAACAGAGCTGTTCAGCTTGTAGTCCAAAAACCCGTAAGAGAATTCGCCATGGGTTCCCTCTGGATTTCCTTTGGGTTTTTATAATGGGGGTTTTCAGTGGCGGGCCGTGCATTAAAAGTCTAGGCCTTCTGTGTGATTCATGCCATTAAGAAAACGCAGTTTCACAATGAATAAGACACCCTATGCCTTTGGGCATCATACATTATGTCGTAGCTAACTAAATATTACCAACTGCCAGAACTTGAAATGACACTTAATGCTCAAGCAAGCCTAATTTTACCTGCAGCATGACTGTATTGTGAAATGTACGTCTCCCGAACAGACATTCAAAAATCATAATTTTTCATATGAATCTACCAAGGAGGTCTATAATACCTGGAAAAATCTATTTAATAATATTTGTGATTTAAATGTTGCTTGCAATAAATTTCGGTTTGTCAGGGAACACGATTATGCTGCATTGCAACACGTCTCTCCTCCTGGCGATTAGACTGTGTTCATGTGTGACAGAGGAAGCGTGGCTTTGGAGACACCTCTGAAGAGAGGGCAGGCTCTATGCTTTCAAAGCTAGCTTTCTAACTTCTAGCCTCTCTGGATTACACACCCTAGCTTTAAGCTTTTCTCAAAGCAAATCAGTTTGCAGATTGCATTTTTCTGTACACCATGTCGCACCTTTTTTTAATAACAAGCTGCTCTTCATTTTCTTGACCTGTTTGGGAGTCGTCCCATTCTGTGGAGATTTCTTCCTCCATTTGGGGGTTTTCTGGGTCTAAATTGATTGAGTAGCGCGATGATCCAGCTGAGTCCTCCTGTCTCTGGAGCACAAATATCGAGAAGCCTGCTGGACTCGCAGGATAAATCTGTTCTGCACCAAAATCAATGTGTAAATAATTTTAGAAATGCACGTGGCTGTAAAGTTTTCCATGTTGTTGAGCCTGCTGTGTGCGTCTCGCTGTTTAGAAGCTAGCTGACTTCTTCGACCCGGAAAACATTTACATCACTACCTCAGCTGACGTCTTTTCTTTGGCTATTTGATTACACATGGGCTATTTCATGTCCACTTGTACAGAGTAATGAGGACTTTAGCTCGACCACGCAAAAAGCTGTGGTAGCTCAATTATAACTGCCCTTGGAAAACATAGGCCTGCTCTTTGTGACTTTCGCACCCCACAGTTTCCTGGAATCACACACAATGTTTTTATTTTAGACTAAGACTCCAGATTGAAAGGCTTCTTTGGAGACCATTAATCCATAAAGAGCCCCAGGATGTTCAGACAAAGCCCCACATTGACAGTTCTCCCTGTGATATGACTATCAATATAATACAATCACTCACAAAATGCATTAAAATCTAGACTCACTGAGGATATTTTTTCTTGATGTTGTTTCTGCTGTTGTAGCCCTACCCCTCAAGGTTTGACGTGTTGTGCATTCTGAGATCCTATTCTGCTCACTACAATTGTACAGAGTGGTTATCTGAGTTACTGTAGCCTTTCTGTCATCTTAAACCAGTCTGACCATTCTCCGTTGAGCTCTCTCATCAAAAAGACATTTCTGCCATCCATCAAGATACAATTTTTCCCCCATTCTGATGGTTGACGTGAACCTTAACTGAAGCTCCTTAACATATCTATCTATCTATCTATCTATCTATCTATCTATCTATCTATCTATCTATCTATCTATCTATCTATCTATCTATCTATCTATCTATCTATCTATCTATCTATCTATCTATCTATCTATCTATCTATCTATCTATCTAATATTCAACTCTGTTCATTTAACTTTGCTGTTTTTTCTGTTCTATAAAATTTACTTCATTATATTCTATTCTTTTATTTTACTGAACTATATGTTTCTTTTCTACTTTATGCTACTCTGTTCTATTCTCATATATATAATCTCCATAGTGTGCCTCTGACAGCTGTTGTGATCTAGCAGGGACCCATTTTTCCCTCAGAGTTGCTGTACGTCAAATTGCAATGAGATGTGGAGTGCTTAGCTATTTGTAAACCTGTATGACAGCTGCCCTCATAGAACTCAAACACTTTCCATAGTGTTTATGCTTAAAATGTGGTGAAAAGCAGAGTTCATCTTGGATTCAGGTGCTGAAGGGGACATTTCCGTGTGTGTGTGTGTGTGTGTGTGTGTGTGTGTGTGTGTGTGTGTGCGTGTGTGTGTGAGGAGGAGAGGTCAATACTGGTATGGAGGATGTTTGTTATTCCATAGGGGTTGCCATCAATGGTCTTTATCCCTAGTGTAGATCTACACACTCAGCTTTGACAAGGCAAGAAATACAAAAAGCACACACTTGCATACATATACACAAACAGACATTCAGTACATGCAGGTGTGCACACAAGCTGCACACACGTGGCTGTCAGCCCACATCATTCAATCTGCCTCTCCATCATTTTACATCCACTCCATCTACACAGGACTCAGTATCCCAGCAACAGGCATCATAATCACAACCCTCTCCCTCTCTTTTCCTCCCTGTGACTTCCTTCCCCCCCTTCCCTCTCTATCACTGTTTCTCACTCCATCTTGTTTTCTCCATCTCTGTTTGCAGAGGACAGGGTGTACGTTAATACATGTGTGTATTTGTGCGTGGCCACTCCTCACACAAAAGTCTACACACAACCATATTAAATGTAATTTTAAGAGATAGTTCACCCAAAAATATACATTCTGTCATCATTTACTCACCATCATTATGTTCCAAACCCATATGAATATCTTCCATAGAACATGAAAGATGTAGGCAGAATGACAGACTCAATCACCATTCACTTTCATAATATGGAAAAAAGATGCAATGAAAGTGAATGGTGACTGAGACTAGGATACAGCCAAACATCTCCTTTTGTGTTCCACATATGAAGTCATACAGGTTTTAAACAACACAAAGGATTACAGAATTTTCAATATTTTCAAGTATTTCAATGAAGGTATATAGACTTTCAGAAATAATATACTGTATTGATACCTTGATTATTTGCACAATGACAAGACAATTAAAAGTATGCAGTTTGGAAATAAATAACTAAAACTGACCATCAAGGGACTGAGAGTTTGCTTTCATGAGGATGTCAGTTGTTAGTTTTCATTAATATATTTTTAATCATGATTGGAAATTTTGATTTTATAATATGTTTCTCTGTCATTTTAATTGATCAAACATGAAGGAGATAACATAAGTGGGACAATCCACACTAATACCACCACAAAACATCACAGAATTCATCAAACCTACTGATAATACTTACAGATGATTGTGCTGTTGTTTCCCAAGAAAATGATGTAACTTCCAGGAAGATTAGGTCATAAAGTTTCATTATTATTTAAAGCGAATCACAGGGGTAGTACTAAAGAGTATAAAATATATATAAAAATATAAAAAGAAAAAAAAACTATTCCCAAGAAAGCATGTTTTGTTTGTAACATTTAAATTAGAAAAAAGAAAGAAAGAAACACTTAGAAAAACATGACAACATGGTCAAACCAAAGTAGTGAAATTATTTAAAATTCACTCTTTTATCATCAATGTATAATCATCTAATATAGTTTAATATTTTATTTATTAAATTATGACATTTGTGATGTGGAAAATTTACTGCATAACAGGAATAACCTGTGTGTGTGTGTGTGTGTGTGTGTGTGTGTGTGGTTTGTTCTTTTTTGTGTCCAGATCAAATCAGCTTTGGTTTGTTAAGACTTTATACTTGCAATTGGAGAAATGAGATCTTAAATGTCACACAAATCTTTCTGCTCTTCTGATCAAGAGAATATTATCCCATTTGTGGTTTCTTGTGTTTACCTAGTCATCAGACCTCCCTTATTTTCCCTATCCTCTCTTTTGCTCACTGTCTTTCTAAACCTCCTTTTCACTCTATTGCCTCTCATCATCTCGCTCTCACTCACATACTGGCGAACACATAATTTACTGTACTGAAGTGATTTGATGTAATGCATATTAGGCTCAATTGAATATACCAGTGGTTATTTTATCTGAATGTAATTGCATTTGGGAGAATTTTACTTTCAAGAAAATATGGATGCTGTGATTAATTCACAGAATCCATTAAAAAAACCAACCAACAAAGCAAGAGGGAATAGTTTTATGCCAATTCAGACTGAACTTACAGTGAAATCGGAAAGAATAGGCTGACATTTCGTTAACTAAAATCGGTATGTGCTTACAGAAAAGCAAAACATTACCCCCAGTGTCCAAAAGCAGTAACTGTTTTTGGGCATATAGGCATGTGTGAGCTCCATTTTCTGGGTGAAATTTACATGGACGGATGCCAAAAACAAGTTGTGAAGAGAGTTTTTGTCAACTGTACAGGCAATAATACAGTAAAGAGGCATATTTTAGGAATAAAAATGTAAATTAGAAGGAAAAATATAACCTCCGAATCGCGATCATCACCGATTATGCAAACGCAATTACATCCTTGTTTTAATGTGGGATCCAAACCCGGGTCTCCGAAGCTACAAATGCAACGCACATTCAGTCACACCACAGGGGAAGGTAAACACACTGGATAAGATGCATGAATGTCTGATAGATGATGGCACGTGTTGGTACGTCGGCATAATGTGGTTGATCCTAGAGTACTGGAACTCTCGGAAACAACATGTAAATTTCCTGTGTGATCATATTGGCTACTTGGTGTGCTTCCAGCAGGTATTGCAAGCATGCCCCGACAGAGTCCTTGTTTTATAGGTGAAATGTGTCATTTCTGCACCATTACCATCACCAAACGGAATTTCAAACATAATCATAGTTTTCAGAAAACTCGTCTTCTATTGGTTGTACAAACAGATGGTCTCACCCCAAACTCATGCCATAGATGAAGTTACTGTGTACCAACAAATGCACCGCTTCGCCACTTCCAGGTTCATCTGGCAGTCCAGAAAAGAGCTGAGTTCACAAATTGAGCTGAAAATGGGATTTGACATAAATCATGATATTTCAAGGTTCACTGTCATTGTTATCATGTCTGCTCTATTAGACCAACTGGGCCACAGCTGCTGTTGGTAGATTTGAACTTTTCACAAAGAATTCTAACAAGCCCCGATTGCAAATGTTTGCTTTTAATTTCCTAAATTCAACAGCTGTGCCATATAGGAGGCCATATATGATCTATTGTAATAATTATCGGTAACGCTTTAGATTACAGCACAAGTACACCGAATTTACAGAATACCTTTTTGTAATAATAGTGTACATACAAATTACTTTCGTGTAGGTATAAGGGAACAATATGCAAAGTTTGGGGAATAAAGGGGTAATAACCTGGAAAATGTAAAATAATTTATACTGTAAGTTTTTTATAACTAAGGGGTAACTATTCTAATATTACATGGTATGTAAATGGTATGTGTGTGTATAATATATATATATACACACACACACACACACACACACACACACACACACACACACACACACACACACACACACACACACACACACACCTATGTATTATTACAAAAAGGTATGCAGTGTATGTTCTTTCTAAATTGCTCCAACATGATTGTTGTTTAGCATAGTAGGTCATTTACCACTATACATATACACTGTATATACCATTTATTTATATAGCGCTTTATATTATAGTCTACAGATTGTTTCAAAGCAGCTTCACAGTAATAAACAGAAAAAGAACAGTAATGTTTCAAAATGCATCAATTATGAAAAATACTTAAATTTCAACTATAAAGCAGCTCAAGACAGTAATGTAATTATTCAGCTCAATTAGTTCAAGTTTTGTGTTCTCATCTGATAGTGTCAATACAGTTAGTTCGATAATATTTTCTCAATATTAATAGTCATTTAAGCCCCCAAAGAGCAAGCTAAATGCGAAAATGGCAAGGAACCAAAACTCCATCAGATGACAGTAGTGAAAAAAAAAAAGAAATCATGTATCCTGTAATAATAGAGTATGTTCCTCATAGTTAAAAAATACCTACAGTAGCCTAAATGTGTAGGTACACTATCATTACAAAAAGGTACACTGTGTATGTTCTCGCTTAATTGCTCTCAAAGGAAGATTGTTGTTTAGCATAGTATAAGGTTATATACCACATAATATTAGAATAGTTACCCCTTAGTTATAAATACTTACAGTATAAATTATTTGTAATTTTCCAGGTTGTTACCCCTTTATTCCCCAAACTTTGCATGTTGTTCCCTTATACCTACAAGTACGTACTGCGTAGTTACCTTTTTGTATTAATAGTGTATACTGTAAATTTGTTGTACTTACACTGTAAATTGAGGGCTGTAATTTAAAGTGTTACCCAATTATCTTATATAAACAAAACTCATGGAAGGTCTAACAGGAAGAACGGGACACTGTCTCCAACATCGCAGCACTTAGGCTACTGTTTGTGAAAGGATATGCAAATGAAAATAATGTCATACTGCTAAAATTATGTCTTTCCATTTATTTTAATGCAGAAAGTAACAATTGTAATATCAAAAACTGCTGTTATTACAGTCAGTGTGAACATGGAATATGATGATAAATATTATTTACTACATGTGGGTTAATAATTTAAACAGTAAAGATGCATATTGTGTGTCTGATGGTAGTTTTCATTTTTATATGCCACATTTATCAAGCTTTAGAAGTGTGTTAAACATGTGAAGATATATATTCATCAACCTGTTACATGTCATACATAATAAAACAGGCCTATTGAATAACGATAAAACTTGTTTTTATGATAATTCAAAAAGATGCATACATAAGCACAATTTATATTTACAGAGGGACTATTTGCACTATGTGTAAATAGCACCTGCCACACAACAGTCTAGTCGAAACACACAAATTGAAGACAAACTGCACCCACCAGTGTTGCTGCAGTGGCATGGGAAGTAACAACGTTGTGGCTGTGCTTTTTTTTTAGTGAGGACAACCCGGGTTTGATTCTGCCTTTTGTGTCATTTTTTCCCACCCTGTTTCCTGTCTAAATACTTAAAAAGTATAGTTTCTTTAATACTACTTATAATAATAAATACAAATTAATATAAAGTTTGATTTCGTTGCAGTGATTTGGTCATGGAGAAGGTCGGGGAGTTGAGAGAAAGATTTGATACGGGTAAAATTAACAATGGTTGTATTAAAATAATATTGTAGTAACACAATTTTTTTTGTGTGGAAGCCATAGTTATAATGCAATTACCCATGACATTACTATAGTAATATGGTGGTAATAAAGTAACCATGTTTAATTTTGTGGTTACTATGATTTTACCACAAAATACAATGGTGATACTATGGTTACTGTAGTAAACCATGGGTACTTTATGTTTTGGAAAGTTAGGGGTAGAGGGTTGATGTAGGGTGTCTGTGGGACTGCAATGTAAATAGTATTGATCACAAATAGCCACTGTCTTATATTTAACTAACCAATTAACTTCAAGTATTTAAGCATAAGCATTTAGTGTGGCCAAACTGGTGACCAGTACTACAAGTATTAAAAAGCTCTGGGCCACTGTGAGCAAATGATACTTAATTCACCTTATTTAATTAATCAATTTCAAAAATGGCACAATGCATATACCATGAACTAGCTTCATGTTTACAAGCATATAGCTTACATCATTAGATATGTGCACAAGACATCTGTCTGCCGTTTTAATGATTTGTTGAATTTCAGTGATAGTTTTGAGATTGTTCCAAGCACCTTCGAATGGTGGTTTCTATTTTGAATCATGCAAAATGTAAGCCTACTTTTTCTTCGTGCTTCCTTTTCTAGCTGTGCAGTGTAATTTTTCAATATATTCCTTAAGTTGAATAATTTAACTGTTTAGTGAAAACTTCAACAACTAAACCGAAATGCTATAAGAACTGAAACAATCTTATTATGACAACACTGTAAAAGGCAAAGTCTCATCCATTCTTTTAACTATTGAGTTTAAATTACACCCTTCCTGTATGATTCAAACACTGTGTTCTGTACTTTTCCCAAAGTGACTGCAAAACTACCTCCCTAGGGACAGAGCAATACTTTGTTGTATTGTATTCATTTTACTTACATTGAGTGGAACGTTCCTGGAAGCAGAGGAGCAAATCCGATGATGTATTTTATTCTGTTCTAGAGAAAAATGTCACCCTACTGTTCCGCTGAGGAAATGGAAAATAAATGATATACTTCAGAGAGAGAGCACACTTCATTAGACTTTGTACAGTGTTTATGTTCACCAAATGGCACACAGGTACTGTACTTCTGCTGAAAATAATAATAATACAGATAATTAAATAAATAAAAATAGGCTTAGTATAGGGGAAGGACACAAGTGAGAGAAAGCTGTTATTTAATGCTGTTTGTGAGACATTTTTTAAGATTACACTGCTATGTGAAAGAAACAAAGTAATCTTCTTGACCTCTTCAGGTATAGGCAGCATATGAAAGAACTTAAAGGGATATTTCACACAAAAATAAAATTTCTATCACCATTTACTCACCCTCATGTTGTTCCAAACACTTATGTCTTTCTTCTGTGGAACAAAAGATAATGATGTTAGACAGAATGTTATAGATAAACTGACCACTCACTTTTATTGCATCTTTTTTTCAGACAATGAACGTGAATGGGGACTGAGGCTGTCAGTCCCTAACAATCTGTCCAACATCTCCATTTGTCTTCCACAAGTCTGTCAGCTAATTTTGGAACAGCGATGAGGGCGAGTAAATGACAATTTAAATTTAGAGGTAAAATAACCCTATAAGAGAAAATGTGTAGCTTCTTGTCTGTAAATGAGAGTGTGTGCGGGTTTACTGGAAACATTGACAGCCATTAGGGCAGACGTCATGTTTCTTCTAAACCCTGTGCTCTGGCATTCTGGGTAATAATGGTCCTTGGGTGCTTATTATCGCCCTTTGGCATCTGTTATCTGAATGAATTACAGTCACAGTCTTGCTGTGCACAGGAGAGTTTCAAAGAACCTATTTTCTCTCATATCCAGTGCATTGTAAGAACTGACATTTGAAACACAGCAGAAGGTTAAAAGTAATTTGAAAACTCTCACGGTTCCCAAACTCATTATTTTTCAAATGATGCCCTAGTATAAATTTCCTTTGAGAATGTTTTCCCATCATTCCAAACATCGCAGCTTTTCAAAACTATTATAACATTTGAAAGTTTAACATTCTTGATATTACGACTACAAGGCTACAATACAGTACACCCCTTTGTTTAGATTCAAACGGACAACACTAAACAGACAATACTACATGCGATCGTCCACTTTCAGTGTGCTGGTGTGATCTAATTTACTGTCAACATGGCACAATGGGCAGTGTGCTGTTTCCATTCTCAGTAAACAAAATTACTGTGAGATCTTTCTTTATTCAGCACATAAGTGAGTCATTAAGTATTTATCGTTACTTTAATGGAAAGGTTGAACACAGAAACTAGAAAATGTGATATTTGGAGATGCAAAACTCACTGCCATGATGTTAGGGTATTAGGCTATTGCTGTCCAGCTATGCAAAGGTGTTCTGAGTGGTTTATGTGTGTTGCTTTGCAATTGCTAGGGCATTCTGGGTTGTTGCCTAGGTTGTAGCTTACTGGCCCAAGTCAACAAAGCCCACCCCTCAAGTCTCCAAGTCTGATATTCTGGTTGCTATATTTAAGGTTGGATTCCTACTTCAATGTACATCTATGGGATTTTTTTCTCCCATTTTGTCATCCAAAAAGCAAGAGAAAGCAAAAAATCCAATGAAAAGACAAAAGGTAGAAGACTGTGTACTTAATTTCTTCAATGAGGTAATAAACCCCCCCATAGAATGAAAAAATATCTGGTAGAATTTACTGTAAGACCAGCTGCTCAGTCAAGTCACTGCCCTGTTCATCACAGGAGACCATGGGATATTTATGTATACTGTATCTGCTTATGTGCGTTTATGCAAACACGCTCCACTGCTTTGTGAGTGCTAATTACCGCAGCTAACAACCTCCTACAACAGTGTTAACACATCAATTGAAGAGAGAGAGAGAGAGAGAGAGAGAGAGAGAGAGAGAGAGAGAGAGAGAGAGAGAGAGAGAGAGAGAGAGAGAGAGAACGTGAGTGGAGAGATTTAATAAGAGGACAAATAAGGGTTGATTCTTTTATATAAACAACACAAACACTCACACATAGCTGGTCAGGAGATCATGTGACCACTGCACATGCTTCTACTGTAAGTCCCGGAGGCAGGGCACAGACTTCACAGGGTCTGGGTAACAAAGTCTGGCAAAATCAGCACTAAATCAGCAGCTGTGCATGTATGGACCGATAGTGATGTACATTATTGGCTTGTCAGAATCCATTCCTTCAATAGTCATTTCAGAGCCAATACAGTTAAATGACAGAGGGACAGCTGTGTATGTATATGAGTGTGTGTGTGTGTGCTACCAGAAATAGAAAATCAACATCAGCAGATTAAGTATAGGGTTAAGGCCATGTTCAAGAGGTGTAGATTTCAGGCAAATCTGCACAGATTAACTTAATGTTATTAAAGGAACGTCATTTTGCTACAATAAGATTTAAATGCAGTGGGTAGATAACAGAATGTACAGGAAGTGCTGAGAATTTCCAATGCACCTTCAGTCCAACAGAGCTGAACTATCCAAAAGCACTGAGAAGACACACATCTCCGACACCGAACATACTTAAAATGGTTAATTCCCTCAAAAAGGAAAATTGTTATTATTTATTGGTCCTCATGTCAAAAAGACACCATAAAAGCAGTCCATTTGACTTGCACAACACATTCCTAGTCTTATGAAGCCGTATGATTCTGTAGCTTTGTGTCAGTAACAGACTTTTAAATAAAATCTTTATTTATGCACCTAAATGGAATTATAGGGCCGATACCGATAACTGATCATTCACAGCTCTTTGTGGTCAATACGGATAACCCTTTAACATGGAACTGCTAGCTAATTCATTAAAAGCGTCTCAATTTAAAGCTTGGAATTTGGACTTGCTGCTATTTAAGGTTCAGTGAATGTAACATGAACAAAGAAATTGTCTGTTACAGGTAAATGCTGATTTGAACAAATAAATAACAATACAAGTGCATAAATTGTATGGTGCCCATTTATGCGTGATTTCTTCAGCAAAAAATCATGCGTGACTTTTTCCCCCAAACCACTTGAGCGCAAACCACGGCCCGCAGTCATGACTAAAGCCCTCACGAATGTTTTCACAGGTCATCTCAATCATACAGTGCATGGATCGGACTCCAGAAATATCGTGAATGGATCCTATGCCAACTAACTGTAAGATAAGCCTGCCGGTATTATTCAATAAGGGCGTGACTTGCACTCAAGTGGTTTGGGGGAAAAACATCATAATCAACACAATAATCTCTTCTTTTACAGGAGAAATCAATGCAGATGGAGGGTGAATTTAAGATGAAAATTTTTTAATTTTTTGGGTGACATACACACACACACACACACACACACACACACACACACACACACACACACACATTGGTCTACCTATCATTATGAGGATTTTCCATAGACATAATTTTTATACTGTACAAACTATAGATTCTATCCCCTACCACAACCCCTAAACCTAACCCTCACAGAAAACTTTCTACATTTTTACATTTTCAATAAAACATCGTTTCATATATTTTTTATATAAAAATATTTTTTTAAATTATGGGGACACTAGAAATGTCCTCATAAACCACATTTATAGCATAATACCCTTGTAATTACCAGTTTGTAACCTAAAAATTGTCCCCGTAAACCACATAAACATGCCCACACACACTCACACACACACAATTTAAGAAAGCAGTTTAACACAAACACTTCGAATGCTTCAACATATGAAGATTTCACATATAACATATATAAAAGATTTCCTTAACATATTGCTCCACAAACACTGGGAACAAATTTTACCCACAGACACAGAATATTTCAAAACAGAACCAAGGTGCTGATACAAAGGCAAGTGAAGTGCCAGATATTGATGACACATAAATAGTGCTCTTTCTCAAATTAATCCTTTTAAACTCTGGTTGCTTTAGAGGACTGTCCTTGTAACAAGTACAAAAATGAAAGAAATTCTATAGGTTGTGGCAGCGTAATGGCAAAGGGTCTGTATTGAGAGAACAAAGGCTGGTGTGGATGAATAACAAATATCTCAGTATGGAATGCTAAGTGCAGAGATGTGCTGCAAAAATAGATCAACCTCAAGGATTCCACAAACAAGAAAAGATTATCAAAATATCAGTATTATAAGAAGATCTGCAAAAAAACAACAATACCAACAACGACTAACCAAACAACAGACATAATTCTATGTTTTCTTCAACTCCCAAAAAATGTCCCAAATTCCTTCTTGGAAAGGTGCAATAGAACAACATTTAAAGTAGACCAATATGGAAACTTTTAAGGTGTACATTTTCAGCCTCGACTCCACACAGATGTGGTTTTGTAATATCACACGAACATGAACCTGGGGTGATGTACACATTTAATGCTTAACATTCACTTTTAAGCAAATAAAATGCACCAGTCATTCAAAGTTCTTACATTACCTCTTTAGAAAATTTTTGCAGTAATGGATTGTGATCTTCTCTCTTGACAATTGTACATCTGCTAAACAAATTATATCCTTTATACTTTATAACCTACAGTATGTCATCTTCCAAGTATTTGACAACAAAATGCTTTTTGGATGGAAATTGGAACTATACTTGTAAGTAGGTATATCCAACATGTGACCTCAAAAAGAACATTTTAAAAAAATGCAGTAATCAAAGGTGTGAACTGGTGTGGACAATTAATATGAAGCAAGAAATAAAAGAAGCCATTTCAAAATAAAAGACAAACACTAAACTACTGAAATAATGTAAGAAAATAGAAACAAGACTCTATTTGATTGTTTTAGTGATTGTTTTTTTGCACCATGCACCAATTTGTGAAAGAAATTGGGTTGGGTTGTCAAGTCAACATGTTAATTTAGAATATTAAGGCATTAGACACCTATGGGTGTTACGCACATAGTTGTTGATGATAATGATGACTTTAAGCAGAACATTTGTCTTTACATAAAGTATAATTGAGTAATTACGGTGGTGGTGTGTAACAAGGAAGTTATGTTGTGCACCAGGACAGAAAGTGCATGTTTGATCAGGTAATAATGATCCTTAACCCTCAAAGTAAGGTACTTTGATGACAGCCCATTCATCCATCCATCCATGAGCTGCCATGCTGGGTGTGAATGAAACTGTACAGACACACGGCATTGTGGTGCCTAAAAGTCTGTGTGAGCTGAACTTGCCTTCCTGCCTTCAAATGATTTTGCCAAACTGATTCATTGAAAAATAATCTATTCAAAAGAGTGATTCATCAGCTAATCAGTTTTGGCTAGTTCTGATTTTACACAGCCAACGGAAAGTAGAACACATGACTTGGTTACTGAAAAATGTTTACGTTAGTGATTTAACAGCTTGACACACCACGGTGGATTTTCATAGGTATATTGCGTATGACTTTTCTCCAAATGACTGTTCTCCAAATTCCACATGATAAATATGGCATATTCACACTGATAATGATAATCTTCCCATCCAGTGAACTGTTTTGTAAATGATTCAGTTGAATGAATCAATGAATAGATTGATCTGATTCACAAATCAGACTGAATGATTCTTTAATGATTTTGAGTTCAGTTGACAGACTTATCCAGGCACAGTGGTTCTTCTATGATCTATCTTCTACTTTTAAAGTGTTTTTTCTATGTTTATAATTTTTTTTCTGTGACTGTTATATAGAAAAGACCTTGAAATTCTTCAAAATATAGAATTTTTGTATACGAGTTTGATGTAATGAGGGTGAGTTCATGATTAAATAATTAAAATTTTGGGATAAAATATTCCTTAAAAAATACAACACCTTAAAAAAAGCTGTTGGCTCTGCCTGAAGCTGAATCAAGTATGAGTCAAATGCACTGTTAGTTAAGTTAAAAGGTTAGGTAACCCAAAAATTTTACGCTGGCATGTCCTGCTGGATTTTTCCGGCATTACAGCAGAAACTACATAAAATTCTGCGTCATTTTGGGGCATACAGATAATTGTAAGACATCATTAGAGACCTTAAAGGGTCTACTTTTATTTGTGTACACTCACAATAGCAACAAAACCTTGTGCTTTTATAAAATAAAGAAAATAAAAAGGGTGAGCTGTAAGCAGCCTCTGGGCTCGCGCGCATATATCTGAAACATGTCACAAAAATTAACTGAAACTGCGAATACTTATCACACAAACATGAAACATATGTCTAAAGAAATGTCTACTTTTAAATAAAACAATTAAAATTTAAAACAAATATTCTCCTGCAATATAATCTGTATGAAACAAAGCGATGTACAGTTTTTACAGGCTCAGCTAATTATCTCTAATGTGATCACACCCACCAGCAGAGCGCGCCATTCATACGCTAATGTGCTGAGACGATCAATGCAAATGGTGAACGCCCCAACTTAAAAACAAAGTCATTCACTTTTCTGCGCATTTGAAAGACAGCACGATACACAACTGAGAAAACTCCTGGATAGTGACGAAGAGTTCACATTTTCCTCAGAAGAAAAGCGGGACCCCAATGAACGTTTGTATTTTGAAAAGAGACTTGATCCAGCCGAGGATGCAATTTCAGATGAGTAAATAATTTATTTTTCATTAGTTGACATGCTATTTTATATAAACATGTGCATATTTTACTAGTGGGACTGTTTCCAGACTTGCCAGCCAGGATTCAGAGTATTGAAATTTGAAATATGTCCTAATAGGCAAGTTTTAGTTACATTTAAATGCTGTTTCGGCTAAAGCAGGTATTTAAATTGTATGCTGTATGATATAAATATGGTATGTAATATGATATCAAAATAATATGAATGTTTAGATTATATTTTGTCTAGTATTTATGCTGCCTCATTATCATGAACAAAGCTTGTGCTTGCAAATATGTGTTCAGGTTAAATTAGTAAAATGCACTTTAAATATGCCCATATTAGAAAACAACCATCTTGTAATGATTTCTGAATGATCATGTGACACTGAAGACTGCAGTAATGGTGCTGAAAATGCAGCTTTGATCACAAATACATTTTACAATATATTAAAATAGAAAGCTGTTCTTTTAAATTGTAAAAATAGTTCAAAATATCACTGTTTTTACTGTATTTTGGATCAAATAAATGCAGTCTTGGTGAGCAGAATAGACTTAAAATTTGGTAAAGTCTTTATGTAAAGAAAATGTATAGTCAGATTACTTCTTTTAACTTAAAATTTGATTTTGATCATTAATTCTTTCTGTCACATTCCTCAGTGATAGGCCCAGGGGAGGGGTCTTTTGTCTCCTCAGGTGTGAATTACAATCAATATTCATTATAGTTCACACCTCCTCGTATATGACCTTTCTAACGCTAAAAGTGTCTTATTATTTTAATAATAGAAATCTTGTATGAATGTGTGATCAGGATGGTTTTAACATCATTTTGTAGAAAAAAACTCTAGGCTACAAGATCCAGTTCTCAAAAGTCTTGTGGACAAATGTTTATTATGTGTTATGTGGCCTTATTTCAATGACTTAAACATGTAGTTTTTTCAAAAACCATGCATAAACGTTATTTTCTCAAAAATACAAACATGTACACACATATTTCTCACATATTATTTTAGCCCAGTTTGCGCTGAATACAGTGTTATCAGACTTAAGCCATTAATGTGTTTTTAAGCAACTGAAAAAGCACAAATGTCAAGGCATGTCAAAACTTTTCCAGGGCCCAAAACAGCCTCAGACCCCAGAGGGTTAATGTGTAGAGTGGTGGTGGTGTAGTGGGCTAAAGCACATAACTATTAATCAGAAGGTTGCTGGTTTGATCCACCATTGTGTCCTTGAGCAAGGCACTTATCTCCAGGTTGCTCCGGGGGGATTGTCCCTGTAATAAGTACACTGTAAGTCGCTTTGGATAAAAGCTTCTGCCAAATGCATAAATGTAAATGAAATGCAAAACTCAATATAAACAAACATAAACCATGAGACAAACAGACACACACACAACACGGCCATGCGTGTCTCTCTCTCTCTCGAACTGGCACCTCTAGCTCATCTTCATCCCCTCCCGGCTGATTAGCCCACGGCCCGGCCTCACCCTCCTCCTCATCACAGTCAGCAAAAACATAATCCATAAAACTGGTGGCTAAATCAATCTCTTCTGAAGCAACCCAGTTGATTTTGGGTGAGAACAGCATCGGCATTGCAGTCCATGTAAATTAACTTTTATTCTCAGGTTTTCAGACACACTTCTGCATTTTCTCAAGGACTTTAAATTACACTCATCAGCTTCCGGGATAACAGATAACATAAACTCAGAAATACCATATAAACAGCTTTGTAACATTCAACTCCGGTTAACGTTGGGTGTGCATTTGTCTCAGACTCTCTGGTGCTCCGCCGGCCTTTTGAAGCCCATCTCTGCCATCACTGAATGAGTCACAGGTGTTTGACTTCAACAATCACCAGGGGATGGCCCTTACCGCTTCCTCTCTCCCCATTACCAGGCACAAGACCACATCCTGCTCCATATGCTGTCTAACGGCAGAACCCTTCTACATAGGGGAGCCTTCAACCAAGTATAAAGTAGCATAACGCAGCGGTCCCATAAACATTCTATGTCTGGTAATCTTCAACATGTTTTACACTAAACAGTTAAACTATGATAACATTTCTGTTTTAGATAGGTGTCAGTTTATGGCTCTCCCCATTAATTTGTATGGTCTCCGCAAATGACTTACTGTCATAACAAGCTAGTTGACCATTACGCTCTCTCCTATGGTAAAAGCAAGGAGGTTGTTATTTCTGGGTAGACGATCTCTGCTAGCGTTCTGTGCATGCATCAAGCACTAGGAAGTGTAATCAAGCTTGAAATCAAGATCGTGTCTAGAGACTGCAATGGCAAGATGTACAGTGAAAAAGGAGTTATATTTTGTTCTGTTCTCACCCAAAACCAACTGGATTGCTTCAACATGGATTAAGCCACTGGAGATGTACAAATTACTTTTGTACTGCCTTTATCTCCTTTATGGAGCTTCAAAGGCCTGATTACCATTCACTTGCAATGTATGGACCTACAAAGCTGAAATATTATTTTAAATCTTTGTTTGTATTCTGTAGAAGAAAGTTATACACATCTTAGATGACATGAGACAGTAAACGATGAGAGAATTTTCATTTTTGGGTGAACTAACTTTTAGCTATTAGTTTAATATATTATATCCTGAGATAAATATTTGGCACTGATAAAAATATCACTGAACCATCCTCTTCTGATGAAACAGCACACTAAAATGCTGGAAATGGAATTACATGTGAATTAGATGTGTCCCTTTCTCGCACGGATAACCCGCAAAACACGCTCATAAGCCTACCCTTATACTCACACTCAAATGCACGTGTGCAAACACAGCAGCTTTTGACATGAGGGTGGACTGGTTGGGCCTACTGTCTGTAAAGAAGGGTGAGACATATGACCCAGGTTGAAAGTTGCCCACCAACAAATCTAACTTAAGAGAAAGAACTGGAGAGCTTATCAGGATATGCGTGGTTAGGGGCAGTGTGAGGGCTACATTACTTCACACACCCACACCCATGCATATAAACTATGCTGTGTCTGAGAGAGCAAATTTCATACTTCCATCCTACAGCATTTTATCTTAGTCTTATGACACTCTTATGTGAATCATAGCGGATGCCCTGTAGAGACATCTGTCATGTCCTGGAATAACACACAGATAATCTTGATAGCACCAACTGCTTTCAGGGCCTGGAGGTCAGCTCTCTTGCATTTAAGGCCTTGTAAAGAGAGTTTGAGTTTTGCGAAGGGTGACAGGATCACTGTTGGATCCAGTGGCGGATTTTGTGATTTTGGGGCCCGATGCAAAGTACAGAAATGGGGCCTTCTTCAATGACACACATTTAGGTCACTTTTCTCTTAAAGGTGCTGTAAGCCTTTTATTTTTTATTATTTCATTTTTTGTATGGAATAGTATGGAGAAAATACTCCTATGCCCTTTAAGATATCACTGACCATGAACAGCAGAAAATGGCTTATAGCGAAAAAGTGGGTTATTGTGAGAAAACAGCATTCCTGTTTACATGCACTGTATAAGTGCCGTACATTACTCACATATACATTTGACACATGACGTCAGTAAGCAGTTCTCTCACAGCAATGCAATTTTCCTGCAACGCTTGTGTAAACAACACACATGGCATATGAGGATACTTCACAATGTTAACTCTCTGTTGATTCCCTTTATTTCCCAATATTCCTGAGTTGCTAATAATGTCTGACAACACATTATAAAATCACAACCAGTTGCAGTGAGCTTTGGGAGAGTGGTATAAAAGGACCACGACACCGACAAGAAGGGGAGAGAGAGCCAGAGATCTAGAGTCCCGCTGAGTAGTTGATGTGTTAATGTGAAGCTATTGAGTTATTATGAAGCTGTAAGCTCAGAAGAATTGACAATTAAAAAGTCTTACCTAAGACTGAAGGAACCCGGTTCCCTGTGTTCTCCTTCCCTTACTGTGTGAAGTTTTGTTACACTAGCTATTATGAAGTACAATAAAGTATATACCACTACAATACCTTTTTTTTCTCACTCTCCCTCTTAATGCACTTTTCCTCTATCAACTTGACCTTGAATTAAGTATATCCAAATGATTAGACTAAAAGTTGACTTTGCATGTTTACAGAAGGCTTTGATCAACTTTTAAATTTTAAAACATAAAAAAGTTTGTTAGACTTACGTGGCGAAAACACTTAAACAGTCAGATATTTATTTTTATTTTTTTTAAATATACAAGTTTCAACGCCCAGATTATAATCATCATCAACACTGTGTATTGGTGACTATTGTGTGTGTTGTGCTCATGGAAGCAGCGGCGGGTGGTGGTGCAGGCTGTGCAGCAATCTGATCCATTTGGAAAGACTGTGTGACCTTAGGACAGGGTTCTTCAACTACATTCTTGTGAGGCCAGATAATCCACATAAAAACTAGCGGGGGACAAATTTGTTATCAGTATTCAACTTAGCTAGCACTTTGTTACTTAACAAAAAAAAACATCTTTAATACTGTGCATTTATTCATATTAAATTATATTGAATTATACGTTTTTTTTTCAGGCCATAAATTTCCATCATAAGATCTGGCTGAAAAATAAACATGACTTATACTCTTAACTAACAAATCATTTTTGTTATACCACGGGTCTGTTGAATGCTTGATTCTGATTCTGGTTCATGGGCATTCTAATGTGTGCAATTATTTTTCAAGGAAGTGCACGGCTATGAAGTAGATCCAGGTATTGACCGCATAATGGTCCCATATCACTTTGTCAAACTATTTCAGTTATTTCAAAGAGCCCTACAGGATACCACATCAAAGTATCCATTTAAAACAAAGACATTGGTTAAAGTAAATTGGTTTAGAACGTCAAAACAATGTCTAAAATATCCAACATATTTAAATTTCATGTAAAAAGAGCCCTCGTGCTCCCTCTTCTCTTTGACTTTGATGAGGGCCAAATTGTTATGGCCAGACAACTGGGTCAGAGCATTTCTGAAACAGCACGACTTGTGGGGTGCTCCCAGTCAGCAGTGGTGAGTACCTACTGAGAGTAGTCTGAATAGGGACAAACCATAAACCTGCAACAGGGTGTTGGGCGCTCAAGGCTCATCGATGCACAAGGGTAACGAAGGATATACCGTCTGGTCAAAAAAACGACAGAAGGTCTACTGTGGCACGTCACAGAACATTTTAATGATGGTTATGGGAGGAATGTGTCATAACACACAGTGCATCGCACCATGCTGCATGTGGGACTGTGTAGCTGCAGACCGATCAGAGTGCCCAGGATGAACCCTGTCCACCGTCAAAAGCACCTGCAATGGGCATGTGAGTGTCGGAAGTGGACCTTGGAACAGTGGAAGAAGGTCACCAGGTCAGATGTGTCCCGTTTTCATTTACATCATGTGGATGGCTGTGTACATGCATGTTGTTTACCTGGGGATGTGATAGCACTAGGATGCACTGTGGGAAAACGACTGTGGAGGGAGTGTGATGTTCTGGGCAATGTTCAACTGGGAAACACTGGGTCCGGCCATTCATGTGGACGTCAGCTTGACACGTGCCACCTTCATGGCAATGGTATACCCTGATGGCAGTGACATCTTTCAGCAGGATAATGTGCCCTGCCACACTGCACACGTTGTTTGGGAATGATTTGAGGAACGTGATGAAGAGTTCAAGGTGTTGCCCTGGCCTCTAAATTCTCCAGAACAAAATCCTATTGAGCATCTATGGGTGTTGCAGGACCAACAAGTCCAATCCATGGCGGCTCCACCTCGCAGCTTACAGGACTTGAAGGATCTGCTGCTAATGTCTTGATGCCAGATACCACAACACACCTTCAAGGGTCTTGTAGAGTCCATGCATCGGAAGGTCGGTGCTATTTTGTTGGCATGTGGAGGACCAACAGTATATTAGGCAGGTGGTCATAATGTTTTGGATCATTGGTGTACAGTACATACTTCCACACAACAATACTCAGTTGCCCAAGGTTGATAAGCTTAGCTGTGGCACTAATGGGGAATTGCGTCCTTTGATAGTTCTGTTTATTTGCATGGGTTGCCTGCATTGCACCCAAATCATGTAGTGTTGAATGCAATTTGTATGGTGCAATAACTAATCTTACAGGTCAGTTATGAGCGCTCGACCACAGTGATAAAAGCTATTTAAAATGCCATAAGTGTGCCAGACTACTCCAATTGTCTGGATAAATTCCTGGTAATAACCCTATCATCCATCATTTGATCATCATTTGATGAATTAGTACTGCCATGATCTATTGAAAATGTACACAAAAAAAACGGTACACTTTTGTCAGTTGACATAAAATTCCATTTACCCCGAGCTTCCCACGAAGTGTAATAGCGTGACTTTAATTTCACCAGACAAATAGCGCAAGAGTTTGTGAATTAACCACAAATTTTAATAGCACAAATTTACATAGAAATTAGGCATTTACTCTGAAAAGAAGCACAGTGGTTTATTTACAGTGTTCATGATACAGCACTATCTCAGCGCATTTAGTGCCTGGTTAAACTGGATTGCTGAAGGTTAGTGAATAAGGCGTAGATTTTTGCATTGAAATACACGCTGAAGTGCCGCAACACTTCAGTGAACTGGCCCCTTATAACAAACCAAAATCTACAAAAGCTTCACCTATTCATAATATAGCTTCAGACCATCTAATCTTATAAACCTGGGTGAAATATTACAGCAAAGAAAGAAAACATAGTGATGAAAAGGAAGTTCTGAAATAGAGACAGTCGTACCCTCCATCCAGTTTTCTGATCCTCTGTTCTGCTGCTCATTAGAGAGACCAACAGACAACAAACATCACAGATCGAGGAGTTTAACAGTGAAGATGATGAACATACCCTGCAGGTATTCCATGTATTGGAGAATCTGCTGTAACCATGCTATGACAATTACATTGAAAAAAAAATGCAACTTCAATGAGAAGCATGATGATATGTTATTGTTAATCATTCCATGTTAATAATTCAGACAAGCTTTTTTAGTGTCTTATTGGATGAAGAGCTCAGTATTCATTTGTCTTTTTATTTATCAACGCATACATTTACCTGTTATGAATATCATGCCATGTTTGAAGACTGACAAATTATTGAGACAATTTTTGGCATAATTGTGACATAATCACACCCTCGGTACAGACAAACAATCAACTATGATAGAAATTAGGATCAAGGCTCTGCCGGCTTAGCTGGTCTTTTCAGCAGGGCTACCAGTAATTGGGGATGTACTTCTTCAACCGAAAAAACTGATTGTGGAATGTTGGACACTTCATGCAGTCAATGGTCGTGACTTGCCCTACGTATTGGGCAGGGTTACCTGGCTGTTAAGCTTCTCTGAAAAACAATCATAAATAATGGTGAATGTGGCAACTAGTGAAGCTTCTGCACTTTACAAATGTAATTTGAATACTTTACCATCACCCCACGCTCTGTGAACATGTACTTATTTTAGATGTACGTTTTGGACTGAGTTTGACTAACATGCTAAAGTTATAAGTGGCAACACATTGTGTGTTTTGGAAATGTAATTTCCTATGAGACAATACTACACTTTGAATATTCATACACTAGATTGCCAAGTGTACAGTGCTAAGTGTAAGCACACAATGTAAAGTGCGTCATCTGCTGATAAACATCCAACGTAGTGAGGTTATTTGAGGGAACTGTAATGTACTGTAGTGTACTACTGGCTGCAATGTTTGTTGTTTACTTTTTAAAATGCTATTTTTAGAAAATTGTAGGCTTCATAGTGTTTATACTGTGCAGTATGAAGTAAGCAGTATGCTGGTATTCCATTCCGAACATAGCCATGTTTTTGGAACTACTTAGTAGGGAAGAAGTGATCCTAAAATCTATTGAAACAGATGAATTCAAAGAGCAGAATTAGTGTGCTCTTTGTATGTCTAATGTTATGACTCTTCTTGTGATATTGTTTACTGTTCTTTTATTCTTTTTCTTTTACCTGTATGTTGCATTACCTTTAAGTTTCTCATAAAAAGGATCAAGAAGGAAAGAAAAGAAGAGAAAAAAATTGGGGGAAAATAACATAACAAAAACAGAAATAAAGTACTTTTTTTTTTTTTTTTTTTGCAAGTGCAGCCTTGCAAGACACTGCTTGACAGATTATGAAAGTAATTCAATAAAGTAAGAGTGCTTTGGCAAATATTATTTCTATGAGTCTCTCGCTGTTTCCCCTGGAGTGTGGAAGGTAATATTGACTCCTTTGTCTAAGTGTTCAAGCAGGTGTGGAACTTTATCTAATCAAAGTATTCGCCACTCCATCCATTCTTCTTCTCTCCTTTTTCATTTGTTTTTGTTCATTTCTGATATAATCAGGTTTAAGAAAGAATACTGTGATTATTTTGTTGGGGGGTGGAGAAGGGGTGCTAAGTCTGTGTGTGTGTGTGTGTGTGTGTGTGTGTGTATGTTTGATTATCTTTCATTAGAAATTAAATTTTCATCCATGTTGGCAACTTTGTCTCGGGATCCCACCACAATAACTGCAGTGATTCGCTGCATTTTGAGCAGTAAGTAAAACACATTTTGCTCTGCCAGGGTCTTTTTCCTCAGCGGGTCCAAAGGAAGCCTAGAATAAAAACAAATTATTTTTAGAGCCACATTGCGTTTGAAAAAGTCAATTAAAAAGAGAATTATGAACAAAAATGATGTAATATCAAAAATATATAATTAAGAAAAACCATAGAGCAGGTCTATCTCTAGGTATAACTAGCTGCCCACAGGCCATATTTGGCATTATTTGTTTGAGGAAAGAAAGTCATGCGAGTTTGAGATGGCACTAGGGTGAGTAAATGATGAGAGAATTATCTTTTTATTATTCTTTTAACTGCATCTGGTTTTATTGTGTTTTGTTTGAATTTCCTGTAAGGTAGAAATGTTTCTCATGACAAATAAAAAATGAAAGCTCTAAACACTAATGCTTAATTTATGTTGTGAACAAATATCATACTGGATCGTTGAACTGTAGACAGAAGATTTATGTCCCAAATGCCCCCCAAAAAATTTCCATTTGGCCCACTCATTGGTGAAGTTGAATTGCCTTGATGTAGAGTAAAATACAAATTTTATGTTAATGAATGGGTTATATTCTGATTTTGTGATCAGACTCCATCGATGCTGTGCTAGACAGGCCATTTCCACTCTGATGAGGTCTACAAGTTTGTGATTTTATCAGTTCATGCTTATTCATTCATTAATGCATTTCATTCTGTTAGACTTTCTAACCATAACAGGAGATTATGCTGCTATCGGTAATTGCTTTGTAATGTTGATTGAGCCGCTTATTCGTTTGTGTCACAATGGTGGTTCAATCAGTGGCTGAATGGACAGAATCCCCTGACTTCTTTTGAGAGGAGAGACACGTGGAAAATTACATCTGGGGAAAAAGATAATGGGTATATACATGCACACAATTTCACAAAACATTTAACAGATGAGGAGGGCACCAGATCAAATGGTGACATTAGCTACACTGGTTTGTGGTCTGGGCATGTGGGAGAGACAGATAAACATCCATAAGCTTCAGTGCCTGACCCCACCTCCAACTCTCCTGGTAGGTTGCAACTCTGTAGCTTTTATTCCCTTTCTAGTCGGTCACTTCAACATTGCTTCAGTAGCTGACGCTATAGGAACACCTCCCAGGAGTGACGCTCCCTGAAACCCTTTTCAAATCTCGCCAATCTATTGGCAGATGGAGCTTGATGCTCCACCCCAGATGAGTGTTTCATCGCGGGCATATAAACCGGAGCACCTTGCCATTTCATTAGAATTTTTCTCTTCAGGGTCCTGATAACAACTCTCATACTCTGGATGCCTCAATCTTCTCTTTGTCATTGAATTTGCTCACCTTAACAGCGAGTAGATTTTTCTATATCCCTGCCTGAGCTCCGACAAACAGTAAATCCTTTATCACTTCCACGTTTTAAATGCTGTTGAAATTGTGATTATTGATGTGCATTTTAATGCAGTGTTAAGCACATAAAAGAGCCTTTGCTTAACACCATCTTTTTCAAGATGGTGTTTCACAAATTTATTCCACCTTGTAAGCTTTATATTCCTCTGTCTGACAGGCACATGTGCTGCATTAAATGCCTAAGCCAAGCCCACACCGAAATGGCACACAGTGAGACTGATTGCATTCATTGTGAATGCATGAAACTCAAAAAGCTTTTTTCTGAAGGATGATGCCAGTATCCCTACCTCCTACCATACTACTTATGCGGAGCCTAAAGGACCAAATGAAGGAGGGGTTCAAGGGCTGGAATATTGATTGCAGAGTGTATGAGGAGCAAGCCTTGTGTGTCCCCTCGCTTCCACTACACCCATTTTTCCCATTGAATTTGCCAATGACTCTCTGCGCCCCACAATTGGCGCATATGGTGTGATAAATGTTATTGGTTGTGAAGAAGATGCTGACCTGGTCTTACTCAACTGATAAGCTTGTTGGTAATTCCCCTCCACGGGGAGGATGTCCACACTAAAAGCTCTGATGCCGAACTGGTGCAGTTTCTCTCTCGTTGTGGTCAAGAAGCTTCAGCTTGAGTGGCCAATGACAAGTGTGACTGATTGTTCTTGGCTCGACGAGTGGTTCCTACCGAGTCCTGTGCTGTTTTTCTCTAAGCTGCACAACTGGCTGGTTTTAAGATTTGGCATTCGTCCTACTCTTCATGAATGCATGTTTGTGATGCAGCTGCCTTCACAATGTTCAACTGCATTATACTGAGATCTGCCCAGTTAATGAGGCAGTTGCAACCCATTTATTCCCCTATTCTGCACTGGGAAGGAGCTACATTGCACCACTGATCTAGCCCTCCGGGCCACTAAGATCACCACCCAAGACATCAGCCAGTCTATGGGTAGCCTGGTATCCATAGAGCGTCATCTCTGGCTTAATCAGGCGTGGAAAGAGCACTGAAAAATCATACTCAAGTAGATGTACTGTTAATTCCTCAAAAATGTAGTGTGAGCAGAGTAAAAGTAACTGTCCTAAAAACCATTCAAGTAAGAGAAATAGAGTGAGTACTGAGTCCCGAGTTACAAAACCTATGCCCCATTATAACGAACACTGTATGCCAACTTTTAAAATACATCACTTATCTGTGATAAACAATACTCTGAATCTGATTCCAAAAAAATAAAAGGGAGACATGATAACACAAATGAAAACATTAAAAAGTTATTTTCAATACACTGAACACTTATATTTAATTACATTAAAATAAGTTTAAGTGTAGGGTCTAAATTTCCCTTAATGCCGACAGAGCGTTATTGTTGAGCATAAAACATGAAACAAAGAAATGCTAAATAAGCAGAATCACTTGGCAAGTCATGCCCTGCACAATAGAGGATGTAGAGCAGGCATGGGAAAAGTTGTTTGGAACAGGGGCTACATCACACTTAAAAAGGAATAATTCAACCAAAATTGAAAATTATCTCGTCATTTACTCACCCTCATGCTTTCCCGGTTGTGTATGACTTTCTTCTGCAGAACACAAATTAAGATTTTTAGAAGAATATCTCAGCTCTTTTGGTCCATACAATGAAAGCGAATCGGTGCTAAAATATTGAAGCTCCATAAATCACATAAATCAGTATAAAAGTAGTCTAATCCATGTGCCTCCAGTTTATTAATCTCATAATGTCTTCAGAAGCAATATGATAGATGTGGTGAGAAACATACAAAATACAACTCCAGTGGTTTAATCCATGACTTCAGAGTTGATATGATAGGTGTGGGTGAGAAACATATCAAGATTTAATTCCTTTTTTACTATTAATTCTCCTCCCTGCTCAGTCAAGCTCCACTTTAAATTTCATATTGTTCATCTTGTGTTTTTGGTGATTCCCAATCTTCATGCATATTGCCACCTTCTGGGCAGAGAGAAGAATTTCTAGCAAAAATTGACTTAAATATTGAGCTGTTTCTCACCCACACCTATCATATCAACTCTGAAGTCATGGATTAAACCACTGGAGTTGTATTTATTATTTTATGTGCTTTTTGAAGTGTCAACATTTTGGCACCCCTTCACTTACATTGAATGGACCTACAGAGTTTAAATATTCTTCTAAAAATCTTAATTTGTGTTTTTCTGTAGAAAGAAAGTCATACACATCTGTTATGGCATGAGTGTGAATAAATGATAAGAAAATTTTAGGTGGGGGGGGGGGGGGGGGGGGGGTGGGGGGGTACATTGTCCTCCTTTTGAGATACAATGTTCAACATTGATTTAGTTCTTGTATCTCTTAAGCCAAGAAATAGTTGAGTTCTCATTCTAATGCATGATGCACAATTTTCTGAAGTTTGTGACTGGTGGAATGTTCTACCTGAAGTATATATAACATATAACATAGGCTAAATATAGAAAACAACTCAAAGGTTTGATCGAGGACATCTCACTTATTTCAGATAAACATCAAGATAATTTTATTGCGCAGCCCTATTGATAACATTGCATTCATTTTTCACAGCAACCCAATAATCTCAGTGATAGATAGTTAAATTACAGGCTACATTATAGAAACACAGAATCTAGTAAACAGAAATATGAAATTTTCCTCTATGTTTCTTCAAATTAGAGGCAGGATTAATGCTGATATCTGGCTTGAGCAAGCTAAACTCACATGACACAGTCAAGCAATTGGCCTTTTTCTCTTTTAAAATCCCTTCCAGGTGCGGCCGTGATGTTCAGCTGTAAACTGTGTTTGATGCATTCTCCACATCCATAACAGTTGGCACCAGATCTGCAGCTACCGCTCAAGTTTTTTTTAACGTGTGATTTTATTGTATGGGAGTCACGAGACTCTCCCTAGCCAATCATGTTGATTGATACAAATAAAATCAGGACAGGGAAGTAGCGAACACAGACGGTGGGAAAATAGTGCAGTAAAAGTACAGTTACAGCACTTAAAATGTACTCAAGAAAAAGTACAAATATTTAAAAAAAATCAAAAACTTAATAAGCACAATTCTTGGGAAAAAGTAGTTATTTACAGTAACATGAGTATTTGTAATTTGTTACTTTACTTTGTGATGAGGTCAATGCTGTTTTGCTCAACGGCCCAGTGTCGCAGCAAGGCCTCTTTGGTGATGCAATGAGTGCCTTCACGAATGATTCCAAGCAGCTAAAAAGCATTCACAGGTGCACAAGCACCTCTTGATGGGATGAGATGCCTTTGTGTCGCAGCAAGGTAAGCATTCCTGATGGTTTGAGAACTATGAAGTGAGCTCACGGACCTGATCGAGGATGCCGGGATCGAGAAGATGTTCAGAACACTGTTTCTGTGTGTACTGTTGTTGGCTCTGTGCAGAAAGCCTGTGTGTCCTCTGTCACGCTAAGCAGAAAGTCAATTGGGTGAAGTGTTTGTTGGTGCCCAGTTGGCAAGTTTCCTTGTTGGGGATGGAACTTGACTCTGTGACCATTTTGGCACTCTGCCTACTCTCCAATAATTTGATGAGCTTCAAGCTAAGGAGAGTTTTGCCGAAATGGAGACTTTACCCTCAGGTTTTACCCTACACCAAGTGTTGTCCAAATTTTGAGAAACTTCACCCGCAAACCATGAGCAATAATGGCATGTTGAAAACATTCACTTTGTAAGGTACAATGCTGCCTGCAGGCCTCAGTAGTGATAAAGAGGCTTGATTCTCCAGAAGAGGGAGAGAGAGAGAGAGAGAGAATTTTTTACTGATCATGGGAAATGATGAATCTTTCTGGTCCTTGGAGAGTGCTCTTTTATCTTATGGCCCATGTGGTAATGCAAAAGAGAAAGACTAAAGAAAGGAACCACAGAAGAAAGGAAAGAACAATCAAATGTGTAAGAGAGATTTATGATTTTTTTTCCAGCATCAGTGCTCAACACTTTCGATCAATAAACCACTCCAAAGAGAAGCTATGAAATCTGCACAGCCAGAAGAAGGAATGACCAGAGGATAGTAAAACCTGAAATCACCTACATTGTGGCTAAATTAACACAAAAATAATGTCTTAAAGAAAAATGTAAAAATGCAGGAAGGTTTGTATGGGGGTTTTTAGGTTATAGGATAAAAAATATAATTAGATTGGTATAAAAACAATAGAAATCAAAGGATTAAAACAAAGGAAAACAAAAAATAAATGTGTGTGTTTATGTTCTGAGATCAAGTCTTTCAAGGGTCTGCCTTTAGAGTCCAGTAAAACACCAGCAGGGAGAATGGTTTGAGCACAGATGGCTGTGGTGAAGATTGTCATCAGGTTGATGTATCACTACACCTTTATATACCTGTTCTTGAGCTATTCAGGGCATTAAACACAAACCCATATTTCTCATTTTATTGTGAAAAAGAATGTCATACAGGTTTGGAACAACATGAGGGTAAATGATAACAGAATTTTAATCTGTGGTGAACTATCCTTTTAAAATTTTAAGTTAAAAGAGCTAAATGTGTTATGAATACATTCTGCATTCATTTCTTAAAATCGAAATAATTGAAACAAGGGCCTATTTATGATCGGTTTGCTTTCTGATTGGGTATGCGCATGCCATTTACACATGGTCACATTAATGTTTCTATTCTCTACTTGTTGTTAATTTTAACTTGTGAAGGGGGCATTATGAAGGTGCAGAAGTAAAATGCGGACCTTTCCATTCTAAGGGCCAAAGAAAGGATGCACAATTGGTTATAAAAAAACTAAAATATGACTTATGTTTCAGCACAAAGAAAAATTATACTAACATTATAAGTGGACCTCAGGGAATAAAATTAAAAACTCTACGTTAGAAAAACTTCACTTGCACTTTCAAAAAGCTCTTTCTCTTGCTCACTCTGTGATGTGTGCCAGGCGAAAGGATCATTAGAGATAAAAAATCTTGTTGGCTGAAAGGAGGAAGAGTGCCAATTTAGGCATTTAAGTCACAAACTCAGAACACACAGCACAGCAGAAAGCTGTTTTCAGGGTAAACACACACATGCACTCTTAGTATGATGTTTATATTTTTTGTGACACAAACACTAATTGCCATGCAGGGTTTAGACTCGTGGGTTTGGAGGACACACACACACACACACACACACACACACAGTTGGATGCTCATGGATGGAAAATGGGATCGTAATGACTTTGCAGATGCATCTTTTGCTTGCATACTGAGCCTAAAGTTTCCCCAGGCTTAACAATGCTGACTGTCACACTGTAAAGCTGGAAAAACAGATTTTCTCTTTGGCACGCTAATAAATGACCAGTATAAACCTGCTTCCCCCAAGGAAAAGGAAATTATTTAATGGAGAGCAGAAAAGAGTGAAAGAAAAGTAAAGACAAAGATAAATATATATATACAGTAATATCAAGAACCCCCCCCCCCCTCGCTCTCTGGAACCCAACAGCCCATAACATCAGGATGAGGTACTGTATGGCTTTGAGAAGGTTAAACAAATCAGTGTCAAATATGTTGGTGTTTTCTAGGAGTACACAGTAAAACCCACACTTCTCCCGTCTGCCTTCAGAGAATCAGTATTTATTTGAATTACATAAAATGAGAGTGTCACAGGTCTTATGTATTTTTAAAATGGCAATCACACAGCAAATATTTGCTTTTCACATCTGAACGGCCCCCTAAGAAACTATCCTGTTATTCCACCATACACTCGTCTATTGTTTTCTTATTTCACTTCTTCTTTCTCACATTTACCTCACAGTTAAGTGCTGGTAAAGGTCACAACAGTCAATTTCTTTCCAAAATTTCTTTCCAAATAGATCAAAAAGCAAGTAAATGGTAAGAAAAAATCTAATCTGCTATCGATTTTTTTTTTTATATTCCTGAATCATTTACACGCTTAAAAGTAAAGGTTCCTTGATGGATTTTTGCAGCACAAGAGTTTCAGCAAATAACCTTTCTTTCATCAGAACAATTTACTGCTGTATGAGGTCGCTGTATCTAGAGTTGGCAATATATTTATTTGAAGATTATCAAGTTCTTAAAGCTACATAAAAAGTTCTTCAAATTGGTCTTAAAATGGTTAGTTCAACAAAATAATTTAATTCTCTAAACATTTACTCACCCTCATTCCATCTAAGATGTGTATGACTTTATTTCTTAAAATGAACACAAACAAATATTTTTAAAAGAATATTTCAGCTCTGTTGGTCCATACAATGCAAGTGAATTGTGATCAGGCCTTTGAAGCTCCAAAAAGCAGATTAGTTAGTATTGGTGGAGAATATACTCCTTTTCACTGTACATCATTACAGTGGTCTCCTTGGCGATCATGATTTCAAGCACAATTACACTTCCTTTGGAGCCATCTAGTGCTCTGCTCACGTGTCAAGCACTACGAAGTGAAATTGAGCTTGAAATCATGATTGTGCCTAGAGATTGCCATAGCAAGATGTACAGTGAAAAAGGAGTTATATTTTGGTCTGTTCTCAAACAACACCAACTGAATCGCTATAGACAGGGTTGGGAAGGTTACATTTGAAATGTATTACCTACAGATTACAGAATACATGCTGTAAAATGTGATTAGTAATGTACTCCGTTAGATTACTCAAAGTCAGTAACGCATTCTAAATACTTTGGATTACTTGTTTTGACTATAAAAACTCTGCCAGAACAGTAAGACAAAATACACGTTAAAAACACATTCTCCGAAAAAACTAATTATCTTATGCAGTGTTGTTTCTAAAACAAGATAAATCAAATTGATCCTGTTTTATCGATTTTTAGATTTTTTTACAGGAAAAGATACAAAAATTATTATCAAGAATATGATTTTTGCCATAATATCAAAGGTCTTATGAGGAAATTATGATCCAATGTGAATTTTCTTGATAAAAAAATATGATCGTGCCTGGTAACTTGTGCATGTAAAATGGCTAGAAATAGCATTTTAGCTTAGCGTAAAGCTGACAATGTTCACAAGTTTTATTTTTATTTCTTGTGCTCCAAACTTACTTCAAACTTACTTCTGCTCATATGAATGACACATCATAAGAAAGTGTTTCACTTCTGTTCAAATGCACTTTGGATCGCATAATTTATATGTATAAATTTTTCCATCTGAAAGGACTAAATGTTAAATGAAACAAATGACAATAAGATGCAAAGTAATCTCTTCAGTAATAAAAATACTTTTTTAATGTAACTTTATTCTAAATACCAATTATTTAAATTGTAGCTGTAGTGGAATACAGTTACATACAATTTGTATTTTAAATACATAATCCCATTACATGTATTTCGTTACTCCCCAACCCTGGCTACAGAAGATGCCTCACTCGCCATAGACTCATGTGGCCGTTACCACTGAGGTTTCCACCAGAACTGGTATCTCTTATGTCTGCCTCGGATTAGTCCGAGCCCATGCATTTGGGCCACTCATCTCTACCCTCTAAATAAAGAGATTGTCGTCAGCGCCTGGACCTGTGCGCTTATTGCGGAGGTGAAGGACACACACACTAATTGGCATGAACTTGCTAAGCTCTCTTCTAGAACCAGACACGTATCTCCTGAGTCTTCTGTAAAAGCCAAGCAGTTGATGTTTTCAGCCTTCGAGTTGCTGCAGGGGGTAGTTGTCTTCACAAAGTTGGATCTCCGCAACACATACCTTCTTGTGAGGATCAGGGAGAGGGATGAGTGGAAGATGGCATTCAATACACCCACTGGGCATTTTGAATATTTATTTATGCTGTTTGGTCTTCCAAACGCTCCTGCCGTCTTCCAAACACTCGTTAAAGATGTGCTCCGTGACATGATCAACACATATGTCTTTGTGTACCTGGATGACATTTTTATATTCTCCCCATTTCTCCAGGTACATATCAAGCATGTCAGACGAGTGTTGCAGCAGCTGCTAGAGAACAAGCTGTTCGTGAAGGTGGAGAATTGTGCATTCCATGTACTGGCGGTTCAATTTGTGGGGTACATTTTGTTTCCCGGGGGCGTGTGCATCTTTCCAAGGTGAGCGGCACCACCAATTGGCCAACCCCAGACACTTACAAGGCCCTGCAGAAGTTTCTGGGGTTTGCCAATTTCTACCGGTGCTTTATACGCAATTACAGCCAGGTAGCCTGCCCACTCACAGGTCTGACCTCTACCAAGGTCGTTTACATGGTCAGATTGGGCTCAGTTACCATTCAAATCCCTTAAGTTATGGTTTTCGTCCACTCCTATAGTCCCGAACCCCTCCTGGAAATTTGTGGTGAAGGTTGACATGTCAGTTCTCTCTGACCATTTGCCCAAGGACAACAAGATCCACCCCTGTGCTTTCTTTTCGCACCACCACACACTGGCGGAACAGAACTATGATGTCAGTGATCGTGATTTGTTGGCGGTCAAGCTTGCCTTGTAGAAGTGATGAAATTTGCTGGAGAGAACAAAGATTCCATTTTTGGTTTGGACATAAAAATCTTGAATACATTGAGTCGGCCAAGAGATTAAATTCTCTGCAGGCTCGCTGGGCTCTCTTTTTTGGTAAGTTTAATTTCCTACTGACCGAGGTCGAAAAACGTCAAACCTGATGCACTCTCTTGACTCTTTGAAACTTCTGAGAACTCTTTGTTCTCTGGATACAGTCATCCCTCCCCCATTGGGTGGTGGCTGCTGTGTCTTGTGAGGTCGAGTCAGAAGTTCGGAGAGTGCTTTGGGGAGTGACGGCCCCCAAAGGGAGTACTGGCGGGTCTGCTTATTTGTGCCACAGCCAGTCCGCCCTTCCGTTCTCCAGTGGGGTCATTCCTCCAAGATGGCCAGTCATCCAGGCATGAGGCACAGAGATGCCATTATTCGGCAACGGTTCTGGTGGCCTGCTTTAGGGCAGGATGTACAAGGTTTTGTGTTGGCTTGCTGCAATATAGCACTTGAATGGAGGTGATTATTCACACAATACTCAAGTCGCTCAGAGCCCGAGAAGAGGTTAGATGAAACAAAAAAATAAACTCAAAAAAGCTAAAGGCTAAACATCATATATACAACCAAACAAATAAAGGCATAACCCACAACTAGAGACAAAAAACTACAAACAAAGCAGCAGCATCGGAGAATGTTGCCCAGCAGGATTAATCAAATGTGAGGTTTCCTAAAACACCCAATTATTCTGCTGGGAATTTTGCCCCACCGGATCAAGCAGCAAGATATTTCCTACCCCGATTATTCTTCCTACAAATTAATCCAAGGATTGTTTACAACATAACTATTTAAAAATATGCCTAAATAGCGATAGTCCCACATACCTTCATGTTGTAGCTCCAACTGTAGATACAAATCGCACACCCATGCGAATAACAAAAAGGCATCAATACATCAGTAAAGCACTCCAAAGAGGAGGAAGAATGTTGAAGGGAGAATGTTGAGGGAATGGCAGCCGCCAGCCGACCACAGCATTAAACTGTCCGTATTGAAGCTAATCAACCAAGTAAACAAACTGATTACCTCAAACCAAAAATATTAGTGTTAGCTAGTTAGCCAAACAAACATACCTCCAAAGCAGCAAGGATCAAAACCAGAATGGGTTGTCCTCAGGCAGTGACTCACAAGCGGTGCTCTGACACACACAAGCAGTGCCCTACAGTCGCATTTTATAGGATACCTAAAGGCCTATGACTGGACAACCAATGCACCCTCAGGCATGGTACAATAATATAAAATAAACTGTTCAATGCCCACTGTTTGTCCCACTACATATACATCCATCAGCAGTCAACTTCTGTATGCCATGAAAAGGTGTAAATATGCACTGAACCTTACTCCTCTCAAATCACCTATCTATCACCAATAATGGAATAGAATAAAACAAAATGTTTATCACCACATAACCAGGGTTGGTTGAACTTGTTTAACTGTAATGAAATGTTGCTATAAAACAACATCATTATCTTATTATAAGGAAAATCTCCCTGGAGCAACCTGTGAGACAGTGCCTTGCTGAAGGACATAATGGGGATGGCTTATAGCTCACTCCTTAGGAAACAAACCAGTCTTGAGCTTTAAACCCCACATTACCATATCAGCATCTCAGTTCAGAAACATTAATCTGTAATAAAAAAAAACCCCAGCATCTTCAGGCCAATAACCTCAACCATAACCCTTGACTCAATCCCAACTCTAAACTTAAGGATATTAGGATTTGTGCCTATTTTAACATATATGTTAACATATGCAATATGTAATATTGGCCATTGTATCAGAGAAGAACTGCCATTGTAAAACTGTTATGGTTCTGCATATGAATGACATTGTCTCATTCACTCAATCTTGCCACTTAAGATGAACAACTATGAGGAATTCCTGGTTAAGACAGTCGAACGGGCCAATTGTTTATAATTAAGCAGCTTGGTGAAGACTAACCAGCACACTAGCATCTAGTGTGTAAAGCACAACACATGGTGGTAACCAGAAGCTTTACTCTTTTTATTTTCAGCATAGTGGGATTTCAGCTGCAGTTCATATTTCACACATGTAAGCTAATAATAATGCAGAGGTTGATGGAACAGTAGCACAGTTTCCGTACTTCGTGTAAGACATGAGATAAGTCCAAGGACTATCACTATTTTCAATCTGTTAACAGCTACCAGTAAATAGGACTCAAGCAAGGAGGCAGTAAACAAAGAATATTTAGCCTATTATCTGATGAGAAGCTGATGACAGACAAAGAGAATAAGCACACTCACACACACACACACACACACACACACACACACACACACACACACACACACACACACAAACAACAAAACCCTATAAACCCACAATAAAATGTTTAGTCATACCTAAAACAAGGACAAATGGCTTGAGATGTCATGATCTCGGTGGGTGTGTCCGGTTTTGTCTGTATGTTTTTGTTCCCTTGTATGTTTCCCTCTGCCACATGTACAGTGTAATTATCATTTCCACAGGAACGCTGATTCGCACCACTCATGCAGTATTACCAACACCTGCTCCTTGTTACCTCTCTCTATATATTCTCCTTTGTTTGTCTGTCTCATCACCAGATTGTTTTAGTATTCTCTACCATTCAGTCTTGCCATCTGTCCATCTGATTTTTTTTTCTGTTTTTCCCATCTAGTTGTCGCCTTCCAGTTGGATTTACCTAACATTTGGATTTTCCTGTTTCTGGACTTTATTATTTCACTGTGAACTATTGTTATTCACCTTCTGCAGCCAGCTCACCACTTTCTTCAGCACGGATGCTCCCATTTTGTGGTCTGCGCTGGTTTCATTCATTAGTGACACTCTTCATCTGTTTGCTGTGTTTATTCAATAAAAACCGTTAACATTCCCTCTGTGTTTGAGTCCTCCTCTGCACACTGTGTCTGACAGAATAATCTGGACAGTTATGGACTCAGCAGAGGGAGCCAGCCTCTGGAATGCCATCACTCAACAAGGAGCACACCTCGGTCATCAACGGTAGGAACTACCGGCATCCAATCAAGCCATCAAATAAATGGCAGGGCAGATAGCCGAGTTAACCGTGCTGGTTTAACAACTTCAGTGGTTTTGGGACACCCATGGCTGGTAAAACATTATCCACATTTAGATTGGATAAAAAATTCTGTATCATCTTGGAGTCCTTTCTGTTGTCCCAGTGTCTTGGTTCCACTCTCTCCCCCATTTTGTCTTGTTCTGTGTTTCAGGATGAACCGGTGGATCTCACTGGAGTACCTGTGGTCTACTATGATCTGAGGGTGGTTTTCAACAAGTCCCCTCTGCCTCCACACTGCCCGTACATTTGATCTTGATGTGATTAATCTTCTTCCTGGCACTTATCCGCCTATTATATTCAATCTCTTCTCCAGTGAGGGAGGCCATTAATAAGTATATTGGCGATTCTCTGGCAGCCGGTATCATAACTCACGTCAGGAGTGTGCTTCAATGACTGCTTGAGAATTGTCTATTCGTCAAGGCAGATAAGTGTGTTTCACACACAGTCAGTTCCGTTTTGGGGTTCATCCTTTCAGGCGATGTTATCCGGATGGACCCAGCCATGGTAAAAGCAGTTGTGGATTGGCCAACCCCATATTCCTGTAAAGCGTTCCAGCGGTTTGCCAATTTTGACCGGTGGTTAATCCGGAACTTTATTCAGATCGCTTCTCCTTTTACGGGTTTAACCTCAACCAGAACATGACTCTGTTGGTCCATGCAGCCTCAATCTGCATACAAAATCTTAAAAGCTATTTTGTTTCAGTCCCCAATCTCATTAATCCAGACCTGTCTCATCAGTTCGTGTTGGAGGTTGACGCGTCAGAGGTAGGGGTAGGGTCTGTTTTGTCTCAGAGATCTCTGACGTATGAGAGGATGCACCCCTGTGCTTTTTTCCCCCACCTCACCCCAGCGGAACATAATTTAAAGGAGTTACTGGCTGTCAGGTTGGTTTTGGGGCAGTGGCGTCACTGGTTGGAAGGTTCGGGGTACTATTTGTTGTGTGGACTGATCACAAGAAACTCGCTATAAACTGTAAAATGATTCAATTCTAGACATGCTCTCTGAACAAATGTTTTGGCAGTTTTGTTTTTACCATTTCATATCATCCCAAGGTCAAAAAACCTTAACCCCGACACCCTATCTCACTCATTTGACATCAAAAGCAACTAGACCTCTCCTGAAACCATCATCCCATCTAACAGGGTGGTGACAGCTGTGTCAGGGGAAATCGAGTCCAGAGTCTGCTCAGCTTTATGCAACGTTAACTGAACTCTGAACAGAGGGTGAAGGCCTGTCCGAGGACAGCACACTTGATGGCCAAGCATTCCTTCGCCACTGTGCTGTACTTAGTCTCTCTCAAAGAGAGCTTCAGATTAATGTACTGCACTGGCCGTTCCTCCCCCTCCACCACCTGTGAGAGCACTACCCCAGCCCCCTGTCTGAAGTGTCCATCTGTAAAATAAAAGGGAGAGATAAGCCAGGTGTATGTAAAAGCGGCCTGCAACAAACTACAGATTTCACCTGCAAAAATGCCTGTTGACACTGCTCCATCCACTGAACCGGAATTGGTGCTGTCTTTTTAGTAAGATCAGTCAGCGAGCTGGTGACAGTTGACTAATTAAGTACAAGCCTACGATAGTAGCCAGCCAGCTCGAGGAACTGTCTTAACTCCTTTTTGGTGTTAGGTCTCAGGGAGGCTGCAATCACTGTAGTTTTATCAATTTGGGGCTGAAGTGGAAGTCCAAATATCATACCTCAACACTCTGCACTTCTTTGGGTTTTGCCGTGAGGCCCGCTTGCCTAAATGACCTCAGGACAGCCCTCAGATGTTGCAGGTGCCCCTAGCAATCATTACAGTAAAAAATTATATTATCTAAATTGGCAGCGGCATAAGCAATGTGTGGTCTGAGGACTCGATCCATGAGCGCTGGAACATAGCTAGAGCCCCAAACAAACTGAACGGAAGCATCACGAATTGGTGTGAGCCGAACGGTGTGGAGAAGGCCCTTTTATCACAGGATATTGGAATTAAGGGGATCTGCCAATAGCCTTTTGTTAAATCCAGTGTTGAATACAAATTAACTGTGCCTAACCAAACAAGCAGTTCATCAATACAAGGCATAGAGTATGCATAACATTTTGACACTGAATTTACCTAGGTACCAGCACCACCGGGCAGGACAATTCACTGTGGGTTTTCTCTATTACTTTTCTCAATCATTGCATCTAATTCTTCATCTATTGCTTTTTTCTTGTACTCGGGAAGTCAGTAGGGACGAGTATGTACCACTACCCCAGGCATAGTTTTGATGTGATGCTGTATGAGGTTTGTATGACCAGGCAGATGTGAGAACACATCTTCAAATTCTTTTTGCAACATGGCAGCCTCTGTGAGTTGAGACAGTGAGGCGTGGTCTCAACAAGTGACCGGGGGTGAGATGATTGGTTTTTAAGTTCACCTCCGGCCCGAGCTCCACCCTCTTTAGAACCACCATCGTCATCGTCACAGGGATCACCTCCCTCCATAATTTCAGGAGGTTGAAATGGTATATTTGATGTGCGTCATCTCTATCTGTTCGTTTTACCTCATAGTTGAGATCTCCCACTCGTTGTGTGTGACCTCAAAAGGCCCTTGCACTTGGTTTGTAATTTGGAGTTCGATGTTGGGAGTAATACAAGCACTTTGTCTCCCATTACAAATTCCTGTTGCTGAGTACCCCTATCATACAGCCGGCTTCAATGTTTTTGAGCTTGGAGCAAATTCTCCTGTGTTATTTGACCCAAAGTGTGGAGTTTTGCTTTAAGATCAAGAACTTACTGAATTTAGATTTTACTGTTTGAAGGCCCCTCCTCCAAAGCTTCCCACATGACATCGAGCACGCCGCTTAGCAGATTCCCATACAGCAGCGGCTTGGAGGACCTCTCGAACTGTGAATAATAGGGGTTGGAGCCACTTATCCCAATTTCTAGTGTCTTCATTCATGAACTTACAAATCTTATTTTTCAGGGTTTTATTAAATCGTTCCACCAACCCATCTGTTTTTCAGTGATAAACACTGGTGCGAATTGATTTCATACCCAATAATTAATTCAGTTTGTGTTAGGAAGTGGCAGGTATGACTCAGTCAGGTGGTAATATGTTGCATTCATGTCAGTCATGACTCAGGAAGACAGAATCAGGTTGATATGGGTTTACTTCAATACTTAGGAATAAGGAAACAGCAATCAGCATGGTATGGCTTACAAGTATTTCTCTAATTGGTTCCAGTCTACACAATATGCATTTATATATGTGTTTATGTATGTGTATGTGGTTCTAAAATAAACAGAGAGAAGGAATAATTATTAACTGCAATAATATCATCATCACAAATTAGTACACCAGTATGCTCATAGGCTAGGGTATTAGAACAATATTATCAGAATAAATTTGAATAATAATTTGCATAATAAAGTAATCAACGGTAGCCAATAAATGAATCCAGTGTGAATAAGCATAAATAGTCACTTAACACTAGACAAACATTATACGAATGACAACTTCCACGAACAGTTATGATTAGCGTAGCATTACAATGAATCAGCACACATTACGGTATTAAATAGTTGCTGTAAACTCTCTCAAAGAAACATTAATAATAAACAACGCGCTTACATATCGTCACGCCAACTAAAACCACTCAAGAATGATCAGAACAGGGTAAATTCTCAAGAACCAGGTGCTAACAGTCCAAACTTGACCAGAGATTCTGCCAATTTCCTCATAACACAACCTACGTTATGGCTGATGCAATACTTGCAATGAACTTGAATAAGGGCTACTGGGCATAATAAGTCATGTCTCCAAATTAACTATATACATGTTTGAATTATTGAGGGCCTTTTGTACAGTTTGTGTAGTGTACGAGACATGAAAGTAGTGCCTTGATCTTGAGGATTTTGTTCGGAAACCCCACTCGGGAGACAATTTTGAAGAGTGTTTCCACAACACTACCTGCTGAGTGAGAGACTGAGTAGAGACAGAGTGAGGACAGAGAGGAAATGAGGGCTTGTTCCTCAGCCAGCTGGACGGCCTCCTCCAGCAACTCCGAGCATTGGCAATGGATCCATTCTGCTGATCCGGTTGGCAGACGAAGGACGAACTGCTCCAGCACCAGATCGACAACTTCCTTGGCGTCGCACTCCTCCACCAGCAGCCACATCTGGTAGGCATCACGGAGCTGTTGTGTGAGCGCAAGCGGACTTTGGCCATTTCCACAGCTCCGTTGTTCGCTCAAACAACTCGATGAATGCCTCTGGTTCATCTTGTGGGCCCATTTTCACAAGGGTGAGTGGGGCATGGAAGCTGTTGGGTCTGGGGTCATGGCTGAGCCTTGCTTCTGGTGTATGAAGCTCCAGAGTGCCTACCGGTCCTCTGCTTGAGGCTAGAGAATCACCTGGAAAAACTGGTCTTTGTCTTGACGTAGCCCAAGCAGGGCCTGCTGTTGAGCCTGGTGCATGCTGGCGAGGGACTTGATGACTTCGGCCAGTGGTGAGGACTCCATGATGGCGTATTGTCTTCCTCAAGGTTTCCGGGTTTCAGCACCACTGTAACAGGACTGATCAGTATGGGATTGAGGAAACATGGATCAGGTATCTTCACACACTTTTATTTACAAGGAGAAACACTCTTTACATAGGTAAAACACACATGTGTCGCACTCATGTTCATCACTCTCTCTCCCCCCTAGACTCCTCTTCCCCTCTCCCTGGACGGAAACTCAACCATGTCCTCGCCACAGTCTCCCTTTCAGGGTTGTTAATATAACCAGCTCCTTTATTTCCCTCCCAAGAATACGATGCTGTTGTTCGTTCCTTGCACGCCTTCATCCAGAGATGCCATCGCACCTGGAGGTCGTCAGGGTCCAATATTCCGCTCAGAATCCCCTCACGTCAATTAGGTCCAAAATTTATTGGACCGTTTATCATCTCCAAGGTGCTTAGTCCTATGGCGGTTTGACTCATATTAACCCCCCTCCCCCCATTTTAAAAGAATTTACCAGGTTTTTCATGTCTCCAAAATCAAGCTTGGTTTCCATTCTCCCCAATACCCCTATTCCTCTGCCTCATAGAGTGCTGGATGAGTCTCCAGCCTATTCCGTCAGATATCTTCTTGTTGTAAGGGATTCCTAGCCAACTGAATATTGATGTCATATGAGCCAGGATCATCCTTATCCTATACCACAATGTAGAGTGCTATGTAGCCTAATTACATTTACTTTAAATAAAAATATTAATCCAAATAATTAGGAAATTGATTCAAAATATGAATATAACCTCCATTAATTATAAATAGATATATTTACATTTATGTATTTGGCAGACACTTTTATCCAAAGCAACTTACAGTGCACTTATTACAGGGACAATCCCCCCGGAGCAACCTGGAGTTAAGTGCCTTGCTCAAGGACACAATGGTTGTGGCTGTGGGGATCAAACCAGTGACCTTCTGATTAACAGTTATGTGCTTTAGCCCACTACGCCACCACCACTCCAATAAAAATATATATAAAAATATAAAAAGAAAGTCTTTCTTGAACAGAGAAAATTGCTCTTAAAAATACTAAAAAAAAAGTCTCTTATCACATGGCTGTATAGACAAAACATTGAATACTCCCAAATGTATCTACAGCCATGCAATAATAAGTGTTTTACTGTAATATGTTACTTTGATTTTAGAGTATCTTGAACACTTGACCATAGAGCACCTTAAGCTTACACCCCACGTTTGTTGTACTCTCTACAGTTGGATATTTTTTGGCGATTCTGTGACAATTGCTAATTTTTCAAAAGGTTAAATAGCAAAAACTATAATACAAATTATTTAAGCGTATTTTTCAAATTAATTTACATTCATATTAAGGCTACCTCATTACACCTGAGCTGAACTAAAATCCAAATGCTGTCACTTATGCCTTTAATGTCCAACTCTACTAGAAAGTACTATATGTATGTGTTATATAACAACTGATCATCAACCATCATAAGAAGTCTTCACATTAATACCAAAAGTTCAGTATTACATTAAAATGTGAACTCTCACAAATCTACCAGCTCTACCTGGGACACCACTTGCAAGAATTGCAAGTTCACTCCTCATTGTTGGTCTCTTCTCCCCCACTCTCTTCTCCTCCACTTCATCTGCTTTAGTCTCAAATCACTCAGAATGACATATTTGTGAATGCAAGGGATTTTAACATTCATGTTTGGTATCATTCAAATGGTCTCAGTGCAGTTGGTATAATGGTCTCATTCCCACCGCAGTAAACTTAGTCACAACAAAGGTTCGGTATTTAGAGGAAGTATGTCTCTGCTGTTGAGATGTGTCTTCCAAGGGTCTTAAATGTAAATTATCATCAGGACTCATCAGTAAGATGAGACCTCCGGAGTCACTGGATTCTATTTAATTCCAAATACTATTGTTCACCGTTGGCTGTTGTTTGTTCTGTCTGAATATTTAAGGGATTCTCATAGCCTCATAGTGTTGTGTGTCGCAAGCAAATCTATGTCTAATTTTAAAGTCAGGAATGCAAATGTTACACAAAAAATTCATATTTGAGCATTGAATGCTTTGTATAGAATATTTATGAATTTATTTTGTTATTGGCATGATTCATATTTACCTGTCTAATAAATTTGTCAAACTTTCAATCAGATTTCTTAATTATCTTAATTACTGGCTTTAGTAGATTACGTCAAGTCTATTTTACCGCAAATCTGCAATCAGAGTTAGTACTTATGACCCAGCATTGATGGAGCATCAGGCATATCATCAGGGACTTTCTGACTAACTATTTGGCATTAACTAAGTGTGCCTAGGCTGTAGGGACTAAATCAGGGCATAATTTAAGCCAGATCCTGAAAATGTAATATTTGGGAAATTTGCGTTCCGGACGGTAGTTGTTCTAGACGATCCAGTATTAACCAGAGCATTGTCATATTCCAACATTCTGTGTCTCTCTCTGTGTGTGTATGTGTGTTTAAGAGAGAGAGAGAGAGAGAGAGAGAATGATGGTGTGCCAACTTTCGTTATTAGTGCAAAATCTCTCTCATTGGATGATGCATGTAGTTGCCTGCACACTGAACACAGGAAAGCAGAGAATGAGCTTGTCTAACATAATATTTTCTTATGTAGGCTAGTAGGCTAATTTTAGCAAAAATGTAGAAAACACAGTCAAATAAAGCTAATAGTGTTCCTGATCAAAAGAGTTCATGAGAAAATGAAACCGCACCCCTGGACAACGCTGCTAATAATGCTAATTACGAGGAGCTTTCAATTCTTGTGAAAATGGGGTTTCAACACAAATTCCAAAATATAACCAATGAATTTGATCTGTTTCAATTAATCATCTGTTTGGGAGCATTTGAAAGACCAAGGTTTACTGAAGACAGCGGATGTGAAGAAGTCAAAAAAACAGAAATCATATAAAGATACACAACAATTGGAAAGGAAGTTTAACAAGTTGTCCAACAATAAACTAGTGAGTTTAATATTTTTTTCTGTGGTGCCATAAAAGGGATGAATTAAGAGATGCAACTTTTTATAATGTTCAAGCGTGCCTGGTATGCAGAATGCGATGTTGTGCCCAATAAAAGAGAGTCTATTATTAATAATTGCATGCCTCCTATTTTTATTTTGTGTATTTATCAGTTTCACTATTGAGTGGCTGCTCTTAGTGTGCATATATACCTTAGAAACACATCCACTAACACATTCAGTTGTGATATGAAATGAATTGTTTGCCTTTGTTCTGTTGCATAATAAGAAAACATGCAATTAATGTAAAAACAGTTAACCGTAATTTTTCTCAGACGGTAACCTAACTGTCAACAACACACACCACGGCATCCCTCCATGGTCCATGGGTCATTGTTCAGTGACGTTATTGTGTGATCAGGGAAAGCTGAGGTCGTATGATCAGCATTGGTTTCCATGTCTCTTAATCATTGTTTTTGATCTGGCAGTTCTTCATTTACAAATTAAGCACTGGACTAAATTTTATAAATATTTAGAACAATGTAATCTTGATCGACCAGTTATATAGTTTTAATCATTACCTCTGATTACTGTTAATATTATTCTAGTTAAGTATAGGAAACTTTAGGGACTAATCAATAGTGCTATTAAGATACAGTAGCGTTAGTCTGCCAATCCAAAAAATATTCTGCATTCCCTCTGGCTGAGGATAATATTGCTTTATTTAAGTGCATGCAGATCATTTACTTCTGGCTAATGCTCCAAAATTTACGAGTTTGTGACACTCAAGTAACTGGATCAATTATTGCAACTTAAAAGTTTCTTAACTGAATTGAAATTAATCTTGTTCTGTTCTGATCTTCTCTAGCAGTGGAAATAGGGGGATGAGAGATGAGGGTGGAGGAATCACTCTTTCCGTAGCCATCAAAACTGTCATCAGTACAACTGTAGCACAAGACTAGCTTTGCTCTGTCACACACACACACACACACACACACACACACACACACACACACACACACACACACACACACACACACACACACATTTTTTATGGTCTTAGATCTCACCTAAAATTACATCAGGAATCAGTAGAGCACAGGTGTAGGCGAGTGTTAAATACTTGAGAGAGAGTGTGTGTGTGTGTGTGTGTGTGTGTGTGTGTGTGTGTGTGTGTGTGTGTGTGGGCGTGTGCATGTATATTTGACAGTGTGTTACAATGAGTTGAGAAATGTTTTCAAACTACAGCTGTCTCATCATCTGCACAGGCTCATTAAGAACTGATAAGACCTTTCACTCTTTCGCTCTATTTCTCTCTCACTATGGGAGCTCTGTAAATGTTTAAAGTAAAGTGAGAATATATTTGACATAGCTTGAACCTTCATACAAAGAAGTCATTGGACTAAAAGGCACACAGCAGCTTTTGCCCTGTACAGCACATATGCCTCTTTGTTGCCACCTGGAGGAGGGTACACAACAGTTTACCCAAAAAGAATAGTTTACACCAAAATGAAAATTCTGTCATTATTTATTTACCCTCATGTCGTTCCAACCCCAAATGTATTAACATTTTGTCTATACTAGTCATTTAAATGAGTCATTCTCTATATGTGTGATTTGTTTTTCATGAGGTTCACTTTTAATGTCAGTCAGTTTAAAAACAGTCAAAGTGTAGTTTTATGACTATTCTCCACCCTCTCTCTTACATTTAGAGTTTTTTTTTTAGTTTTCTATATGTGTAACGCTTTGCATGTGAAATGTGTAACAATCTTATGGGTTGCAGGTTTGCTGTCAGGTCCATTATAGCTGGCACTCCCACATCTTACCTTAAATAACAACCTCTTTGCCCCAAACCCCTATGGGAGTCACTTCAGACTGTGGACTTTGCCCCACCTCAAAGCCCCAATTCTGGTTGGTGGGGTATAAAAGTCAGGTGTTGTTTACATGAGCAGGAAAACACAAGCAAATTTGCAAATCTCCAGAGCCCTTCAACCCCCAGGGATACCGAAGCTGTCACACAGACCACAGTGGCAGAGTTTAAGTGTCTCACATCACTACACTCAATTTTTCCCTGTCAAGTAGATGAAGTGTGTCTATGTGTGTGTGTGTGTGTGTGTGTGTGTGTGTGTTTGTTTGTGTGTTGTATTGGCCAGAGCTTGGCACTGAGAGGTTTAGAGGGTAAATCTATTGAGAATGAGAATCCAATCTAAGTAATCCAGCTACAAGCTGGAATTCTCACACACATGTAACACTTTGCCCAATGTTGGGTGTTTAAAACTTAGAATGAAAAGTATTGCAAAAGATTGCTCGCTGCTGTCATAGAGCTTTAAGTTATAACAATGTCCTTCGCTGTAAAACTTCAGCCGTAGGGGTTTTATTTATTTGCCGCCAATTAATTATAGTGATGTATTGAGTTTGTTACTGAAAGAGGCTCAATTAGTGTTAATTTATGAGTCTAAAACACTTAAAAAATAATGTGCACCTTGGTTCTTCAGGGTTAAGGAACTGTTATTATTAAAAGCTAAGAGACTCTCACAGTATAATACATAATGTAATAATCTTCAGATTGTGAAAAGCTGAGCTAGTCATTTAGAATTTAATTTAGTGAGGAGAGAAAAAGGGTATGCTAGGAATAGCATAATACTATACTACTCATACTACATAATGATTTATGTATGAATAAATGATCATCTCAAATAGTTTGTATGTATGGAACACCAGAATCAGAATCAGAATCAACTTTATTGCCAGGTATGCATACACATACAAACTTCTTGAGCTTGACAGAGTGGACCTTGGCAGTGCAGTTGTTTGTATACAGGGGGAAGTGTAGTTGGGAGAGCACACATCCCTGGGGGGCACCAGTGCTGATCATACAGGTGCTGGAAGTGAATTTCCCTTGTCTCACTATCTACTGCCTGTCTGTCAGAAAGCTGGTAATCCACTAACAGATAGACGTGTGAACAAAGAATTGGTGTAATTTAGTCTGGAGAATAGCTGGAATAATGGTGTTGAAAGCCAAACTGAAGTCCACAAAAATGTGGGGCATTCAGATGTTGGTCCCCTACAGTGTTGGGAGTCCTGTAATTCATAAGTTGTTTCATGCCACTCCACACTGATGCAGGGTCGTTAGCTGAAAACTTGTTTTTCATCTTCTCAGAGTATCTTATTTTAATCACTCTGATTTCCTTATTCAGTGTTTTCCTATCCTGATTGTACAATACTTTATCCCCACCTCTGTAAGCATCCTTGCTGGCCAGACAGCAACCTGAGTTCTGCGGTAAACCATGGTTTGTCGTTACTGTATGTTAAATAAGTCCTAGTATGCACAAATCCTCACAGAAACTGATATATGATGGAACAGTATCTGTGAGCTTGTCCAGATTGGTGTCTAAAGCCTAAAAAACACTCCAATCAGTGCAGTCAAAGCAGGCATGTAGTTCCAGCTCTGCTTCATTGGTCTACTTCTTTACAGTCCTTACTACAGGCTTAGTAGATTTTAGTTTCTGCCTGTAGGTTGGAAGAAGATGAACCAGACAGTGATCATAGAGTCCCAAAGCTGCTCTAGGGATAGGGTTGGTGTCTGCAGCCTAAAAACTCTCCAATCAGTGCAGTCAAAGTAGGCTTGCAGTTCCAGCTGTGCTTCATTGGTCCTCACTTTACAGTCCTAACTACAGGCTAAGCAGATTTTAGTTTCTGCCTGTAGGTTGGAAGAAGATGAACCAGACGGTGATCATAGATTCCCAAAGCTGCTCTAGGGACAGAGCAAGATGCATCCTTTATTGTTGTGTATCAATGATCCAGTATATTTCTGTCTCTGGTTGGGCATGTAATGTGCTGTTTGTATTTTGGCAGTTCACGTGTGAGGTTTGCTTTGTTAAAATCCCCAAGAATAATAATAACTGAGTCTGGGTATTGTTGTTCTGTGTCTGTGAATTGATCAGCCAGCTGTTGCAGCGTGGCACTCACACACGCGCGTGGCAGGATATAAACACTCACCAGAATAAATGAGGAAAACTCTCGTGGTGAGTAGAAAGGCTTACAGTTAATAAAGAGTGCTTCTAAATTAGGACAGCACATCTTCTTTAACATTGTTACATCTGTACAACAACCTTCATTGATGTAAAAGAATGTTCCACTGCCTCTCATTTTCCCCATAAAATCCGAAATGCGATCCGCTCTGAACAGCTGAAAGCCTAGCAGATGTAACGTGCTATATGGAATGGCTTCATTCAGCCAGGTTTCTGTGAAGCACAAGGCAGCAGTGAAACAGTAGCCAACTGGTAGTGTGCAAGCAGTGTGTAAACCTCACTCCATTAGCCTTAAGAGACGCACTAGTGACTGATGATAGAGACTGTAGCCTTTAGCCTCCTTGTTAGTACACCTGCCTCCCATACCGGAGATGTCGGTTCAAATGCTGTTTGGTTGAGCAGGACCTGTTACACCAGCATGCATGAGCTAATACATTTGCCAAAATGTGCAGTATTCACATACATGGCATAGAATACTTGTGCTTGCCTTTCGAGAGTAAGGAATGAAGCTAAAGTGACTGATAGAAGTCTTTTTGTTTACAAAAAATTAAAAATGCGAAATAATTGCATTCACATTGTAAAAAAAGGTAACATGCTATTGTCACCTTATTGTCATCAACTGAGAGAGAATGCAAGTGACAGCATTACAACATCTCTACATCATGAGATGGAGCCAAAGAGATCCCAAATGTGTACAGCTAAGTGTGTTTGTGTGTGTCTATGGATGTGAGGTCAGGCAAATGATTTATCAGGGAGTCTCACACATAGCCTGCTGGGCAATGGAATGTGTGTGTGTGTGTGTGTGTGTGTGCGTGCGTGCATGCGTGGGTGGGTTTGGGTGGTTTACAAGGACCACCAAATTTTAGAGGTTACAAACGGGTAATTAAAAGGGTATTATGCAATAAATGTGGTTTATGAGGACATTTCTAGTGCTTAAAAAACATACTAAACCATGTTTTTTTGAAAATGAAAAATGCAGAAAGTTTTTTGTGAGGGTTAGGTTTTGGTCAAGGGTTAGGGGATATAATCTATAGTTCATACAGTAAAAAAATCATTATGTCTATGGAGACTCCTCATAAGGATAGCTGCACCAACATGTGTGTGTGTGTGTGTGTGTGTGTGTGTGTGTGTTTGTGTTTAATGTCAGCACCCTGCAGGTGATGTAATGCATTCAATCCTGGTAAGTGCAACTCAAAGTTTCCATTTGCAAAATGAGATGCAACACCAGAGATAAGCCAATCAAAGTGACACTGCCCTAGCTGGACTGTGTGTTGGGAAAGTTAAGCGTGTGATTGATCAGTAGTACCTTTCCTCTTGTTATATGAGAAGATGCTATTAAACACCTTCTGTCTGCACTGTACACCACAAAACATCCTACAAACAGATTAGGGAGACAGGCAGACATGGAGAGAAAGTAAGAGGCAGGAGCACTAGGCGTTTTCTCAGTGGGCCGCTGGGTAATTCGAGCCGGCTCGCTGCAGCACTTCTTTCACGTTGGAGCACACACCCGTATGTATGCAACAACTCCATACCTCCGGACCTCATTATTTGACATTAACTGTAAATCACAATAATGGTGACAACCAAAAACAACATATTAATTATAAGATGAGCTCTGAATAATCACAAAATGACAAATAACAGCAAGTTACAACAAATACAATAACAGCAGCATAAATAAAATCAGCAAACAGTAAAGCTATGAGCAGTCATTTGCGTAAATTATTTGTACCACATACTGGCCAACTTTGTTTTCATTTATATTTTTTAAATAATCATCTTAGAAGATGGATTCCAGCAAACATTCGGCTCCCAGCGTGACATCGACTCCTACACAAAAAAACATCAAGCCAAAAAAACATTTATCTACTGAATCCTGTCTGGCTAAGCAGGAACGTGATCATAGTCGAACTAGAGTGAACATCGGCAGGGTATTTGATTCCTTGAGGGATACAAAACATACAATAGTGCAACATGACATTGCAGTGCAACAGTAAACTGGTATAGTTTAGTAGTATGTAGCTGTATGTGTGTATCAGTATACTATGTTAGCTGATAAGTAGTTTTAGTTTAGTCTCAAAGATTGTAGTAAACCAATCATAACTGTTTAATTTTAAATATGCTACCTCATCTGTCAGCATGATGCCAGTGAATCACGTTCATTCTCTTTGTAAGTTATGTCATTGTTTTGGCCAATGCTCTCTGGCTCCCTATGGAGTGTGTGCACGAGTGCGAGCACGAGCAACAGGTAGCTGGCTGCAGTTCACTTAATAGCCAGAAGTGTCATTAATAACAAGGGTTTCTGAATCTTACATAATGCACCTTTAAGTGCATTAAAGGTCAGCTCAGATATTCTTTGTTGTTTATTTCATTCAAGTCCTTTTGCATTTTATTTCCCTCTCTATCTGTGCTGTGTTTCAGCAATACAGAGAGCTATCGTAAGAAAACTGGAAAATAGACACCTCACAATTCATGCACATTTGAGAGACTATTGATAAATATATTATGGATGATGAAATCATAACATGGGCCGCAAAAGATGGCTCGAGAGCCGCATGTGGCCCGTGGGCCACGTGTTTAGTAGCGCTGTTTTAACCTAGTTAAGATTTAAAAAACAAAAGGATTGTAAATAAAAGAGGTGTTAAGCACATATGTGGCACTGAGGTTCAGATGTTTACTTCCAGACATTCGAATACATTTCTGTGGACAAAATGGTAAAGTGATATTCCTTAACCATTAATTAATGACTGAGCGTTTTGAACACACTCAAATTATATTACAATTCAGACCAGCCATCTTGGATCATATAAAAAGAACCATAACAGTTTGCTGTGATGTACATAAACATATTTTGCTGGCTGCTGGGCTGAGTATTATTTTTTTTTCTACCATGTTTGTATATCTCTTAAATTGTATAAAATTTTGCCTCAAATCTCAACCCACTGGCCTGTTGCAACTGAGGCAAAAAGAGAAAAATATAGAACTGATCCATAAACAGTCAAAAGCTTGATGCCTCATAAATTATTCATGAGCTAAGATTCTGCATTATTTTTTTATTATATTTTTTTGCATGTTTTAGGGTAATTTTTGGGTAAAAGTTTTATGGTAAGGGTAAACACACACACACACACACACACACACACACACACACACACACACACACAAACAGAAATGCTGCCCAAGAGAACCATTAGCCATATTGAATGTATTTAATCATCAGGGCACAATGCTATTAGCCTTCTCAAATTACCATAATATGTGAAAAATAAGCAATTGTTCTCTTCAGAAAATATTTTTATGACTTATGTTGTTGTTGTTTATGGACCCTTGTTTATTTTCATTTAATTGCTGCATGAATGAAATTGAATATGTTTATGCATTGAGTGATGAACTGTGAGGAAAATGTGGGTATTTTTCTCTCAGGAGTGACAGGAAGAATGTTTGCATTGCCAACCCTGCTGAACAAAAACAGCTTAAAACTGCATAAAATAGCTTGCTAGCTTGTTCCCAGCCTAGCCCAGCTGGTGTTTAGTCACTGTGTAAGATGGCACAAGATGCTACAGGGTTTAGATCAGCATTTTACAAAAAAAAAATGTATTGTAGCCAAGAGCTGCGGTAACATTAGCCTGACAGCGATGTGCTGATGTATTTAGCCGCTTTAGCTATTTGGCCTGATGCCAGCTCTGCTCTGCTTTACATTAAATCCATTAGTGCAGAACATGATAAAACTTAAAAATCCACAATGTGCCCCTACTACATTTGCCCAAGCATTCCCCTGTTGATGGTGGTGAGACACGATTTAAAGGAGGGACAAAAAATTAATTAAAGGGAAAAGAAGGCTGAAAGTTAGGTTGGAATGGAAATGGTACTGATTTGAAGTTATATCATGTCAGATTCTTTCATTTTCATCAGTGCATAGACACACATGCACACAAGTTAAAGATCTGCTGACACAGAATTTTAGGTTGAATCATGTAGATTTGACTTAGGAAATTGCAAGTTACTGGGATCATTCTGCCTTATCACCATTGTGCCCTTGAGCAAAGCACTTGACCTCAGGCTGCTCCAGAGGGAGCATCCCTGCAATTAGTGCAGGATTTCTGTAAAGTAAATCACCATCCAGTAGTAGATAACATTTATTCGAAAAGAAATGGATTCCATATGTAAATACATATAAAGTAGGGACTAAATCTGTCTTAAGGGGCATTCACACTGATAGTGAAAAGGTTATATTGTGGAGGTTGCCAAGTCACGTACTATTAGTTGCTAGTTCCTTATTGACCTCAATTTAAAATATACCATGGTACATAGAGTGCATTCAGAAGATATTCAGACCCCTTTGTTTGTTTTTAAAAAAAATTATGTTGCAGGCTTATAATAAAATGCTTTAAATTGTTATTTTTTTCACATCAATATACACTCCATACCCCATAATGACAAAGCAAAAACAGTTTTTTAATAACTTGGCAAATTTATGAAAAAAACCCTGATATATTCTATTAACATAAGTATTCAGATCGTTTGCTATGATACTTTAAATTTAGCTTAGGTGCATCCCATTTCTCTGGATCATCTTTTAGATGTTTCTACACTTTGATTGGAGTTCACCTGATTGGACATGATTTGGAAAGGCACACACCTGTCTATATAAGATCTCACAGCTGAAAATGCATATCAAAGCAAAAAAAAAATCCATGAGGACAAAGGAACAGTCTGCAGAGCTGAGAGACAGGATTGTGTCGAGGACAGATCTGGGGAAGTTTACAAAACAAATTCGGCTGCATTGAAGGTTCCCTAGAGCACAGTGGCCTCTATAATTCTTAAATGGAAAAAGTTTGGAACAACCAAGAATCTTCTTAGAGCTGGCTGCCTGGCCAAACTGAGCAATCGGAGGAGAAGGGCCTTGGTAAGAGAGGTGACCTAGAACTCGGTGGTCACTCTGGATGAGCTCCAGAGATCATTTGTGGAGATGGCATAAACTTACAGAAGGACAACCATCAATGCAACAGTCCAGCCATCTGGGCTTTATGGCAGAATGGCCAGACGGAAGCCTCACCTCAGTGCAAGACACATAAAAAAGCACCTAAAGGACTCTCAGATTGTGAGAAACAAGATTCTCTGGTCTGATGAAATGAATATTGAACTGATTGGCCTCAATTCCCAGCATCATATTTGGAGGAAACCAGGCACTGCTCATCACCTGCGCAATACCATCCCAACAGTGAAGCATGGTTGTGGTAGTATCCCAAAAAGACTTGAGGCTGTAATCCCTGCCAAATGTGCTTCAACAAAGTACTGAGTTAAGGGTCTGAATACTTATGTCAATGTAATATTTCAGCTTTTCTTTTTAATAAATTTGCAAAGTTAATCTGTTTTTGCTTTGTCATTTGGGGTATGGAGTGTAGTTTGATGTTGTAAAAACACAGGAAAGTGCGAAGGTGAAAGGGCACACTCACAAACCTATCGGTCCAGAGTAGAACCCTTTGAATATAATAGAATTGATTGCCATTTGAAGGTATCTGCATTGTTCTGTCTTGTCTGAGTGCTGAACCAAAACAGTTATTAATTAGCATTTTACAAATACATTCCATTATTAATTTTATCTGACTCCAATTTTATATTAATCTGACTCCAATTTTATGTTGACCTCTAATTTAGATTAAAGCTCTAATTACTTTCTGATCATTCTTTTAATATAACATTTTTAAGTTTTTGATTACTCTAAATCCTCTTCTGTTCATTGTCCTTTTGATCTGTAGTTCAAACAGAGTCATTAAATGGCTTTCTCATGCCCAGCTTCTCCAGGGTGGTTTCTCCTATTTTAAAGCTCCAGTATAATACTGTTCTATTGTTCTAATGAAATTCAAACTGAAATTCTTTAAATGGCTTCCTCCTATATTAAAGCTCCAGTTATGATATAAATGATTAACTGAAATTCTTTAAATTGCTTTCTCCTGCCCGGTTTCTCCAGGGTGGTTTCTCCTATATTAAAACTCCAGTAATTATATAAATGATTTCGGAGGAATACAGAATAAATTAAATAATAACAATTTATATGCCAGGTATGATTTAAAACATAAATTACAGATATTCAAATCAAAGCCAATTTCAAAAAATTATCAGAATAAACAAACATTCCTAAAAATAAGAAATAAGTCAAAGAACATACCCGGCAGTTGAGAAAACTACATGCAATTGCAAAGCATTGGAGATCTGAATGCAGATTTCTATTACTAAAGTTACACACATTAATGTGTGGGATCATCTAACTACAAAGAACCATGAACCATGTGTCACATTTCCTTAAATACCCAAACCATGAACAAAAGGAATTTTGGAAGTGGTTAGGTCTGGAAGTCCTGGGAACATACCTCATTAACATACAGGCATGGATGGGGACAGAGCTCCAGAATTATTCAGCATTTGACAAAGACCTTATAACGTTGTTGCCATTAGTTTTATCAACATGGAAAAGAGACCATTATACCAGTCGAACTGAGACATTTTAAATTATACAAAACATGCCTAATTACATTATTTGTTTTCATGGTTTTCTATGTTACATTTTCACATATACATTTTGTGTGTCTGTATGTGTGTGCCTTGTGGGCAATACAAGGGGGACTGAGAGAGAACAGATGAGTGATTTTTAGGAGAAAAGGCCTAAATTGGCCTGAGGTGAGATAGAGGTCAGATGTGAGATCTGTGCTTTATGGTCCTTGTTCAGTAGGATGCATTGACTCAGGTGGAGATGCTCATCTGTGTTTTATGATGTTGGTACTCTCAGAGTTCTTTGTCTTTCCCGGAAGTGATGTAGACAGTTTGGAGCCAGTCTTACAATGTGAAAATAAAATAACTGAAAGTATTTTAGCATAAGGCTACAACATAACAAAATGTCATAAAGATTAAGGGGTCTAAATACTTTTTGAATGCACTGTATTTATATACCAAGAAATTTGCATTCTACACCAAGGAACTTCCAACAATAGCAGGTTCCTACTCGACTGCAATATCCAACTATATCATGATGAGCTAGATTGTGTGAGCTCCACAGTCCCATTGGTATAGATGTCACATTACCTTGCTGCTCATTTGCAGCAGCGCTAAAAGTGACGTAACTCAGATATTTTGGGCCTTAGTACAAGAACATGCCGGACCTAACTCTGATCTTTTGAGCCTTAGTACAATAACACGCCGGACCCACTCCTTGAGGAGCCTGGGTCATTTATCATCACCCGTCGGGCCCGCAGTCATTTTAATGGTTCCTTTTGTTTGACTGTTGCAGGCCTCCTCTCACCCCAGGCCCTAGTGTGGCTGCCCAACATGACTTCCCTGTAGCTGAAGTTTTATCATTTGCACCCCTGAGTGCAAATGTTTTGCATCACCAACTGTACTGTTAATATAAAATATTTTAAATCAAGCTCAATATAAGATCAAGAAATATCAACATTGATTTAGCTCTTAGTTTGCACTGCATTTTTGGAACAAAACTTGTTAAAGTCTAACTTGTTAAAACGTATTCTCTCATTCTCTTAAAGGGTTCGTTCACCCAAAAATGAACATTCACTCATCATTTACTCACCCTCATACCATCCCAGATTTGTATGACTTTCTTTTATATGCAAACAAAGATTTTTAGAAGAATATCTCAGCTCTTTTGGTCCTTACAATGCAAGTGAATGACTACCAGATATTTGAAGCTCAAACAATCACATAAAGACAACATAATACAATTCATACAACTCCAGTGGTTTGATCATTATCTTTTTAAAGTGATATAATTGGTGTGGGTGAGAAACAGATACATTTTAATTCCTTTTTTTAACCATAAATCTCTTCCAAAATGTTAAAGAAGTAAAAAAGGACCTGAATATTGATCTGTTTCTTATCAAAACTTATCATATCACTTCTGAATATTTGTATTTAACATTTGGAGCCTTAGGTTCTGGGGATAAACATGTTCATTTATAGTTTGTTTACAAAGAATGAATAAAAGTCTGTGTTCTGGGCTTTATGTCCATTCACTACTTTCCCCCATAGAAAATGGACATAAAGCCTAATACTTTTTTATGCATGCCTTATGACAGAACTACCAGATAATGTACAATTAGTTCTGCCGTGTTTCCTATCAACTGAATCCTTGTGTGACACACTGCAAAGTGGTATATATATATATATATATATATATATATAAAATTCTGATAGCATGCATTGTATCCTTGCTATATTAATAAGAGCATAAAGGGGCACACATTAAAAACTAACCCAAATCATGCAAATGAGACAGCTTCCAAACTAAGGAACATTTCCCTTTGGAAATTGCACCTTTCTCATTGGTCATGCCAGACTAGAGAGGAGGGACCTCCAGCCGAAGTTAAAAGACATGTGCCCCCTCTTACTCAGTCTCTCTTTCTCCTGGTTCTTTCCCCTGGCTCTCTGCTGCTGTTCGTGTGGGACCTGGATCATCCGGTCCGAGGCCGGCAGGCCTCAAAACTTCAAGCCATGTGCAACTACTTCGACCATATAGTCAAGGAACACCACCGTTCATCATAATTTCTTCATTCAACGTGGAAGAAATTGGTTGCAACTTCAACACCATCGACCCAAGGAACCATCAAGCCTTTCTCCTGCGACTGCATCCTGGCGCTCTCTCAACAGCCAAGGCAATTGCAAGTATCGTACCAGTAACTAACTAAATGTAGTTTTACAATAAGATGAAAACCCCTTTGTAACATCAAAGGTGCTTTTAAATTAAGAACTCGATGGTTCTCTCAGATGGTAAAAATGTCTCTTTTCATAACTGCATTTCCCCTATTTTCCCATGTGTGAGTGTTTCGTGTGTATGTTTTTGTTTAGATTAGTTATGTATTCGTGTTTTAGTCAATACTGAGTGTTCAATGGACGAACAGATAAATTGATTGTAATGTTAATTCAGCTACCTCAAGTTGATTCTATTAACCAATCCAAATGTTCATAATTAATTATATTGAGTTATGATTAATTATTTAAGTTTCCCTTTTAATGTTATGTTAACCGTGGTATATTTTGATAATTAATCTCATCCCTGTTTCTAAAAGATTTTGCTTCAAATCTATACCTATATGTGTAATATTATTGTCAAGAAGCCATGAGAATAATATTATTCCAATAAGAGAATTAATCATAATTCTCTATTAAAGCTAATTCCCTACAGTAGAAATTGAGCTGATGCAATGATACGTTGAATTACGTAATCTAGTTATTTATCATTTATCTAAATTATAACGGTTGTCAAACGCAACTGATTCCATTATACATTTCCTTACATAGTAATGTAGAAATAGGACCATTTAATTTAATTCCTAGCTCACACATACTGTTTCCCTTACAAATAATGTTAATGTACACGACACTTTAACCCATACAGTGTACATTTATCATACCAAATTCTCTACATATATTGGTGTGAGAATCTGGGCACTTTAACTGATTACTGTTTATTTGTGTATTGTGGAACATGCTGACATTCAATGCATCGATGAAACTGTTTTCATTAGTGTTGTCCCAGATCACAAATCACTGGTGTTGGTTGCTATGGCGACAAAATTTCATGGGAAATCCTAAAGAGACTCTTCCGGGGCAATCTACTGTGCATGCGCAACCTGCCGACACCATATTGTAAACACAGTACATCTAAGCTAATAACATAACACAACACCGCCAAACAAACCAGCTAGCGAACTTTCATTGAAAACCCTAAATACGCTACACTGTTCTGGTGGTCATATTCAAGTTACTGCAGTGGTTCTTCATCTTGGAGTACCACAGCACTGCACATTTTGGATGTCTCCCTTTTCTGACACACCCATTTCAGGTCTTGGAGCCTTTACTAATGAGCTGATGAGTTCAATCAGATTTGTTAAATAAGGGAGGGCTCTTCCAGGACCAGGATTGAAAATCGCTGCTATATAGCATGGATGTACAATGCAGGTGTCACTGTTTGTGTGTGTAGGTGGGTTTGGATGGTTTACGAGGACATTTTTTTAGGTTAATAACTGGTAATTACAAAGGTATTATTCCATAAATGTGGTTTATGGGGACATTTCTAGTGTCTCCATAATTCAAATTTTTTTAAAAACGTACTAAACAATGTTTGTTTTTTATGTAAAAATCCAGAAAGTTTTTGTGAGTGTTAGGTTTAGGGGTAGGTTTAGGAAATATAATCTATAGTTCGTACAGTATAAAAATAATGATGTCTATGGAGAGTCCTCATAAGGATAGCCGCACCAACATCTATGTGTGTGTGTGTGTGTGTGTGTGTACGTGCCTCCAAGTTATGTAAGCACTCTGAGATACTGCTTATCCACTCTCTTCATCTCTCTTTTAAGTAGGGCAGTGGATCGAGGTGCTTCTCTTATAGTGAGTCAAATTCTCCCTGCTCCTCTTTTCTTTCTGATGACTGCAGCAGAATTAAATTTTGGGGGTGTTCAGCTTGGGCTACTGTGTGCTAGACTGGCCTGATCCTTAAACCCATTATAGACATCACTCAAATCTACAACATCAAAACACTTCTGTAACCAATGCTTCCATCTGAGCTCCGCTTTACAACTCCACAGCAACCTCCAATAACTGCCAGAAGAAATTTTTTTTTTCTTAAATTTCTCTCTCTCTCTCTCTCTCTCTCTCTCTCTCTCTCTCTCTCTCTCTCTCTCTCTCTCTCTCTCTCTCTCTTTTATAAAACCTAGTGAGCTGGCACCATATGCAGTGAAGGCAGAGGTGAAGGCTGTTCCAAAAGTTAGGGAACTTAATTATGTTACCTTCAAAGATAACTTCTTTTGGCCAAATTCTATGGCAGCATTGTATGTATCCTTTACATATAAAGCAATTCCAGAATGCATGGTAGACAAATTGAGAGAAATGTTGTTTAAATATATACTTAGAAAACATTCAAAACTAAAACTATTTATACAAATTTGTTTAAAATAATAGAAAACTGTGAATATATTTTTATGCTTTTTAGAGTCGTTAGAGTCATACATAATTAATCTTGCATCACCTGTATTGAAAAACAGTCTGCTGTGCATTTCACCTGAAGAGCTTTATTTGTATGTGTTTGTTCACAGTTCAGATACAGGAGATGCAATCCTAAAAACTTGCACTTTTTCTACTATTCCTCTACTAAACCTCTCTCTTTCTGTCAGACTTTGGAACTGCCAGTCAACTGTATAAAAATCTGACTTCATTCCTGCCATTGCGAGCAAATCAGGTCTCAAAATCCTCAACCTTGACTGGCCACACCCTCTGCCGTCTTCACCAACTTTACTTTCTCCCACACTCCCTGTCAGATTGTAAGGGGTGGAGGTACATGTTTGCTTATGTCCAATACATGGAAATTTACACTGCTGTACTCTTTGTTGACAAAAACTCCTTTGAACTATATGGCATTACCATCACCCATCCTGTAAAAATCCATATCGTCCCCCAAGTCACCTAGGAATTATGTTCTTTTTACTCCACTGCACACTTCTGATCATTTCATCCTTGGGTTTAACATATATCTGCCACCTTGCCTGCCTCACAAACCTCCTCAGGTGTCATTTTGACATAATATCTGCTCTCTCTCACCTATCAGTCTTTTCTCTATGGTCTAATCCTCTCTTCCCTCTTCTAACCAGTTTTCCTTGCTTGATGTTAATAATGCTACTAACACTTTATGCTATGTTTTAATATCTTGACTAGACAGCGTCTGCCCCTGAGGCTAAGATCTCTAAACTTCTCTTTAGCCACCCTACTACCTGTCCCCTCAATCCTATTCCCTTCCCTCCCATCTCCTCCATTATTACAAACTTAATAAACATTCTCTTCTCACTGGTACCTTTCCCATTATATATAAGCAGGCTCAAGTAACCCCACTGCTTAAGAAATCAACACTAAACCCTGCACAGAAAATTACAGACCAATCTCTCTTTTCCCCTTCATAGCGTGACGTGGCGTTAGGGAGAAAGCAGGACAAAACAAAATATACAATATAAATGTACCTGACTATACCACCCTGTTAAACAGGGAAATATATTTATTTAAATCACCCATAAAGGGCACACAGGTTCACTTCGAAATGGTTGCAGTATATAACCAACAGAACCAACTGGTTCAGTATATACTCCTGTTATCTGCTCAGATTGAACCCAGTGAAAACCTGAAACACCTGACTGGCTTTCAGAAGTCTGCATGATGTCCTGCCTTGATTCAGGGGCTCAGAGATGGATAGGCAGATCTTTTCCCTTATGGGAAGGGTGATTTATGGAGGTTCTCAAATATCTTATGTGTCTACAACATTACGGGCATTGAATAAGGAACACAGAAAGAAAGGAGTATAAATGACAGCACAAAAGACAGCAGGTATCTCAACAACCTACAGGGGAAAAGAGATGTCCTCTGAGCAGAGAACAATGCCAATATTAAATGTCTCCCCTGTTTTACATCCCTTCCTTTCTCGCTGCCTTTATCACTCTGAATCGTCTCATTCAATCTATCTTTCCAAGGCTTTCTTTCCTTAATTCTCTCCCCTGTTCTTCATTCTTTCCTTCCCTTGTTTAATCCTTCCCTTCCTCTCTCTTCCAACACCCTCTCCATAGATTCCATCCATCATCCTGAATCTGGGTGACAGTGTTCTGTTGGGCCATGGCAGGGCTTTTAGTGAATGGTGACGGAACAATTGCCCTAGCCTTGCAGAGCACCGTGGCAATGGTGAGCCTTCACATCTTGCAGCGCCAGCTTTAATGATGAGGTCACCTTGGAGAGAGGCAGAGGAGGAGCGTGGGTGCGGGTGTGTGTGTGAAAGAGTGCTAAGATGTCTGGCAGACATAAAGAAGGATGCTGAGAGAAATCATATACTATGCGCCAAGGGTTTAAATCACCTGAAGAATATTTTAGAGTGAAAATTTTAATAACGCCTACAAGTAGTAAAACAGTGAAGATATTAGAGCTGATTTAGTATCATCTTCTTTGACAGGAGGGAGTGGCGGAGACATAGTGTGTGTGTGTGTGTGTGTGTGTGTGCATGTTAAAATGCATATATAAGTGTGTACTTTAAAAGTGTTTTGTCAAATAACCTAAAAAAAATATTCTTCATGTGGTCACATTTAAATTTATTGTAGTCAAAAAAATTGTTTAAAATGACTGGACAAATCTGACAACTTAGGGACTCATAATTAAGTAACACCAACGTAAGTAATTTTTAAGGTTTGAGTAGAAATAGATATTTATAAGGTACAGTTAACCCAAAAATGAAAATTCTCTTCATTTACTCACCCTCATGCCATCCCAAATGTGTATGACTTTCTTTCTTCTGATGAAGACAAACAAAGATTTTTAGAAGAATATTTAATCTCTGTATATCCTCACAATGCAAGTGAATGGTTCCAAATATTTTAAGCTCCAAAAAGCACATAAAGGCAGCACAACAGTAATCCACATTATTCTACTGAACATGAAAGAACATTTTTAGAAGAATATCTTAGCTCTGGAGGTTCACAAAATACAAGTGAATGATGACCAAAACTTTGAAGGTCCAAAAAGCATATAAAGGCAGCATAAAAGGAATCCAATTGACTCCAGTTTTTAAATCAATGTCTTCAGAAGCAAAATAAGTGTGTGTGAGAAAAATTTCCATATTTAAATACTTTTTACTATTAATCTCCACTTTCACATTGTCACCGTTTGTCTCCACAGTGTACAAGGACTCTTATTTTGAAGTCAAGGAAACAGCGGCTCGCCTCACAGCCAGCCTGCCTATCCTCTGGAGCCCCCCGAGCTGGATGAGCTCGCCGCTGCATCGGAGAGCGGTCTGGCATCTGATGCGGATGACTCGTCTGGGCTGCCGCCTTCAGGCCAGCACGCCCAGGCTGAGGATGACGCCCAGATGTCCGACATGCTTGCCCGGGCCGCCGCCGGAGTGGGTCTGGACTGGAACCCTCCGTCCTCCCCACAGCCGTCGTGGCTGGATGATTGGTTCCTGGGGTCTGCACGCCACCCCCCCCCCCCCCCCATCCCTTTCTTCCCGGAGGTGCATGATAAGCTGACGACTGCATGGAGAGCACCCCTCTCCACTCCTCACAAAGCCCCTCGGCCCGCGGGCGGTTGTGATACACCTATGCCCCGAGAACGCCGGGTTCGCCCTTTGCTCCCCTCCAAGGCCTGTAGGACGACGTCATTATTGACCGCCAAAGCCTACAGTGCCACCGGACATGTCGCTTCTGCCCTGCATGCCATGGCCCTCCTGCAAGTCCACCAGGCCAAGGCACTTAAAGATCTGTTCGAGGGTAGTCCTGATCCCGACGTGCTGCAAGATCTGCGCTGAGAAACCGACCTCGCCCTCAGGGACACGAAGGCCACAGCGCAGTCACTCGGGCAGGCGATGGCCACACTTGTGGTCCAGGATTGTCATCTGTGGCTGAACTTGGTCAAGATGCGTGAGACGGACAAGACACGCTTCCTCGACGCCCCTGTCTCCCAGTTCGGCCTCTTCGGCGACACCGTCGAGGACTTCGCCCAGCAGTTCTATGTGGTGAAAAAGCAGACGGAGGCCATTTCACACATCCTGCGGGCTGTGTTACCCACATTCTCAATAAAAGAGCGATTTCCATTAACTCTGGGTCACCTGGCCCGCAAATGCCGTTCTCATGGCACTCTGCCGCCACACCTCAACAGTCCCGGCATGATGGAAGCGGACTCCCCACCTTCAGCCCCACGACTGTTCCCCGGCCGGCCGGTTCTGATGAGTCTAGAGGATGCCTCCGCCGGACCTCCTCCTCAGTCAATAACCCTCCCCCTGCCGGGTGTGCAGAGCAAGGTAAGTGCAAGGTAAGTTTTTACACGTACTTCCACGTCTCAATTTTGCCTCGACATCGAACTTTTCTATGGTTCGTGTTCGATGGCCAGGCATATCAGTACAAGTTCCTTCCCTTCGGCATGTCCCTGTCCCCTCACGTCTTTACGAAGGTCGCAGAGGCAGCCCATGCCCTGCTCCAAGAAGCCGGCATCCGCATACTCAACTACCTCGATGACTGGCTCATCCTGGCCCATTCCCGAGAGTTACTATGCGCCCACAGGGACCAGTTGCTCAGGCATCTCAGCCACTTAGGGCTTCAGGTCAACTGGGAAAAGAGCAAGCTCACCCCGGTTCAGAGCATCTCTTTTCTCGGCATGGATTTAGACTCATGTCGTTGGAAAGGGGGCCCGCGGCGCTGGCACATCAATTGTCTAGAGTTGATGACTATATTCTTTGCTCTGCGCAGGTTTCTCCCGCTGGTTCAGGGCAAACACGTCTTGATCAGATCAGACAGCACCACCACGGTAGCGTACATAACTCAAGTCGCTGCGCGCCACTCACATCCCCGGCAACCTCAATGTGGTGGCGGACGCGCTATCACGACAACACTTGCCCAGTGGAGAGTGGAGGCTTCACCCCAGTCTGCAGCCCACCACGATGCAGTAGACGGCAAGTCTTGATTATCAGGTTCCTAAAAGGAGGTCTCCAAACAGAGGCTCTCCCACTGGGTGGTGGACGCCATTTCATTGGCCTATCGCATCCAGGCCATGCCCCCCCTTTACGGGTCAAGCACACTCAAGAATGAGTGTTGCATCCTCATGGGCACTGGCCAGATGCACTTCCCTGGCAGACATATGCAGAGCAGCGGGTTGGGCAACACCTAATACCTTTGCAAGATTCTACAATCTCAGGGTAGAGTCAGTCTCGTCCCGTGTTTCCTCAGGTCCTTTTTCTCAAAACGCTGATGGACTGACCGGGTGAATCGCTTGCAGCGCCTTTTCCCTCGGGTGAGGTAATACCATGTGCTTTTTTCCCCTGGAGATCCCACTCACTCGTCTCCCTGGTTGATTCCTCCCTAGCCCTCAAGGGTCCATAATTCGGTGGAGGAATTCACCGACCCAATCCACTGCGGGTACTCAAATCTACCCTGTACTGGAATAGGTGTACAGGTCAGGGCTCCTACGTGGACTTCCCCCCGTGTGTATTTTCCATGGTACGGCCCCCTTACAAGTGGGTCTGTGTCTCCCTTGGGTAGTTCCCGCTGCCCCCTGGTGTCTGTAGCAACTCCTCCTTCCGAAGAGGCGGGATCTACCACTGCATCCATTTCCCACATGTAACCTAAAAGCCCATTTGGTGTATTCACCACTCTTACCTCCCCCTCTCTGGGCAGGTGTGGTCTCTGCAGGGTAATTTCCCTGAAACTGGTTAAGACCCCCTTCCCCGGTGCATGTAAGGGCCACAGCCGTTGACTCTATGCGAGAAACATAGAGAGACGCCCGGCAAGCATTGCCTTGTTCCCCTGCCTAGGGTAACTATTAGGATTCCGACAACTTTATGGGGCATTGGGGAAGGGTACGTGCAGTCTGATACAGCTGGTCGTTTTGGCACGTCAACTATCTGCCCGCTCCTGTGTAAGCAGTACACGTACACGGCTCAGCGCATGATGTGATTTATATTGGACCCCTAGTGTCGCTTCTTCGACACGTCGAAGTGATTGACAGACGGGGAACATCTAGATTACATATGTAACCTCCATTCCCTGATGGAGGGAATGAGACGCTGTGTCCTCCCGGCCACGACGCTGAGCCGAGCCACTGTTGTGGCCGGACCATTTCCGGCTCCTCAGAAAAATCCTGAATGAAACAGACACATTTCCCCGCCTTTATACCCATATGTCCGGGGGCTGGACATGCAAATCTGTCCACCAACTTCTCATTAGCCTTTTTTCATAGATCAGAGGTATATTTTCGGCGCTCAAGAGAGACCCCTAGTGTCGCTTCTTCGACACAATGTCTCGTTCCCTCCATCAGGAAACGGAGGTTACATATGTAACCTAGTCATTTTGTTACATTTTTGTCAGTCCTTGAATTGTTATGTTTGAATGGTTATGTTTGTTTCCACTCCAGTGTTTGTTTCCACTCCTGCATATGTTTCCACTCCCGCGCATGTTCTACTCCTGTGTTTGGAATTAAAAGATTCTATGATTCTACTCCTGCTTCTCCTCTCTTACACTCCTTGCCCACCAAACTTTACAGAAGGACTGACCTAAAAAATTTATATACCAGTAGTTCAAATCCTCCTCCTCGAACAAGGAGATCGTCTAGTTGAGGATCACGTGTTGCTCCATCTTGCAAATTTGGTGCACTATGAGGACCACTCTCTGGTCTATTTCTTCAGAGCTGGTCTGAATATTGCGCTGAAGGAACGGATGCCTCAGGCAGGTCCTCACTGGATGCTGTGCAACTTCGTGGATGTGGCACTAAAACTTTGTGGCTCACCATTCGTGGGTGTGGAGGATGATGACTTTGAATCTCCGAAGCCTTCCTCCGCTCCAGCTTCCACGTCTCCTTACTCGCCCTCTGTCTCCAAGCTAGCTCCACTCCATGCAACTCCCCTAAATAATTTTTTGGGTGGGGCTCATCCTATCCTGTTTCCGGTGGTTGATTCCCTGCCACAGCCAGTGGTAGTGACCACGGTCAAAGAGCCAGTGCCCACTTTAAAATGTCATGTAAAAATGTGTATTTAAATCACTGTTTTGTATGAATTGCATTTTTTATGTATTTTTGAATAACTTAATAGATTCAGACAAAAAATGTGTTTCACTTCATTAAACAATGAATATATAAGGGAAAGTGTATACAGTATATAAGTTTTTCCACCACTTTTTCACACCCCTTTGCCTTCACTAGATATTTTAAATAGTAATATGAAGCCATAATTGCACAAATTATATGGCAAAATGCTGTGGAAAATAGTTTGATATGTAGCATAACAAGTATGGAGCAGAGGAGGGTGGGGTCGGACTGGAATGACGCGCCCCTGGTCCCCAATCAGCCTGATGGGGTGTGCGAGGGATAAAGGCGGCCAGTGAAGACAGTTCGAGGGAGAGAGAATTACGGGCAGCTGCCCTGTATGTGTTTGTGTGTGTCTTTTTATTTTATTAAATATTATTTATATTGTTATAAATAATGTTATAGGTGTTAAGACATAATTTAGCTCAGGTGCAAGCGCCCTTAACGCTTTCTCTCTCCAGACGGGCGCTCGACCACGCCCCCGCTGCCACAACAAGCCTCAAGGACTTCCCAATTATTTCATGTCAACTACACATGTGCAAGCAATATCAATCAATATAAGTGTGAAACACACTTTGTTCAAACAGACAACACAGCAACGGTGGCATACATCAACCGTCAAGGCGGTTTACGCTCACGATATATGTCACAACTCGCCCGCAGGGGAGAGTGGAGTGGAGACTCCACCTTCAGGTGGCCCAGCTGATTTGGAGTTGATTCGGGCAGGCATAGGTAGACCTGTTTGCTTCCCCAGAATCCTCCACAAGAGGGTAGGAGACCTGCAATTATTCTCTGTCAGCAAAACATGCCTTGAGTTTGGTCCGGGCTACTCTCAAGTGATCTTGAGACCCCGACTGGGCTTTGTGCTCAAGGTTCCTACAACCCCATTTAAGGATCAGCCTTGACGTTGCTGTGTCCGGTGCTCACTTTATGCATCTCTTTGGATTGCACGCAGAGTCTCTGAGCAGCTCTTTGTCTGCTTTGGTGGACAGCAGAAAGGAAGTGCTGTCTCCAAGCAGAGGATCAAGCCCAGCATGTGAACAGGTAAGTCCAGGACATTTGGCCGGGTGTAAAGCTTGCGCATAGCCCCTTTCGCCTCACCTGAGCTGAAGACATTTGCTGTTGACTCCCAGTAGTGTTCACAAAATGTGTTCCCTGGATGACTTCCTCCTAGACCTGTGGCAGACGAGTTTGCAGAGAAACTCGTTGCCAGCTCAGTACATGTACTAACTAAGCCCTGTATTGGGGTATGTGCTCCACATGTGTTGGTTCCCCTTGAGAGTGACAGCCCCCCGACGTAGACACTGGTGGCCGCAGTCGGTTGACAAATTTCACTCTTTTTTGGGGAGAGAAAAGAGAGGAAAAGAGGCATGACTGGACTAGCCTGTCCATATTTTTTGGGCAGTTGACTTGTCCCTGTTATGTTTGATGCTCATAACAGTTTTGGGGGAGGTTACGTGTCAGCCTGCTGCACTGGCTACGAGGCACACTGTAGTCTGCCCGTCTCGCACCACCAGTTCACGTAACAAAGTTCAGCTAGTTGTGGCGTTTCGTATAGAGACCCCTAGTATCACTACATCGACACATCGTTGAGTGAGTGACAGATAGGGAACGTCCTGGTTACTTTTGTATCCTCCGTTCACTGATGGAGGGAATGAGATTTTGTGTCCCTCCTACCACAACGCTGGACTACCCGCTGAAATGGCCAGGACCTTCTCTTGCCTCCTCAGCACAAAACCTGAATGAGCAGTTTGCACGCCAGCTCCTTTATACCCGTATGTTCGAGGGAGTGGCATGCAAATACCATTCACCAAATCCCATTGGCCTTTTAGCAAAGATTAGAGGTGTCTTGGGCTCCCAAGAGTGACCCCTAGTGTCACTACATCGACACAACGAGGTTACGAAAGTAACCAGAACGTTCTTTCCCTTAATTTTTCCTCCTGAGCAGGATGAAAATGGTATGTGTATAACATCTTCATGGTACCCTTGTCTAAAGAGAAGAGCAAAGTGGGTGTAATCTCAGAGATCACACATAAAACAGAGCCACCAACCTGATTCTTCATTTTCATTTCCTCTCCCACTGGTGTCCTTCCTTTCAGCTAAAGCCACTATCCACTATCACATAATCTCTATTGGTCTAAAGGGAAGTAATTTAACAGCAAGTTTGTGTTTTATGATCCTGTTCATGTATACTAGAGGAAAAAAAAGGTGGGCAATTTTAGATGTGTCTGTGGGATTAATTCTGCTGGATTTCCAAATATTACAAACAGTGCAGTATTGAGCAGAACATTCTAGAGTGCATGCAAGGTTGTCTGACTTTTTTCAGGTCCAAGAAGTTTAACCATTTTGCTAAAATCTATGTTGATTTCATGTGATTTGCATAGATGATTATAATAAAAAATTATTCATGTCAGGAATACTTGAGTTTTGTTTTGTGTACTTTTAGTTGCACTTTTATGTTGTCTGAACACTGAAATCTTGTTCTACTGTCCTTAATGCCAAGTTCAAGTGTTGCGGTCATAACTCGTTACATGTTTGCACTTGTCATGATTTAGGTTTTCTAATGCTTAGTTCCTTAATAATGAATGAAATATGTCAATTTCTTGTCTAGTATTCCAGGTTAATGCCAGATTATGAGCCAGTATTTCAGTTTAGTTCCAGTTTCTGATCCAGTATTCCAGTTCAATATAAGTTTATGATCCAGTATTCCAGAAAAAAACAAATCCAGTATTTTGGGTAAATTATACTTTTTTGATTCAGTATTCCACATTAATGTCAGTTTCTGATCCAGTGGTCCAGTTAATGCCTGTCTCTAAACCAATGTTTCAGATCATTTCTAGTTTCTGATCCAGTAATCCATATTAATGCCAATTTCTGATCCAATATTTTGGATAAATTCCAGTTTCTGATCCAGAATTCTACTTTAATGCAAGTATTCCAGATTTAGAAGATTCTGAGCCAGTATTCCAGTTTAGTTCCAGTTTCTGATCCTATATTCCAGTTAAATTTAAGCTTCTGATCCAGTATTCCAGAACAAATGCAAGTGTCTGATCCAGTATTTCAGGTAAATTATAGTTTCAGAGTCAGTATTCCACAAGTTTTGATCCACTGTTCCAGTTTAATGCCAGTTTCTGATCCAATATTTCAGATAAATTCCTGTTTCTGATCCAGAATTGTAGGATAATGCAAGCTTCTTATCTAGTATTCCAGATTTATGCCAGATTCTGAGCCAGTTTTGCGGTTTAGTTCCAGTTTCTGATCCAGAATTCCAAATAAATTCTGATTTCCTTGCCTACTTAATCTCTTTTTGTTGTTAATATCATTGCTAGATTGTTGTTTGATGTGAAGTACCTTACCTAACTCTCTCTGCCTAGCTCTGAAGCTACACTTCAATGGAAGATTCCTCACAAATCTGCTCCTGACTACCACAACGCACACACTTGCCTACGAACACACTATTCACGAGTCCTCAAGAATCTGCCCAATGCACGGCCATGGCGTACATGCATCCACAAGCTTCTCCCATGCCACTGCAGCCGGTGCCGGGTTCTCCATTCCTTGCCAGCACAGTTTAAGTTGCTATTTATTGTTAATAAATCCTTTGAGCTGTTCCTCTGCTCTTGCATCTCTTTGTCTCGCTCTGACACATTCATTCAATTCCTTTATAATATACACATATTTGCTCTTTGTCTTAAGCCTGATATGCTGAAAACTGCTCGTTTATTGTTTTTACATTCACAATTATGAATGACATACAAATCACATACTGTACATGACATATTTTTAATTCAAAAAAGGTAATTTAGCAAAATGGTGAATACTTTCACCCAAGTACCCTTGGAAATTAATGTCGATCAGTACAACATTTCAATCGTAAAACAGTGGTCAAAATATTGCATGTTTAGATAGATACATCTCGCATGACACAAACTCTCTTAAATTAAAGGGTTACTTCAGGATTTAGCATTAAGCTTTGTATCAGTAGAAAACCAGTAGTATTTTCGAATTACCGAGCTCCCCCCTCTCATATCCCCCTGAGATGAGAGATTTATTTATTTTTAGTCTGGAAAAAAATCCTCCGATGACGCAAAAATCGTCATTTTGCGTCATCGGAGGATTTTTGGTCCAGAGGCTTAAAACTACAGCCAGTATTCCTCATGTTTTCACCACGCCCATATGGGGCGGGATCTCACTCACAGAATGTGAAGATAGTGTCAGCCATCTTTCTGTAGAAGCTAAGAAAACAGGCTCTTGCTCTGTGTAGAAAGTTTGTATACAAGTAGGCTAATCATGATTGCGGAAGTTAGTTTTGAAGTTGAAATGGCAGAAATGGATTACGAAGATCTGTTGCGAGAATCTGATGCTCGCGCTACCTGTACGTGCCGCAATACAGCGATGAACAGAGGCTGGAGCAGCTGCTGTAGCAGGGGAGCAAAACCTGCTTGGCAGGCAGGAGGAAGAGAGTGTTAAATTATATTCAGACTCGAGTTGGGGCGGACTGGTGGTGTCAGTGCTCTTGCTGTGCGCCTATGGAAACAGATAGAGATTCCTATTGCTTTCGCGAATTTCAGCGATGCCGTTTTCTTCTGGACGAGATCGCTGAATCCGCTGATGAAACTGCACCGATAACATGAGCATGTATAACTGAGCACCCAAGTTTTGTACCACACATGGACAGGGGAGTCCTGGAAACTTATTTTAGGATCCCGAAGATAAATTGGAAACACCAGCCAAAGCCCGCAGGGACAAACGGATGGCTTAGTGTAAAGTGAGTATTTTGTTTGTTTTTCTTTTTGTTACTAAGACGTCATGTACAGAGTTTGGACACCCGGAATTATCATAATGTTCTTCCCGCGTAGTCAGTCAATTTATCAACTAACTCACGATTTATAGAGTCACGATGTATCAATACAAGCCTAGTTGTATCATATTTTCAGATACTGCCGCCTGTAACCGGTAGGCGTGGTTTGGGAGTGGCCTCGTAAGGGCAGCAAAGCAAGTGCATTCTGGGAGTTGTTGTCTTTCAGCCACATGTGTAAAAAATACATTTTCTGCCTTTTCTCAGTCTAGAATGCTTCAAATTCAAAAATAATTTCACATTTATACTATATAAATGACCAATTTTAAATACACATTCATCTTCCCAGAGGTGAAGTATCCCTTTAATCTGCTTGCTGATGTGCAGCACTGGAATAATCCACGAGGTTCCTAAACAGCTTCTTAAACTTGAGTCCTGTCTTCATCGATTTGATTGGCTATTTCAAAAGGCATTGGTGAGCGTGTTAGACTACTGAGTGCAGTGACATTGAAACTTTTTTAAACCAATATGTGATTCCTAGTGGACTGCAGCAGAACAGCAACAAATATATAAATTATTCCAGGGGACACTCTGGCCATATATAATTAATGGAGGGTACTTGTACCCCTCAAAGTATATCCTGGTTACGGCCCTGGTTCAATGCTAATTTCTGATTCAGTATAATACTGTATATTACTGACAGATTCTCATTCAATATTCCAGACAAATGCCAGTTTCTAATCAAGTACTGAAGTTTCATGCCAGCCTCTGATCCAGATTTCAAGTTTAATACAGGTTTCTGATGTAGAACTTTAGATAAATGTCAGTTTTTGTCCAGCATTCTATTTTAATGTCAGATTCTCATTTAGTATTCCAGTTATTGCCAGATCTGATTCAATATTCCAGATAAATTGTCAAATATTCCTTTTTGTAATGCCTTTCTCTGATTCAGTATTCTTGGTGTAGAATCTTCATTAGTTGTTGATAAATGGCATTGCTGTAATAATGTCCTCCCAGCTATAATGACTTGCTTATTAGGGTCACCCACACAAATTAGTGTGTCTGTATGTGTGTGTGCAACTCTAAATAGCAGTTAATAGTTGACTAGCAGACATGAGATGAAAGGATTTCTCTATCACTCATTCCAGATCTTTATCTCTCTTTCACCCAGTCTTTAGCTGTTTTTCTCCTGCTTGACTGACATCTTATGTCAGTTTCCAGGACCTTGAGACAAACAGCAGAACTGTGTGAGTCACTTTGAACAGAGCAACCATGCATTTATACACACACACACACACACACACACACACACACACAGTGACGTTGAACATCTTAAAGATGCGTCTTTTAAAAGATGCCCTTCAGTCTCTGTGCAGTTCCTGGATGCGGTCATTACCTCTCCGCCTCTGACAGTCACGATCACTGCCTCATGTGCCTGGGCCAAAATCACATTGAGGAAGCATTCGTGGATGGTTCATGTTCTCATTGCGAGAACATGAACATGGCAATGTTGCAGTCACAGCTTTCCTTCTTTTGAGGGAAAGCAACTTCAGCTGTCCCCTCAGTGCCAGCCTAATGTCTCTGTCGGAGCTCGTGAGCTGGATGAGATGTCAATCGCTGCATCGGAGAGTGCCTTGGTGATGTCGGACGCTGAAGACTTGACTGGGCTGCCGCCTTCGGGTGTGGCAGCCCAGTCTGAGGCCAATGTGGAGCTGACCACCATGCCGGCCATGCCCCCCTCCAGTCCCCTTCTTCCCAAAAGTGCCCGAGCTGATGCGATCGTAGAGGGCACCTTTTGGTGCCCGAACCCAAACCTTCAGCTCGTCTGCTCTCACTACCATTGATGGTGGGGTGGCCAAGGGTTATGCCACGATACCCCAGGTGGTCAATCAGGCCAAGGCTTTGAAAGAGCTGCACAAGGGTAATTCTGATCCCGTTGTGCTACAAGAGATGCGCTCGGTGACCGATCTCGCCCTCCATGCAACTAAAGTCACAGCGCGCGCACTCTGGGCAAATGATGTCCACACTTGTGGTCCAGGAGCACCACCTGTGGCTGAACCTGGTCGGGATGAGAGACATGGACAAAGCAGTTCTCGGCAGTGAAGCAACAGACAGAGGCCATTCAGCACATCTTGTCCTGGTGCAGCTCCAGAGAGCACACCCCATCTGTTCGCTGAGGGCATCCCCCTGCGGCGACACAAACTCAACCGGCTCCGCCACAGCCCCCCGCAGGAGAGGGACGCCCCTGCTTCTTGGCCGGCCGCGAAGACCACCAGATGGGACACCTGAGGATCGAGACATCCGCGGCATTCTCTTCACGTCAGTGAAGGATGAGAGCGCCGCCGTCCTGCGAGTATAGTTTGGGGTCCCCTACAGAAGGGCGCGATAGAACCTGTCACTCCAGCCGAGGTGAGACAGGGGTTTTACAGCCCTTACTTCATTGATCTCAAGAAGGATGGTGGGTTGCTGCAAGGATCTTGGGATCTTGGACCTGCGAGCACTGAACTGGGCCTTGCACAGACTACAGTTCAAGATGCTGACACAAAAGCACATTTTGACTTGCATCCGCATCTAGATTGGTTTGTGGCGGTAGACCTGAAGGACGCATAATTTCACGTCTCGATTTTACCTCGACACAGACCCTTCCTACAGTTTGTGTTCGACAGTCATGCATATCAGTACAAGGTCCTCCCCTTCAGCTTGTCCCTGTCCCCTCCTGTCTTGTCAAATGTCGAAGAGGCAGCTCTTGCTTAAGGGATGTGGGCATTTGCATACTCATTTACCTCGATGACTGGCTGATTATAGTGCACTCTCGAGAGTTACTGTGTGCACACAGTCGTTTAGGGCTGGTGTCGTTTAGGGCTTCGGGTCAACTGGGAAAAGAGCAAGCTCTCCCCGGATCAGAGCATCTCTTTTCTCGGCATGGAGTTAGACTCGGTGTCAATGATAGTGCGAGCGAGTGCAGTCGGTGCTGATCTTCCTGAACTTATCCAGGCGGGAAATGTTGGTCCCACTGAAGTACTTTCAAAGGCTCCTGCGGCATTTGGCATCCTCAGCGGTGATCACGCAGCTCAGGTAGATGCATATGAGACCGCTACAGCGCTGGCTCCAGAAATGAGTCCAGAGGTACGCATGGCACCACGGTACACATCGCGTGGCTCTCACGTGCCTGCCTGCCTCCACCTTTTCAACCCTTGGACAGACCTTGCGTTCCTGTGGGCTGGAGTCCCCATACAGCAAGTGTTCAGGTGCATCGTAGTTACGACTGACACCTCCAAGACTGGCTGTGGCGCTGTGTGCAATGGGCACGCAGCCACTGGATCCTGGACAGGACCTCACCTGCATTGGCACATCAGCTGCCTCGAGTTGCTGGCAGTACTGCTCGCCCTGCGGAGGCTTTTGCAGTTGATGCAGAGCAAACACGTGTTGGTCCGGATGGACAACACAACGAAAGTTGTGTTTCACATGTTGCAACTCGCCAGTCACTTCCTCCTCTGGAGTCAGCGGCAACTCAGGTAGCTGCAAGCCGCTCTTTTTTCTCAGGGACAGGGCACCCTCTGACACCCACGCCCAGACCTCTGGAATCTCCATGTCTGGTCCATGGACGGGATGTGACCTAACTGGTCTACAACCCACAGTGGTTAACAGGATCACAAAGGCCACAGCTCCTTCTACAAGGCAGCTTTATTCCCTGAAGTGGCGTAATCTTTGCTAAGTGGTGTTCTTCCTGTAGCAAAGACCCCCAGAGGTGCGCAGTCGATTCAGTGCTTTCCTTCCTGCAAAAGAAGTTGGACAGTTGACTGTCACCCTCCACTGGACTCCACCCTCACCCTCCAGTGGCTGCTATATGTTAAAAGTCTCTCAGTAAGCACGACCTGATCCTATGGTTCCTGAAAGGTGCCAGGATATTGAACCCTCCTAGGCTGCGCCTCTTTCCCTCATGGGACCTCTCCGTGGTCTTTTAGGCCTACGGAGAGCCCCGTTCGTGCCCCTAGAGTCTGTCGAGTTAAAGTCTGTCTCATTGAAGACCGCCCTCCTGACCGCGCTCACTTCCATCAAGAGAGTCGCGGACCTGCAAGCGTTCTCTGTCAGCGAAGAGCGCCTAGAGTTCGGTCCGGAAGACTCTCATGCAATCCTGAGACCTAGACCGGGTCCTATGTGCCCAAGGTTTCCATGACCCCTTTTAGGGATCAGGTGGTGAGCCTGCAAGCTCTACCGCTGGAAGAGGCAGACCCAGCCTTATCGTTGCTGTGTCCGGTGCGTGCTTTGTGCATCTACTTGGATCATACGCACAGCTTTAGTCGCTCTGAGCAGCTCTTTGTCTGCTTCAGCGGACAGCGGAAAGGGAACGCTGTCACCAAACAGAGGCTTGTTCTCTGGGTTGTGGACGCCATTGCTTTGGATTACCAGACCCAGTCCGTGCCCACCCCCTTGCGGGTTTGAGCACATTTCACAAGGAGAGAAAAGGCCACAGCTGGTGCGGCCTGCTCCCATACTATATATGTCTCCCTCTTGCCACAGGCTGAGGAGTCTCAGCTCCTAAGTGCAAAAACCTGAATGAATCCATATTCCAGCCTCCCTTTTATAGCCGTATTTCGTGGGGAGTGGCATGCAAATTCTACTCGCTAATTCTCATTGGCCTTTTCTCAAAGACATGAAGGTGTCTCAGGCTCTCAAGATCGACCCATAGTGTCACTACATCAACACAATGTCTTGTTCCCTCCATCAGGGAATGGAGGTTACGACAGTAACCGAGATTTTTCTGAAAAACATTTTTAACCAGGACATCATTATTCTGCAAGAAACATTGTGCAGATCAGACATGGACAGTCACTGCCCTTTAGGATACAGGGAAATAGTATTGGCATCACTTGAAAACTGTATTGTGAAACACAGAAGAGACTCTGGTTGGGTCATCATTTGGTAAAAAGACATTTTAAAAACAACCTATTAGTTATGAAAAAAGACTCAACAAATGTTTGGCTTAAACTCAAAAAAGGCATCATAGACTGTGATGAGGACCGTTACATCTGTGCAGCCTACAAACCTCCATCAGAGTCTCCATACTACAAGGACGATAATTTTGATCAGCTTCAGATGGAAACCAGCCAATTCCAGGCCTAGGGGAATGTGATGTTATGTGGGGACCTAAATGCAAGGACAGGTTCAGAATATGACATTATACATACCCATGGGAATAACCACATACTGAAAACCAACATATATCTAAACCCCACCATTTCAACACTGAACAATCCAGTCTTTACAGTCAACAAAAACGGTAAGGAGTTAGTGTGTCTCTGTCAAGGCCTGGATCTGTATATGGTTAATGGTAGGATCCGAGAGGACTCTTTAGTTTGATTCACATACTGCTCAGCTATTGGCGCTAGTGTAGTTGACTATGCTATTACAGACATGGACCCCTCTTACATACGTGAATTCACTGTCAGACCAGAGTCGTCCTTAACAGACCACTGTCAAATTAATGTGCCCCTAAAAATTCAACACCATAGAACAGACCAAGAGCCCAGCAAATTGTTGAAACTAAACCCAACATACAAATGGTCCCCAAAATGTGAGTCTGAATTCCTTAGTGCAATTAGGTCCAAAGAAATGTCCAACCTAATCAATAGATAAATATTATCTATAGAGTTTATGGCCATCAAGATTTATGAAAATTCTACAGTACAACAAACAAATAATATTTATAAAAGTTGATCAGTCAAATCAAACCTACTCCATACAAACAAAACAACTAAACTACAAAACAAAAAATGCATATATAATATATAATATATATATTATGGCTGTCAATCGATTAAAATTTGTAATTGAATTAATTACACGGTATTCCGATTAATTAATCTCGATTAAATCTCCTCACATTCAGTCTTTTTCTGTCACATTCCTCATTGATGGGCCCAAGGGAGGGCTCTTTGTCTCGTCAGGTGTGAATTACAATCAATATTCATGATTGTTCATGCCTATATAATTTGGCTTAGGGTTGATGCCTCTCTTTTTTTCATCGATAATCAGAAGATTTTCCCAATGATTATTGATATACTATATCAGTTGTTTCTTTTTTCATTTATAAATAGGGCTGCTTGTTGCACAACAGTCTTTGTCTTTTCAGACATATTTCTCAACACAACTTTGGCAAAGTGTGCACGGAATTGTAAATTTAAAGGCTGCAGATTTGGCTTGAATATTAGGGGGGTTGCAGCATATTATATACATTTCTTTCACATAGCCTACACAATGCATTTTCAGTATGTGTATCAAGTATGTGTTTTTGTGGTTAAATGACATCTACTCAAGGCTGCAAAAATTGCATGACAAACATCGTCATTTCTAATCATTCAGTATGTGCAGTTATGCCAGTTTCATACACTAACCCAGGGGTGGACTGGCCGTAGGGGAATAGGAAAAAGTCACGAAATGGGGCAGAATACCCCCAAATGCTCAACAAATTTTGGGCAACTGCCAACATCAACACCAACCCCACTCCCCCACCGAGTGAGCTACATATGACCATACCTTCCTTTGGGAACATTTGGGGACATTCTTACTTGGAAAATCTATTAAACAATAAAGTAAATCTTTTTTTTTTAAATGCATAAAGTTTAATTATACGGGTAGGATTTGTCTGCATTAATTATTTTCAGCTTCATAAAAAAAACAGTAGAAATCTATGGCATGTAGATGTTTATATTGCTAGTTTAGTGTGACCTTCACTCTGGTCAAATAGACTGTAAACAAAAAACAAAAAAAAACAATGGCACAAACTAAATGGCTTGTGAGGATAAGGCAAGCCAAGTCAGCAATTCCACCCACATTATTTCCTTCCCAGAAAAGTTAACCACGGGAAATAGATTTCTGACTCCCGAAGATTGTGTGCTGCGTACTAAAAAAAAAACAAAACATCCAGGGTCTGCATGCATTATATTACAATAGCTGCATATGAGGTGGACCAACTGTGACTCCATGTGGTGCACGCTGGTGAAACAAAAAATTGTGGTATTGTTTGTTTAGTACAAAGGTGATAGAAGGTCACCTTCAAACCAGTTGAAAGAGATATTTAATGGTTGACTCAGTGCATATTCAAACAAAGGAGACTTAAAGCTGTAGCAGTTTCTAACTTGCTATAAACAAGTACAACAACTGACGCTGCCTTTTTAGGCATAGTTACCAACAGTCTTCACTCATTGAAATATCACAACCATTAAAACCTCCATACATGGAGAATAAAATGCACACAAAAGCTCATTCAGACAGACAGTTATGCGGATGTGTGTGAAAATGGCTCCTCGGAATTATATTTTTTCCACAATAGCCTCAGTAAATGAAGGTCTAGTGGCAGAGATATAAACTCAATATGCTTCATTCGTGAGGGGAGTGTTAAAGATGTTATGAAGTTGGTAATGAAATGAAGTGAGCATAAGAGAAACAAATGGAGGGAGAGAAAGAGATGAAGGGAATGTTGCTACTCTTGGGGTGTAATAGCACAGATATCGTTTTTGTGTCTGTAGGGTGTAGAACATCGGTTTCATTAAAGGCAGTGAGGCATGGTGGTTATACAGCCATGAAAATAGGATAGATACTGATCATGCACCCAAAGCCACCCACACACATACATACAAACACACACTGTTTATCAGTTTGAAATGGTGAAGCAAAAATGTGTAGTGACATAATAACATGATATATTGTCTGACATCAGGCTGGGAAACGAACACAGATGTGGAGGTCAGGTGAACAACTGGAGAAAATATCACAGTTGATGAGTGATATAGTTTATGGTTTTATGTGTTGTATTAAAAGAAAAGTTCATGAAATGAAAATTCTGTATTTTTTATTTTTATTCTCTTGTCAACACTGATTTATGAACATTATGACCACCTGCCTAATATGCTGTTGGTCCTCCGCATGCTGCCAAACAGCGCTGGCCCGCCAAGGCAGGGACTCTACAAAACACTTAAAGGTGTCCTGTGTTATCTGGTACAATGTGTGCAGTGTTGCAGGGCACATTATCCTGCTGAAAGAGGCTACTGCCATCAGGGAATACCATTGCAAGTGGCACATGTCAAATTGACTTCCACATGAATGGCTGGACCCAGGGTTTTCCAGCAGAACATTGCCCAGAGCATCATACTCCCTTCACCAGATTGTTGTCTTCCCACAATTCATCCTGGTGCCATCACTTCCCCAGGTAAACAGAGCACACGGACATGGCCATCCACACTCAACGGACCAGGCAAACTTCTTCCACAGCTACAAGTTCCAGTTCCGATGCTCGCATGCCCATTCAAGGTGCTTTTGATGGAGGAGAGGGGTCATAATGGGCACTCTGAATGGTCTGCGTCTATGCAGCCCCATACGCAACAAGGTGCAGTGCATTGTGTTGTGACAAATTCCTCCCGTAACCATCATTAACATTTTCTGTGACTTATGCCACAGTAAACTTTCTGTTGGTTCAGACCAGATGGTATAGCCTTCATTGATCTCGTACATCAATGAGCTTGGGCGCCCAAAAACCCTGTCGCCGGTTTGTGGTTTGTCCCTCCTCGGACTACTGTTGGTAGTTACTCACCACTGCTGACCAGGAGCACATCACAAGCCTTGCTGTTTCAGATGTGCTCTGACCCAGTTGTCTGGCCATAACAATTTGGCCCTGGTCAAGACGCTCAGGTCTTTATTCCTGCCCATTTCTCCTGCATTCAACATGTTTGATCGAACTAATCTACCCAGAACTGATTGTTCGCTAATCTACCCAAACCTTGACAAGTGGCCTTGTTAGGAGATGATCAGTGTTATTCGCTTCACCTATGAGAGGTTATAATGTTGGCTCTTCAGTGTATATGACTTAATTCTTACATGGAACACAAAAGAAGATGTTTTAAAGAATATTTACACAGATTTTTACCCATACAATGAAAGCCTCAGGGACCAGGGCCTTGAAAGCTAAAAATCTGTCTTTTAGTCATTATTCACTGAAAATCTTTTCCTTTTTCAGTATCTGTTAAATCTAATTTGAATAATTGATCTTATCTAAATTATGCAAATGTAACTTTATAGATCAATGGACAGGCGATAACCAAGTATGTCATATATAGACTTGATTATTAAGAGCTGCTGCTGGGGTATTAATATCACAAACTCAACATTTCACAAGATGAAATATTGTGACACCACATGGATGTCAGTGTCACGCAAGGTTTTAACTCTGCATTGCAGATGCATCCGTTTTCAGATCGCTCACTGCTCGCATTCACGTGGAAAACACTTGACAACAAGGCATAGGAAATGTAGTGTGTGTATATTAGAGATGCAAGTGTATCCAGAGGCTGCAAGTGCTGTCATCTAGCATGAATTCACAAGCTCTTTTACACACATACATTAATACACACATACACACAGTGGAAAGAACATGTGGACTCGAGGAGTTAAAAAAATGTCTGTTATTTCTGCCTGTCCGTGAAATGGAAATGCGAGAGCGTGGCCAATTATTCTTTAACTGTGACATTTTTAATATGTCAGACATCAAACATGTCATAAAAAAGCCCCTTTCTCCAGTCACCATGTAATTGAGTTGCCAGGAAACTCTATATGCTGTTCATATATATTTTATATAAATAAAAATATTTAGTTCTTGCATCCCTTAAGTAACATGTTCCATTTAACCTTCAGAAATCAGAGAAACCTTAATTTACCAAGGCTGTCAGTCACTAACATTCTGCCTAACATCTACTTCTGTGTTCAACAGAAGATATAATGTTTGGAATGATATGAGGGTGAGTAAATGATGACAGGATTTCCACATGCATGAGACTCCCATGAATAGCACTCTGATGCCTTCTGGTGAGTGTGGTTGTGTGTATATTCAGTGTGATTTGTGTGTGAATAGGTTCAGTAATGAGAGTGAATGTGTTCTATAAAGGGCACATTTAAAGACCCTTCAATGTGTAATATGTTTGTGTGATTGTGTGCCTATTTTACTAAATGTTACTTCTCTTCTTCCTGCCATAAGTAAGTTTTTCTCTTCCCAGAAAATTAGGCCTTGTTTGTTCCCTCTTCGCTCCACTTTATCTGAATCTGTTATCACTGAGGTGAAATTATCAATGTATACAAAAGCATAAAGTCTCTGTTCATTGGGTTTCTATGAAACTCTGTCTAAGCCTCACCCTTCAAAGTGTGTGTGATAAATGGGTCTGTTTACAATTTACTGTAAACAGTGGAGCAAGAGAGAGTGAGAGAGAGAGAGAGAGAGAGAGAGAGAGAGAGAGAGAGAGAGAGAGAGAGAGAGAGAGAGAAAAGAAAGAGAGAGAGTGAGAAAGTGTCTAGATATCTGAACTTTATCACAAAACATATCCATAAATCATGTGCGAGACACTGCACTCACACGCACACAGACACTGCAGTTGCGGTAGAATAATGAATATCCTTATCGATAAGTAATAGTGCTTTCATATTATTGTAGCATTACACAAACAATATACTAATTAGTTTTATAGCTTCATATAATTATGCATTTACAATCTTTGTAATGCAACTACACAGGTTCCTTTCAGAGATTCCATGCTGGATTTTATTTTATTTTTTAAACAAGTATAAGGTAGTTTGCTGGTCTTGGCTGGTCTCCTAACCTGGAAAAGCTGATGTTCAGCTGGTTGGCAGGTCTCATAGTTTGGCCAAGGGTTTAAGGCTGGTCTTTGTTGATGGTTTTAGAGGGGTTTTTGACACTTGTCAGACTGGGAGTCCAGCTAACCAGTTTAGGTTGATTTAAGCAGTTTTTTCAAGCAGATATATGCTTATGGGTGGTAATGATGCTCCGTTTTTGTCAAGCTGTGTATGTGTGTGTGTACATGATATCAAGGATACAAGGGTGACAAAAACTACAGTTTGTGTGTGGAGTTTATTGACCAAATCCCAAATCCAATAACCAGCATCCAATAATATAGTATACAGCAATATCACAGAAATAGAATCAATCAAAGTAACTTGACTCCACTTCATACTACACAGAAAGTCTAGAATAAAGAAAGACATGCAAGTGTTTTCATACATGGTGCAATTAACAATAACCCAGGACAGGTGAACTGTAAGAACATTGGAAAGTCAATTAAATTGCAAAAGAGGCAGAGTGATATCACTGCATGGGTTACAGGTTAAACTAAAGCATGACTGTGAGTGTGTTCATGCATTCATATGATGTTCTTACCATTTACAGTCTTTCAGTGCAGCTGGAAACATCTTAATTACATAATTTCGAGTTAACTGCACATGAATGACCAAGCAAAGTTGTATTTACCAGAGGGAAATGGAACTGGCGTGTAATCAAAGATGACAGAATTAAATAAAGCAGTAGATGCCTGTAAAAATTTTTGCAAATTTTTTTAAATTTTAAGTACTGCATTCTAGTAAAATGAAGGTGTTGTATGAGACAGATCTTATAGCCAACTAATGTAAGGCTAATGACTCATCCTTCAAGGTTTTCCTTATGCAAATTTGTTTGTTATTAGATACCATACATAAATAATGTAGATTTTGTAAAAGGGATGCAAATATATTGAATTATCCACTGGTACAACAAAAACAAGATCTTTTGACAGGTCATCGATTGTTTAATTGTTTTGTTTTGACTGCTTACATTACATTGTGCATTGAGCAGATGATTTTATCTAAAGTGAACTACAATGCATCTGGGGTATACATTTTACCTGTACATGTGTTCCCTTGTAATCAAACCCATGGCCCTGTATTTTGTTTCCAACTTAATGCTTCATAATGTGTAATAATAATTGCTTATCTAGCAGATGACCAGGTTCACTTGAAGGCAGCACTACTCATGTGTTCAATATAATGTAATGTATATGTTTGTGTACTTGCAGTTTAGGAAAATACAATAGATCTTTTTTCACATTTCCTGGTTTGAAAGCCAGATGTGAGGTATAGCAGGGCAGGACCATTTCTAGCTGGGGGCCCCACAAACAAAGTTTGTTTTTATTTATTTTTAAATATATTAAAAGCTGCGAGTATATTTACATTTTGTAATTTAGCAGACACTTTTATCCAAAGTTACTTACAAATGAGACACATAGCAAACTATTTGTCATACAAAGTTTAACAACCAACTGTTGTGCTGGACTGCCAAGTTCTCAGAGTGGCTGGAGTAGTAAATATGCTAGTACAGAAGAAAGAGACAAACAAAGAGTTTTTTTTTTTGTACATTAAGTGCATGTTAGGTGCAGTAGTAAGTGCAATTAGTGTGGGTTGGTTAAGTGCTCGTGGAACAGATGTGCTTTCAGCTGGTTCTTGAATGTTGAGAAGGTAACAGCAGATCGTGTGGAGGTTGGAAGTTTATTTCACCACAGAGGAGCAGAGAAAGTGAACAATCATGAAATAGACTTTGAGCCTCTTTGTGATGGGACCACCAGGCATTGCTTGTTCTTAGACCTCAGAGAGTAAGTTGGAGCATAGACCTGAAGAACTGAATTGAATTAAAATGGTGTGGTTCCATTGGCTGTCCTGTCCAGAGTCATAGCCTTGAATTTGATGTGGCAAGCTACAGGTAGCCAGAGGATTGAAATCAAGAGTGGGGTGATATGAGCCCTTTTTGGCTGATTGAAGACCAGACATGCTGCTACGTTCTGGACCATCTGCAGTGGCTTAATTGTGTTAGCTGGACGGCCAGCCAACAGAGCATTGTAGTAGTCCATTCTTGAAATGACCAGAGCTTGAACTAGGAGCTGTGTAGCATATTCAGACAGGAAAGGTCTAATTTTCTTGATGTTGTAAAGTGTGAATCTGCAAGAACGGCAGTTGAAGAGATGTGTGCAGTGAAATTAACCTGGTGATCTACAACCACTCCCAGGTTCTGGGCTGTTCTGTTTAATGTTAGTGTAGATGTCAATGTGTTGAAGGCAGCAGAGAAGTCAAAGAGGATGAGGACGGATGATTTGGATTTAGCTCTCGCCAGTCACAGGGTTTCAGCTACTGACAAGAGGGCAGTCTCTGTTGAGTGTCCTTTTTTGAAGCAAGACCGATGTCTGTCGAGTAGGTTGTTCTGTGAGAGAAAAGCAGACAACTGGTTGAAAATGACCCTCTTGTAGCGAATTTGGTAGTATAAATTTACACGGGATGGGTTAAAGTGCCCATGTACCTCCACCATTATATGTAGGGAAACAGTATGTGTGAGCTAGGAATTAAATTGAACTGTCTTTATTCTACATTATAATGTAAGGACATGTATAATGGAATTAGTCATGTTCGACAACCATTATAAAATAGATAAATGACAAATAACTAGAATATTTGTCTGAATAAAATTCTCCAAGATTAAAATCGTAAAAAAACATCTCATTGTACCCACTCACAAGTTCTATTGTAAGGAATTAACTTTAATAAATGAATTATGATTAATTATTTTATTGGAGAAATATTATTCTCATGGCATATTGAAAATAATATTACACATATTTAGGCATAGCTTTTAAGTGAAAACATTTAAAAACAGGGATGATATTATTTATCATAATATACCACAGTCAAAATCAAATTATCTTTAAAAGGGAAATATGAATAATTAATCATAACTCATTATAATTAACTATAAATATTTGGACCAGTTAATAGAATTAACTTGATGTAGCTGAATTAATATTACAATCAATGAATCTGTTTGTCCAGCGAACACTTAGTATTGATCGACTCTCGGAAAATATATTTTTCATGGCCACAGAAAAATAACAAATTCTTAGCATGTAGCTGTGATCAAATTGTTAACTTGATGTTGATATACAAGCAGACCAGAATCAACTTGCAAGAATTTACACAAAAGCTTTATTTAACTAAATCACAAACACCTAACCAATCTAAACAATCACATACACACAAATCACGCATACATGGGAATGAAGCTATGAAAAGAGCCATTTAACCATCTGAAAGAACCATCAGTTTTTTACTTCAAAGCACCTTTGTTAACAAAGGGGTTCACAGCTTATACTAAACCTCTGCTTAGCTAGTTAATTGTACAATACTTGCAATGCCTTGGCTGTTGAGAGAGCGCACAGATGCAGTCACAGGAGAAAGTCTTGATGGTTCCTTGAGTCGATAGAGTTGAAGTTGCAATCAATTTCTTCCACGTTGAATGAAGATATGATGATGAACTTGCGGTGTTAGTTTGACTTTGTTATGGTCGAGCAAATTACACATGGCTTGATATGTTTGAGGCCTGCCGGCCCACGACCTCGTGGTCGGACTGGGTTTTTCCGGTCTCAGACGAACAGCAACCAGGAGAGAAAGAGAGGAACGAAGAGAGAGGGAGATCACTCCGACAGTGCTCTTTAACTCCTGAGGGAGGTCACTCCTCTCAAGTTTTGCTTAACCAATGAGAAAGGTTTTTTTCCAGCAGAAAAAGTTCCTTTGTTTGGAAGCTGACTCATTTGCATTATTGGAGTAAGCTGGCAGTTTTTGCCCCTTTATGCTCTGATTAATATAACAAGCATACAATGCATGCTATTAGGAGGTGATATACACCAATGTGCAGTCACACAAGGACTAATTTGATAGGAAGCATGATACCAATAATTTGATTAATTTAAATCTAGTGGTTCTGTCATAAAGCATGCATAAAACAGTATAGAGTACAAAATACACTATATGAGACAGTAATAATCATACACACATTGTCCTGGGGATATGCATATTCATTTATAGAACAGCTTGTCTATAAATTAATTTAGAAAAGTCTATTTTATAGACTCTATGTGTCTTTCCTATGGGGTAATGGAGTGAATTACTCCCTTTGCTTTGCATGTGGCTACTTCCCCCACCTGGAATGTATCTGAGGTCCACTAGTTGCTGGGCCAGTGTCAGCAAAAACAGTGTAAAGGCTTGATAATGATCAGTGGGAGAGCAGACATCTTGGAGTCTGCTTGGGCCTTCTTGGACATTTGCTTATTACGGTCTTGAGACATCTGTTGGATTATTCATAAATAATGAATAATTGTGTGTCTGATTAGTCCAGATGCTACACTCTCAAGTGTTTTAGATAGGAAGGGTTGGAGAGAGACTGGTCTGTAGTTGTCGAATACTATGGGGTTATGTGTTGGTTTTTTAAGGAGTGGGGTTACTTGAGCATGCTTGAATGTATTGGGAAAGTTTCCATTTGTGAAACATGTGTTGATAATGTGTGGGTAAGATCGATGAAGAGGCAGCTTGCATAAGATGAAGCAGGAATTAAGGAAGCAGTAAACTCCCAGCTCGTACGTCTTCACCATGGTGGATTGTGGGAAATTAACCATCATTGAGTGTACTTGAAATGTAATTAGAGTTAATTGTGGGTAAGAATGAGTGAGGGAGAGTGTTAAGTAGGGAACGAGTGGCTCACTCAGAATTCAGACACTCCTACAAAATAGCGAAAACTCAAAATAGTGCTCTATATAGTTGATAGGGGGTGGTTTCAGACACAGTGAGAGTTCCACGATCAGGGTTGGTGCCCTACGTAGGCTGCGTGCTCTGCCACCAGAGAGTGGCGGTACTGCTGTACAGAACTAATAATCTAAATACTTATGACACTGAAAACTGTAAATACAATGAAATTAGAATCCACACAGACTTTAAAATCTATGAAATAGCAAAAGAATGCATTATATTTCAGCATTATATATTATATATATTGTAGGTGGGTATATACATTATATATCCTTGTGAGACATTTTCACGTTTTCACAGCAATAATTACTAGAAATGTTTCCAAACCTCTCTTCTTCTTGACAAATTCATCCAGATCTGACAAGAGCCCTTAAAGGGATAGTTCACCCAAACATTTTAATTCTCATTATTTACTCACCCTCATGCAACCCCAGATGTGTACATTAAAAGTGGAAAAATTTCTGACATGATTTATCTTTGTCTCTTTCTTTTACATCACAAAAACCTGGCATTTTAACAGGGGTGTGTAGACTTTTTATATCCACTCTACAATGCCATTTGTGAAAGTAAGACTCACTACTTCAGTACTTTTTAATTGGATACTTTCTTATTCTTACTCATGTAATTATTTATGTTATTACTTTTACTTCTACTTGAGTAATTTTGTTTTTGTAGAGTACAGTTTTTGGATACTCTACCCACCTCTGATAACAGATAATAGGATGTTGGAAGAGAGTAGCTGTGGGTGTTAGGTGTAGAGAAATGGCTGCTGATGGTCACTACCTTGTCAGTAAAAAATTTAGTAAAGTCATCAGCAGTCAGAGAAGTAGAGGGATGTGGTGGAGGAGGTTAGAGAAGAGATAAAAAAGTTGAAAAAAGTTTATGGAAATCTGAAGTGTTACTGATCTTGTTCTGGTAATAATCAATTTTAGCAGCAGCAACACTAGTGGAAAAAGAGGAGAGAAGTGACTGCTACTTACACAGGTCAGCAGGGTCTTTTGACTTGTGCCATTTTCTCTCCGCAGCTCTCAGTTCGGTTCGGTGATCACGAAGTGTCTCTGACAGCCAGGGACACCGCTTTCTGCAAAGATCCTGGAATAACTCGCTTTCTTAAGTACATCTAAACATGGTCAGAGAGGAAAGGGAGAATGTAACTGCAAGGAGAGAGTTGTAGCAAGATGTGACAAGCACGCACACAAAGGGTTTTTCATCACCATGAACCCACCTACAAATAATTTATTGTAATTTTTTTTTTTTTTTTTTGCATTTAGTGTTATTCATATATTCCAAGTAGGATTTCACTTAAGGCCCACACAGGCTCACAAATGGTTGTGTTGCAGGGTAACCTTTTATAGCATTGCATGGGAGACCATAGCAAATATTATTTTTTCAATCCATTTTGCTCAAGTAGCAAAAGAAAAAAACAACAACAACAAAAAAAAAAAACACTATATCATTTTAAAATTAAGAGCGGTAGAATACAGCAGTCAGAAGAAAGACAGCAAGTTTACTTTCACTCCCTCAGCAGCTGTATTAGAAACTCTATCGCAGCTGTGGAATCTAGTTTTTTAAAGTCATGGCAAAGTAATATAACACAAAGTATGTTATATTTGACATTTTGAAAACAGAAATTTTCTAGATTTACACTTCTAAATGATGCAGAAATACGTCATCACCGTCTGTGAAAAAGGCCCATAAGTAAAATGGAAGCAAATGACAAGTCTCTCAGATTCACTTTGTTTGTACTGTACCTTGCTGTCTAAGAATTTTGAAGAGAGTAAAACTGGAAAAAGTGAAACTGCTCTTAATATTACATCATGTTTAGTGTTTCAAGAGAAATCTTGTAAAATGTCACATATTAGCATGGCCCCAATGACACCTTGTCTGTGGCATAAAGAGATTATGCTTTCAAATGTGAAAATGTGCATGTGCAAGTCTGTCTATGCCTGGAATATTATGTAGAGATAGACTATGAGTCAAAGTTCTTTGCACCTGGAGGCAAGTCTCTTAAAGCCTGCCTAATCCCCTTACGGTTAGCACACTGCTAATCAGCCCCTCAGAATGCATGAGTGGGTGCTAACACACTAACACTTCCACACAGGAGCAAAGGTTAGCGCTAAATACATGCTGACTTCAGTTTTAAAAGGATGAGCTGTCAATCACAGCTTTTAAGAAAGAGACGGCTAGAAAATGTTGTGTTTCCTCTAAATCTAGCTGCACACAAAAATACACTCTCTCTGCCTTTCTCTCTTGTTCAAAGGCTTTCACTCAAGACACTCATCTTTTCAAACAGCAGGGTGTCACAGTGGTGACTGATTTTTTCTAGAGGGGAGGTCAACAGATTCCTTTGGCAACAAAACTTGGAGAAAACTTGAGAGAGAGAAAATGACAAAGAATTATGCCCCTACTATACTTTTAGCACTTGAGAGTTGAAGGGGCGAACTGATAGGTTGTTAATATTGGATAAAAGTATAAACTGAAGAACATTGGTGATACTAGAAGCCTTGTATCTGCCATCTGAGTGTTACTGAAAGAAGTGAAGAAATTCAGAAGTGACTCACTTGCAAGCTTTGACTGCTAGATCAATGCATCACAAGCTTTGAGACACAAGCTCAATTCTGCCCTAAAGCACCCACAAACGTGTGTCAAAGATAAAGACATTGAGATTCAGTGGAGTGCAGATGTCCCAAATGATTTAACTGAGCTTATCATACCATACCGTTCTCCCCAAGCAAGGGGTAACCAGATATTTCAACACACTCTAAACAAATTTAGACTTAAAATAGCCACTCAAACAGCCAGAGTATGTATTTATGATAGATTAACCCTGGAGAATGTACTGAGGCATGTAATTTTCCATACATTGTGGGGCTAGTTGATTAAACAGTTGTGCCACAATTTTAGCACAAAATACTGTGCCACTAAGGACCCACAATCCAGTTTAACCAGGTGCTAAATGCGCTGAAATAGTGTCACGGGTTTACAATGTGTCATTATCATACTTTTCAGAGCAGACACACCTTCTTTCTATGTAAATTATGCTTACTATTCACCTTTTTCCTACATCCGGTAATACTTTGCGTGGAATACGGGCATTCATTTAATTAAGAAGTAAACAGTTGTAAACAATTGTTTACTTGCATCAATAAATATATCAGTGTGTTACTGCATGAAGAACTGCAAAAAAAAAAAATAAAAATAAAAATTCACAAGAGAAAAATAAATCACAAAAATGAGTTTTAAAGACTTCAACCGAAATGTAAGTAAACTTCTGACTTCAACAGTATTTTTGACTGAAAGTCCTTAATTTTTCCTCTCAGTTTGCCTATGTTGTGTCTTGCAAATAAACTGTATTGTTTCTACGCACATATATATTGATGTTTGCCATGGCTTTTCATTTCAAGACTTGTTCAATGACCCCTAATTTATCCTGCAAGCAATATGTTGAGCAAAGAAATATAGTACATATGATGCAGCAGTCACAGCACAATTTCAATTTCATCAAGCTGTTTAAATTAATCTCTACAGCAGATTCCCTGTCTGTAACTGTTCCTTTAAGTTCATGCTATAGTTTTAAGCTTGGAGTGAGTGTGGCACAAACTATCCTGTAGCAGCCTTTAAAGTTGCTGTTAGCCTATATCAATTGTCTGTTTTATACATTGCATCATCTGAGGCTACAGTATATAGCTAAATCTAATTAGTCGACTTTAGCAAGCCTTTATAGCAAATGTAAGACAGAGCAAAGCAAAGCTGAAAACCCAAGCTGTGTTGTTGTGGTCCCTATAGGCACTGTACTACTTTTAGCTGGTTGCTTCATCTGTGGGGAAACAGCACAGCAGAAAGCTGCTGCCTCAAGCAGAGCTCAATCTCTGATCAAGTCAAGAGCAGTTCAGAGCAACATGGCCTGAAGTCTTCAGAGTGAACTTCAGAAAGAAAGATATAAAGAAGAAATGAAGGGAGGAAGAAGGGGAAGACAAATTTCAATCCCTTAGTCAACAATCCACATTTCATAAACAATAAGGTCCTTTCACATCCCTGCTGAAAGAATAAGGCAGATGCTATTTGCACACTGGTGTAAATAAAGATAGATTCTATTTACACGCCAGTGCAAATAGTCACAAATATTAATTGCACCCCAACCTTAGTACAAATAAGTGTAGATGCTATTTGCACCCTGGTGCAAATAGTGGCAGATACTAAATACAGTATGCATACAGTACACTGCATTTAAATGCAAATATTTAAATACAAATAACATACAGTATAAGGGCATCACTGCAGCTGGTATTATTGTGTTTTATAGAGTCCCACAGACAAATTAAATCAATTACTACCCCTAAACCTACCCCTAAGCTTCCTTTACAAAAATTAACCGTGGGTTTACTATCAGACGTGATATGATATGTGTGGGTGTTAAACAGATAAATATTTATGACCTGTTTTACTATTAACTGTCCTCTCTGCCCAGTAGGCAGCATATGCATGAAGAATCAGAATCGCCAAAAACAAAATAAGAAGAATTTGAAAGTAAAAGGGGAGATTGGTAGTAAAAAGGACTTCAATATTGTTCTGTTTCTCACCAACACCTGTGATATTGCTTCTGGTGATATTGATTTAACTACTGGAGTCATATGGATTACTTTTATGCTGCATTTGGAGCTTTTAAATTTTGGTACCCATTCTACAGAGCTGAAATATTCTTCTACAAATCTTTGTGTTCAGCAGAAGAAAACGTCATACACATCTGGAATTGCATAGGGGTGAGTAATTGATGACAGAACATGCATTTTTGGGTGAACTATCCCTTCAATTGCATAAAAACTATTAAACTATAGTAATAACTACTACAATATTACTATAGTAAAACTACTTTCGTATTAATTTTCATTTAATAATAGTGATGTCCAGTTTGTGAATTAATTGTTCTTTTGAACCGGTTCTTTTTAGTGAATGAGTTGATCTAGTTCACCAGATCGGACTGAATTGTTTGAAACAGTTCAAATCTCGAGTCAACACCGATGCACAAGTTACTCTACCTTAACCTGTCTCTCAGATGTGCCTGCATTGTTGGGGAAGCTACTTTAAAACTGTAATTTAAAGTAGTTAAGCTACCGTCAAGCTACTCTTTTGAAAAAGTAGTTAGCTACACTACAAATTACTATAAAAAAAAAGAGCTAGAATTGAAGCTACTTAATGAGGCAATAATTTTTTTAATGTTACTATCAAACCAATAATATTAATTACAAAATTTACACACGACATTTATTAATTAATCTATCAATTAAATACATTTAATGAATAGTAACATTAATATAGTTAATGATAAAATACAACAGGATAAAATAAAAACAAAAAAGATGCCATTAAAAAACAAAAACATTTAAAAAAAAATACTTCACACTTTTCAGTCCTACTGTGGTCAGGTGTAGCCTGCTTCCCTAATAATCCAGTTTTTATGACAAACTATCCTTGGGCTGGCATTTTTTGTTCTTGTCACATTATATTTAGTGTGGATAATATGTGACTAAAGACTCAGGGCTTGTTTCTCCCCTCACCAGGGTGGACATGCAAGTGCCAGCTTTACAGGTCACATACAGAGGTTTATCTACAAATATTTGTTTGCTTTGTTGAGGTAAAAAAAAAAAAAATGGATGGTCATACTAGATAAGGGGTCGGGAACCTATGGGTCGCCATAACGCTCGGTGTCTCACCATTTACCAACACATGTTAGTTTAAAACATTTTAGAGATAATTTGGTGTGATTGCAAATCTTGATGTCAATGACAGTTTTGATTTCCTTTCTCCCGAATTTGTCGTACAGCCTACTTCTGGTGAACATGGTTTGAAATTAACACTCGCCAAATGCAGATTTTTCATGCAAGAGTATTTTGCTGATGTACCAGCCACTGTGGAAGGTGACCTGTAAGACTTCTTGTAGTGATATATGACAAGAAATTAGACACAAAGATGCGTGTTTGATGAAAAGTGATGATATTTTGAAGAGCAAATGAAAGAAAAGCCACCGATGCGTGTCTGATTTGATGAGCGTTGAGTGCAATGAAAGCGCTTCTCCAAGACATGCACATTCATAGAGTTCTGGGCCTCCTTTCCCAATCTCTATTGATCTTAGCTGTTAAGAGCATTTTCTAAGAGCGATTTTATTTTATTCGTTATTTTTTATGTGCACCCAGGGTGTGATATAGCACACGCCACCCGCAAAATGCGATGAGGCTCAATCCAGTTCACAAGCTCATCTTTTAAATGTAATTCACGTGCGAGTAATTTTGCTCATCTACCCGCAACAGGTGAATGAGATGTAAGAACTCTCGGAGTGACACATGACAAGAAATTCTGTTAGTCAAAAAGATGCACTTGAAGAAAAACACTATATTATATTTTAAGAACAGACAAGAAAAGCTGTCAATGCTCGTGTCTGATTCTCTGTTTGATCAGAGACATGCAACAGGACCTTGTCTCATGGAGCAAGCACATGTAAAGAGTTATCACTCCTTCTTCTCTGTTTTATTCAACTGAAAACTGTTTGGAAGAATAAAGCAATTTATGAGAATGCTGCAAATGATTTCCGATCATCTCAAGAGTTTTTCTTTATTTCCACAGAGCAGTTCAATCTTACACATTGTGAATGTGACTGCAGGTTCAGTAATATATACAGGGATCTTTGCATTAAAGAAACAAAGACAAAAGTTATTAAATCATAAAGTAATACAAGACACATTCACCTTGAAGCAAAAATTTTGTTCTTTTCTTTAGGCAGCGTTATCTGTATTAACAAACACAATAAAAACACATTCAATAATAACACTCATTTGGCAGCATTTTTTGGGAACACAAGGGAATTTATTGTGATTATTTATTATGATGATTATTATAATTATCTTTACATTTATAATTGTCTTTAGTTCTTAATTTGCACCTGTTGCCGCATACTGACACTTGCGTGATGGCAAATAGGGCAATTGGAGAAGGTAAATGTTTGGATTTGAGGAGGTAGTTATATATAATATTTTTTAATCACTTTGTTATTTTAATTGCTTTTTGCACTTGTCGTTTTAAGTGCAATTTGAATTTAGAAATGTCTTTTAAATTTTCCTGTTTCAATAAATGTATTTAATTTTTAAAGCTAAATCAATAAAGCAAAAATATTCACCAACCTTGAGGGTTGACCATACAGTATAGTCGGATATCATGATATTTTAAATGTGATTATTATTAAAATATTTTTTACATATCACTCAGGCCAAAAGCGGTTACATTTTTGATGAACAATTTTAAAATGAATTTTATGGAGATCCGCACAAACGGGTGTATTCAATTCCATATTGTAAAATGTTACCTATTAATTTTTGCATATTTTTTGTTTTTGTCTATGGTTTTTTTTATATAGTCTATGTTCAATATAAACATTTGATTTTATTGAAAAACTTTTTGGAGTAAATTATTAGTTTGTGGTATGGCTCTTTCATCAACAAAAATATTAAAATTGGCTCCTTAGTGACATACATTTAAAAAAAAATAATACATTACATTTTTTACCAATCATTTAATTTATTTTACATGAAAATAATAGTTCATTAAATGCTAAGAAATTGAGAAGACAAAACGTTCTGCATAATAGTAATTATTATAATAAAATATACTGTATAATTATAAATATTCTAAAAATAATTCACTCGCTGCTCCCAGTAACGCACAGACGATGAGAAGTGAAATAAACGTATTTAGAAACAACACAAAATCTCTCAAAAGGATATAATAACTTTTTGAATTATTTTATTTAAAATAGTAAAGGTAAATATGCTGTTGTGTGATCTATTATGAACAAAGTGTCTGAAACAGTATTTGTTACTGTAACGAATTCACACAAAGGAGGACACGGGAACAGGGTTCAACACAAAGGTAAGGGCTTTTAATTGCGGGTAGTAGACAGACAGGGGTTAGTGCAAAACGTGTTATACATAAACTTAGGGAACTAATCTAACAGCTTAATGATGCTCTCTTTTGCCAACACTGGACTGGCAGCTCTCTCCCTCGATCTGGAGGTACTGGTGCTCTTTTATGCCGCTCTCCCCATACTCACTGAAATTAGAGACAGGTGTTAGACATAATTTAGCTCAGGTGCAAGCGCCCTTACCGCTCCCCCTCTCCGGACGGGCGCTTGACCACGCCCCCGCTGCCACATACCCCCACCGCCCGACTCAGGCCGGGGCGTCATCCGGCCTGCCTACCACTCCCCCCCCCATTTCTGGAAAGGAAGTCGGCGACAGCCATCTGCACCCCCGGTCTGTGGACCACCTCGAACTTAAAGGGCTGTAGAGCCAGATACCAACGGGTGATCCGGGCGTTAGTATCCTTCATGCGGTGGAGCCACAGCAGTGGGGCATGATCCGAGCAGAGAGTGAAGGCCCGCCCCAGCAGGTAGTAGCGGAGCGTGAGGACCGCCCACTTGATGGCCAAACATTCCTTCTCCACGGTGCTGTACTTAGTCTCCCTTAAGGAGAGCTTTCTACTGATGTACAGCACCGGGCGCTCCTCCCCCTCCACCACCTGCGAGAGTACGACCCACAGCCCTCTGTCTGAAGCGTCCGTCTGCAATAAGAAAGGGAGAGAGAAGTTAGGTGAATATAAGAGCGGCCCTCCACAGAGTGCGGCTTTAACCTGTGTAAATGCCTGTTGGCACTGCTCCGACCATTGGACCGGATCTGGAGCCCCCTTTTTAGTGAGGTCAGTCAGCGGGCTGGTGACATCCGAATAGTTAGGCACAAATCTTCTATAATAGCCAGCCAGCCCCAGGAACTGCCTCACCCCCTTTTTGGTCTTAGGTCTAGGGCAAGTCGCAATCGCCGCGGTCTTATCAATTTGGGGACGCACCTGGCCATGACCCAAGTGGAACCCCAGATACCGTACCTCCACACGCCCAATCGCGCACTTCTTTGGGTTTGCTGTGAGCACCGCCCGCCGCAGCGACTTCAAGACCGCCCTCAGGTGTTGTATATGCCGCTGCCAGTCATTACTATAGATAATAATATCATCTAAATAGGCAGCGGCGTAAGCGGAGTGCGGGCGGAGGATACGGTCCATCAGACGCTGGAACGTGGCCGGAGCCCCAAACAAACCGAACGGAAGTGTCACAAATTGGTGTAATCCGAACGGCGTGGTGAAGGCGGTTTTCTCACGGGAAATTGGTGTCAAGGGGATCTGCCAATAACCCTTTGTTAAATCCAATGTCGAATAAAAGCGAGCAGTACCTAACCAATCGAGCAGTTCATCAACACGAGGCATTGGGTACGCATCAAATTTAGACACCGCATTGACTTTTCTGTAGTCCACACAGAACCGGACCGATCCGTCACTCTTGGGAACAAGAACGACCGGGCTAGACCAGTCGCTGTGGGACTCTTTTATTACCCCCATATCGAGCATCGCATCCAATTCGTCCCGAAGAATTTTCTTTTTATGCTTGGGGAGGCGATAAGGGCGGCTACGAACCACCACCCCCGGCTCGGTCTCGATGTGGTGTTCGATGATGTTCGTACGACCCGGTAGAGGGGAAAACACATCTGCAAACTCTTTTTGCAACTTGGCAACCTCTGAGCGTTGGCACGGGGAGAGGTGGTCTCCGCAAATGACCGGGGCATTGTAATCGGGTTTTGAATTCACCTCCGGTCCGAGCTCCGCCCTCTCTGGAACCACCGTAGCCAATGACACAGGGACCGCCTCCCTCCATAATTTAAGGAGATTGAGGTGGTAAATTTGACGCGCGTCACCCCTATCGGTTCGTTTAACCTCATAATCGAGATCCCCCACTCGTCGTGTGACCTCAAAGGGCCCTTGCCACTTGGCGAGTAATTTGGAGCTCGATGTAGGGAATAATACAAGAACTTTGTCTCCCGGTGCAAATTCCCTTAGCTGAGTACCCCTGTCATACAGCCGGCGTTGGCGTGCTTGAGCCTGGAGCAAATTCTCCTGTGTTAGTTTCCCCAATGTGTGGAGTTTTGCTCGAAGATCAAGAACGTACTGAATTTCATTTTTACTATTCGAAGGTCCTTCCTCCCAGGCTTCACGGATGACGTCCAGTACACCTCGCGGGCGCCGCCCATACAGCAGCTCAAACGGGGAAAATCCCGTGGAGGCTTGCGGGACCTCTCGTACTGCAAATAACAGGGGGTCAAGCCATTTATCCCAATTCCTAGCATCTTCGTGTACGAATTTACGAATCATATTCTTGAGTGTTTTATTAAATCGTTCCACTAGGCCATCCGTTTGCGGATGGTATACGCTAGTGCGAATTGATTTAATGCCCAACAGATCGTAAAGTTCGCGAAGTGTGCGTGACATAAATGTTGTGCCCTGGTCGGTGAGGATTTCTTTCGGAATCCCCACCCGGGAGATTATTTTGAAGAGCGCCCCCGCAACACTACGTGCTGAGATGTTGCTTAGAGGCACTGCTTCCGGATATCGTGTTGCGTAATCCACCAGGACTAATACAAAACGATGTCCGCGTGCTGTCCGATCTAATGGCCCGACGAGGTCCATTCCAATTCTTTCGAAGGTAACCTTGATTAATGGAAGGGGGCGCAATGGCGCTTTTGGGGTGGCCGGTGGATTCACCAGCTGACATTCACGACACGCCGCACACCACCTGCGAACGTCGCCGTTAATGCCCGGCCAATAAAAACGGGCTATTAGACGGAGCAGTGTTTTCCTTTCCCCTAGATGACCCGCCATGGGATTATAATGAGCCGCCTGGAAAAGCATTTCCCGACGGCTCCGTGGAATTAACAACTGAGTTACATTTTCTTTTGTATGAGTGTCCTGCGTCACTCTATACAACCGCTCATTTATGATTGCGAAATAGGGGTATGTGAGAGCGATGTCTGGCTGGAGACGCTGACCATCAATTGTTTTCACCTGATCAAATGCGTGTTTAAGGGTTTCATCCCGCGACTGCTCCAAAGGAAAATCTACGTCAGGGAATTCCCTGCGGAGGGGAGGGGCGGAGGGCCCGCCCCTTCCCTCGTCATCCCGATTCGGAGCAGCCGAGGATGGCCCCGGCTCCGCCTCCCCTGCCAGAGCATCGCACATCGCACATCTCCCCATTCTAATGCAGGACCCATCCTTCCCAGTTTCCCCCAAAACATCCTTAAATGCAGGCCAATCGGTCCCCAGAATCAGAGGATGGGTGAGGCGGGAACTAACCGCTGCCTCCACTTTATGTTTTCGCCCTCGAAATTTAAGCAGCAAGGTCACCATCGGGTAGCTATGAACATCCCCGTGTACACACCTCACCCTTACCCGCTTAGCCGTGCCCAAAGCCTCGGGTTGAACCAAACGTTGATGGATGGTGGTCTGATTACAACCAGTATCCAGCAAAGCTTGGTGTGTACCCCCCTGGATTCTTACCGGAACCCGGTACGCTCCAGCCCGATCGGGGGCAGCATGTGGGAGATCGGCGACCCGGACCACTGCCCCCACCTTCATCAACGGACACCGCTCACGGAAGTGGCTCGGGTCCCCGGACCTCCGACATGCCGGCCCAGACACCACACCCGTACCTGCTTTGACGGACGCCCCCACCTGAGGGGGAGAACGGCTGTAGGTGGTGGAAGAGGGATGGACTGATGTTGATGATGGTGGTGTTGGTCTCAACCAGGCTCCTCGCCTGCGTGGGGCAGCAACGGGACCTGGAGAGAGGACAGAGCGAGAGGGTTGGGGGAAGTGGAGAGGAGCGGAAGTAAACACAGGAGGGGGAAGAGAGGGAGAGAGAGGGAGAGAGAGAGAGAGAGAGAGGGCACGTCCGCCCTTGGGATCGCCACCATGTGGTCCTCTGCAAACTGGACGGCAGCCTCCAGCGACGCTGGGCGGTGGCACTGGACCCACTCCGCCGTTCTCTTGGGCAAGCGTTGAATAAACTGCTCCAGCACCACCTGATCGACGAGTCCCTCGACGTCGCGGTCCCCCACTAGCAGCCACCTCCGGCAGGCATCACGGAGCCGCAGGGCGAAGGCGAACGGGCGGTCAGACTTTTCCAACTTCATGTCCCGGAAGAGCTGACGGTTTTCCTCGGGGCTCCGACCAACCCGCTGCAGTATGGCTTTTCTTAAGTCAGCGTAGGCCAGGAGGTTCGTTGCCGGCAGTTGTTGAGCCGCGAGTTGGGCTTCCCCGGACAGAAGAGGAACAAGGCGAGCTGCCCACTGATCCTGCGGCCAGCCCCAAATTTCAGCGGTTCGCTGGAACAAATCTAAAAAGGCCTCTGCATCATCCGCCGCCCCTTCTGTACCTTCTGTAACGTGGGCGGGGGTAACGTGGCACGGGTGTCCGGGGTCGCGGCTGGGGCTGGAGGGACCTCCTGGCTGAGGAGGCTCCGGATGACCTGTCGATCGTCTGCTTGAGCCCGTACGATCTCGCAGAATCGCCGATCTTGCTCCTGTCTGAGCTCAAGCAGGGACTGTTGGTGGCTTTGATGTAGAGCAGCGAGGGACTGGAGGATTTCGGCCAGCTGGGAGGACTCTACGGGGCGAGCTTTCTCCATGGTAGAAGTTCCAATTTAATATCCCGGGTTTCGGCACCAGTGTAACGAATTCACACAAAGGAGGACACGGGAACAGGGTTCAACACAAAGGTAAGGGCTTTTAATTGCGGGTAGTAGACAGACAGGGGGTAGTGCAAAACATGTTATACATAAACTTAGGGAACTAATCTAACAGCTTAATGATGCTCTCTTTTGCCAACACTGGACTGGCAGCTCTCTCCCTCGATCTGGAGGTACTGGTGCTCTTTTATGCTGCTCTCCCCATACTCACTGAAATTAGAGACAGGTGTTAGACATAATTTAGCTCAGGTGCAAGCGCCCTTACCGCTCCCCCTCTCCGGACGGGCGCTTGACCACGCCCCCGCTGCCACAGTTACATTGAAAAGTAAAATGGTGTTCTTTTATTAACCATCAGACAATCTCTTTTTATCCAAGTGAGCTGTAATAAGCTCTCAGTAGATGAGGGTAATTCACTATTTTTGTTTGTGATCTGCCAGTACAAAAGAAGAAGGTGACACTGTCTGATTCTGATAAGTAGATAGAAATATGCTGCCATATCATCTGATGTTTTGCCGGTAAAAGTTTGGCTTCTATGCAATAAGGAAGCTATTAGTTTTTATCTGACCAACATGATGTAGCGTTTGGTCATGCTACACCGCTACTTGCTGGAAAAAGTATTTCACTACTGGAAAAGCTACTCTGTTTTAAAAGCAGCTGAGCTACTGACAAGCTACTGAAAAATGTAGTTAAGTTAGTAGTGTTGCTACATGTAGTTAGCTACTCCCCAACACTGAGTGCCTGACACTGTGAATCGAAATGAGCTGATAACGGGAATAATATGATCCTAGAACCGGATTATATCTGCTTTTGCCAACTCTTCTTTGTAATGAACTGCTCCAACTTGTTCACAAATTGGACTGAATGCATGGGTCACAACAGTTCTTGAGTCAACAGTACACTGAACTGAGAATCTCCTCTTTCAGAAGTGTCCAACATACTGAAAACCGATGAGCTGCTGAAATTGAGCATGTGTGTGATTAAGGTGAGAAATGTATGTTTCAGGTGTATTTTGCTGAACAACAGAGTGTAAAAAAATATAACATACTGGAAATATGTTTATGACTTGATTGTATTACTGTTTTATCAACGTATGAAAATGATCCAGTCTACAACTCTCGAGTCAACAGTACATTGAAATCGTTCGCAGCAGTTCTTTAGTCAACAGTACACTGATCCGAGGACATCGAGTCGATCACAGCAGTTTGCGAGTCACTAGTAAACTGAACTGAGAATCGCCTCTTTCGGATCAGTGAGCAGCTGATGAGCATGTGTGAACCAAGGACTTGAATGAGGGGGTGAATGCTTCAGTCAAGAGATGTAAACTAATTTCCCTATCTGTCACTCACTCGTCATTGTGTTTATGTAGTTACACTAGGGGTCGCCCTTGGGAGCCCCAAACACCTCTGATCTTTGAGAAAAGGCTAATGAGAATTGGCAAGTGGAATTTGTAAAAAGTGCCGGCTCGCAACCACTCATTCAGATTATTTCTTCGGAGCCGAGTGGTTGATTTGCAGAGAGCTGAGCTAATTGCGAGAACATGACCATGGCAACGTTGCGGTCGCGGCTTCCCTTCTTCCAGGGGAACGGCCAGTCGCATGAGCTACGATGGCGGTCAGAGGGCCTTCCCTGTTGCTGACCCGCAGTATGTCGGGTACACAGAGGGAGGTAAGTACCTCAAAGTTCCCCTCAGCGCAGCCACGAGCTCGGGACAAAGCAAGGCTCCTCAGCATGGTGTCTCCTGCTCCACCCCGCTGCAAGGCCCCTTGCCAGGAGCTTGGAGGCATGGCTAGAACTTTCCAACCCGTCGTGATGGCTGGCCAGGACCATCCGACTCGGCTACGTGATTCAGTTTGCTAGGCGCCCGCCCCGGTTCAGTGGCATCAGCTTCACCTCAGTGAAGTGCGAGAATGCTGTGGAGATCATGGTCCTTCTGCAGAAGGACGCGATAGAGCCTGTACCTCCAGCCATCATGCCAAAGACAGGCGGTGGGTTGCGGCCAATCTTGGACATGCAAGTTCTGAACCGGGCCTTGCACAGACTCCCGTCTGCGATGCTAACATGGAAACGTTTTTTGCGTGCATCAAGCATTAAGATTGGTCCGTGGAGGTAGACCTGAAGGACGCGTAATTCCACATCTCTGTTCTACCTCAAAATAGACCCTTCCTACAGATTGCCTTCGAGGGCTGGAAGTATCAGAACAAGTTCCTCCCCTTCGGTCATTCCCTGTCACCTCGCATCTTCACAAAAGTCGCTGAGGCAGCCTTTGCCTCAGTGACTACCTTGACGACTGGATGATTCTAGCTCACTCTTGAGATTTGTTGTGTGCGCACAGGGACCTAGTGCTCGAGCACCTCAGCTGGTTGGGACTTCGGGTCAATTGAGAGAAGAGCAAGCACTCCCCGGTTCAGAGCATCTCTTTTCTCGGTATGGAGTTAGACTCAGTCTCCATGATAGCGCACCTCATGAGCGAGTGTGCGCAGTCGGTGCTGAACTGCCTGAAGTCATTCATGTGGAGTACGGTGGTCCCACTGAAAAACGTCCTCGGCGGTGGACGCGCCGCTCAGGTTGATGCATATGAGACTGCTCCAGCACTGGCTTCAGACTCATGTCACAAGATGGGCATGGCGCTGTGGCACACTTCGATCTGCCACCACTTTTCAGCCCTTGGACAGACCTTGATTTTTATGGGCAGGGGTTCCCTTACAGCAAGTGTCCAGGCAGGTTGTGGTAACGACAAATGCCTCCAAGCTCGACTGGGGCACCGTGTGCAGTGGGCATGCCGCTGGTGGCTCCTGGACAGGTGTTGACTGATATGACTGTGTTGGCATATCAACTGCCTCATGTTGTTGGCGGTACTGCTCACTCTGTGGAGGCTTTAGCCATTGATCTAGGGCAAGCACGTGATGGTCCGTATGGACAATATGTTGGCGTATATAAACCGCCAAGGTGGCTTACGCCCAAGTCGCATGCCTCAACTTACCCGCCATCTCTCATGTTGCTGTGGACCACTCACATACCAGGCGACCTCAACCGTGCAGCAGACATGCTGTTGTGGCAGGTTACGCTCAGGGGAGAGTGGAGACCCCATCCCAAGGTGGTCCAGCTGATTTGGAGTTGAGTTGGCGAAGCACAGGTAGACCTGTTTGCTCCCCAGGAATCCTCCCACTGCACTCTCTGGTATTCTCCAATGGGGGCTCCCCTCGTCACACACGTGTTGACACACAGCTGACCCCGGGGGCTGTGCAAATGTACATTCCCCCAGTGAACTGGCTTGCACAGACATTGTGCAAGATCAGGGAGGACGAGGAACAGGTTACCCTCATGGCACCATACTGGACCTCGGATTTCAAGCTCCTCACAACAGCCCTTCCCTGAAAAGTTCCCCTGAGGCAGGACCTCCTCTCAGGGACGGGGCACCATCTGGCATCCGTGCCTAGACATCTGGAATCTCCATGTCTGGCCCCTGGATGGTACATGGAAAATCTAAGTGGCCTACCACAGGTTGTGTTAGACACAGTCACTCAGGTCAGGCAGCCATATGCCTTGAAGTGGCATTTGTTCGCAAGTTGGTGTTCTTCCCGAGGTGAAGACCCCCAGAGATGCGCAGTCAGGTCAGTGCTTTCCTTCCTGCATGAAGGTGCACATAGCCACTATAGCCAGATAATCAGGTTCCTGAAAGGCGCTAGGAGGCTGAATCCTCCTAGGCTATTTCTCTTTCCCTCATAGAGTCTATCCGTGGTCCTCCTCGGCCTAAGGAGAGCCCTGTTTGAGCTGTTTGAGTCAGTTACGGGTCTTGAGTGTTCTCACGTGGTCTTGAGACCCCAAACGGGCTATATGCTCAAGGTTCCCACGATCCCTGTTAGGGATCAGGTGGTGAGCCTGCAAGCAAACCTGCTCCGGGAGGAGGCAGACCCACATGTTCACATGTCCGTGGACCCTGGATGTCTTTTCCTACCTAGCCCTCTGGCTGGTGAATTCAGCTAAAGAATTCCTAGCTGGACCCAGTACATGTGCTAGCGTGCCCTGTACTGGGGTTGGTGCTTCACAGGTACCGGTTACCTCCAGTTTCCACCTGTGATGTATTTTCCACATTACGGTCTCCCTATCGGTAGATCCACTTCTCCCTTTGGCAGAGCCCTCTCTGCCTCCGGTTGCTGTGTTTGTAGAGCTCCTACCCTTCGGGTAGGACCTACCACTGCGCCTCTTCCATGTGCGGCTCGTGAGCCCACATGATTTATTTGCCACATGTTAACCTCCCCTTCGGGCAGGATGTGGTCTCTGCGGTGTCTTTACCCCCTGAAGAATAGGAAAAGAACACCTTTCCCAGCGTGAATAATAGTGTTAGATGGCCCAAGCCAAATAAAAATACTCGGTGGAGAGAAAAAACATAGAGAGAAAAGGCCATGGCTGGCACGGCCTGCTCCCATACTAGTTACGTCTCTTTCCCCATGTTGGTCGTAACCTCCATCCGGAATTGAACACGGGTCTCTCACTCGTAAAAGGTTAATTTGCACAAGTGACGCATTACTTATGCCCCACACCACTACAACGAAGCTTACAATGAAGTTTGTCGTATGTTTCCACTAGACTATTGGGGAACAAATAGCCACACTGTATGGCACAAGCTTTTTACACCTGGATGCAAAATAGTCACTCCAAAAAAGGAAACATCTTAAACTAGCCTAAGCTGGTTTGCTGGTCTCTTAACCTGGTTAGGCAAGACTGGTTTTACAGGGGTTTTGGCACTTTTCAGCTGATCAGGCAGGGAGACCAGCTGGCTGACCATCTTAAACCAGCTTAATCAATCAAAAATATTTATTTATAAAGCACATTTTGTACCAGCTGTAGATGAGAGAGGGAAAACTGAGAGACACCATAGTAAAGAGAATTACAATAATCTAAATGAGATGGTACCAAAGGTACCATGAATCACAGTTTGAAAGTTGCATGTGGATAAAAAAGGTTTTACTTCTGTGAGAAGGCGAAGATGATAAAAGCATGACTTTACAACCGCACTACTTTGTTTATCAATTTTTAAATTGTTATCAAATTGTACACCCAGGTTTCTGGAGCATTGTGTTTTATATGGGGCAAGAGAACCTAGGTCGAGATTAGCAGCACAATTTCCCTTGGGCCCAAATAAAATAAATTCTGTTTTACCTTCATTTCGATTGAAGAATTTATTTGCAAGCCATAGCTTAAACTCTAGTAGACAATTCAACAAGGGTTGTAAGGCTGATTTATCATTATGTTTTAGTGGAAGATAGATCTGAGTGTCGTCAGATTATAAGTGAAAAGAAACTCTGTATTTATTAAAAATAAAAGCATATACAGGGAGAACAACACCGGACCAAGGATTGTTCCCTTAAGAACTCCACATTTGAGAGGTATATTAGAGTTGGAGTGATGGCCAATATGAACACGGAACCACCTATTTCAAATTGGAGCAGAACCACTGTAGTACAGTACCACAAAGGCCCACTGCTATCTCCAAGCAAGTCAACAATCATGGTCGACCAGATCGAACGCAGCACTCAGGTCTAACAAGACTAAAGCCATAGATTTCCCTGAATCAGTCTTGGTGAATATATAATTTGAAACTTTCAAAAGAGCAGATTCAGTAGTGTGTAAGTGTTTAAAACCAGATGACTTACTCTAGAATTTTCGATAGAAAAGGTAGATTAGAAATTGGGTGAAAATTAGATAAAGTGGAGGGAACAATGTTTTTTTTTAATTTTTTTTAGATAAGGTGACACAGCAGCATATTTAAGGCAGTTTGGGAAGGAACCAGTACCTAGACATTTGTTAATGACCAAAAACAGGGCAGGACCTTAGACAGCTTAGGCTGGAATAAGTTGCTTTTTTTAACAGGGCAAAAATGCCTACTACATGTACTTCACTTTACATTAGAGCTGTCACTTTCTTTCTCTCTCATTCTATGTCTTTCTTTCCTGATCAATCATTTGAACATTTCCCATGTGCTAGTAAAAATTAAACTGTCATTTCACTTTTTTTTTGTGTGAAATAAAGTGAGTGGAGGGTCCTCAGCCAGTGATGTGGGTGAAGTGCATCACTGTGGTGACATGTTTGATGGCAGTATGTTTCCTGTTTGTGGCTCTGATAAATATAAGGAAATGACTGGAGCAAACAGCGCACATCCATTAGAGACACGCATCACACCATTCTCAGATCCCTCTCAAAGATACGAACACACAAAAAAACAAACACATCCCCACCTCTTACATTTCTACTTCTTATACTCCATCCATATTTATATTTCTTTTAAAAGAAAGATATTTCTTCTTGCTAAAGAAAAATATAGCTTAAACCAGTCTGTGGCAGGGCGGAGGGTGGGGCCGGGTCATGATTCCACACACACCCGGCCCCTAATCAGACTAATCAAGCCTCGGAGAGGGATAAAGGCTGACTGGAGACTGCAGTGGGACAGAAAGAGAGATTTACGGACAGCTGTCTGACACCCATGAGTGTTTGTCTTCTTGGTTAAGTTCATTATTAAATTCCTATTCTATTTATAATCATTTATATTGCCAAGCAGGTTCTTGCCTCCTTCTTTCCATGAATCCCATTACACAGTCTTTCTGGTCTTAGCTGGTGTCCCTGATCAGAGGTTTATAATGGGTATTGGGTACTTGTCAGCTAAGGGGAAAACACCTTCTGCAGATGCAAGATGAAAAAGGTCTTAAAAATGGATTACCTGACAACAGATGTAAATAATTTCCTGAAATGTTATTTGCATACAACAAATGTTATTTTGAGGGTCTGCTGAGTTAGTAAGCTAATTGCTTAGCTTACAAACTGTATGTTTAGGATGAAGTTGGCAAATGAAAAAGCATACAGTTTAGTTATAAATATTATCCATAATGTTTCCAAGGTTATATTATTACTCAAATCAAGTTTATAACATTATGACTTCACATCAGGTAAATGACTAAATGGATATAATGAGCAACTGAATTTATACTTAAGGGTGCACAGCCTAAACAACAACCATTACATTAGCAGCCCTCCTACACACAACACTTACACAGAGTACATAAATTATACTCCTATATATTTAAATGTCTCTTAGCACTGTTTAGACTGCATCAACAATTAAAAACTGAGAAGCTAGAATACATTAAGAACATGAAATGGCTGATATTTATATTATAACGTCTGCCTTAATGTATTGAAATTCCTTTCATGACTATAATGATTGTTTTGAATAATGCATGAGAATTTATGCAGTTGGTGCTGAATGACCAAGTAAATATTTTACACAGGGATTAGGTATGAAACTAATACATTTGGAAAAAGGAAATCACTCTTAAATTTTAAACAGATGTGTAGATGCATATCCATACAGATTTGCACATGCTATTACCTTTCTCACATTATACAGCCTACACACACACACACACACACACACACACACACACACACACACACACACAAATGTGCACGTAATCTCTGTGGAGTTGTTTTGGGATCCTTGCTCTGCCTGGTGTACCATTCGCTTAGCTAATTGTGCTCAATGTTAATTCAGAACCATTTTTTCGGTGCTAAATTATTAAGCTTAATTTATAATTCATGAAACGTAATAACCTCTGAATGCGAGCTTGAATAATGGAGGGGGAGATCGTTTAAAAGCACAGTTTCTCCAGTTCCAACTGGTTCCTGGTTTCAAAATAGTCAGGTAGAGAGAGAGAGAAACAATTTTTATTGCAAAATAAACAATATATTTCCTTTTCAATGAATGTAACACAAAAATTATTATTTATTCTAAGAATAAATAAGAAGATGAATGTGCTCAGGTATCTGTAGGATCCTGCCATATCCCAAATTTATGATTAATTCTTTTCAACAGAGAGATTGAGAGAGAGAGAGAAAGAGGGAAAATAGAGGAGAGGGTGAGAAGCGAGATAAAGAAAGAGTGTGAGAAAATTGGGGAGAGGAGAAAGAAAGAGGGAAAGTGAGATGAATGGAAGAGTGTGATTGGACCTAGAGGAGGAATAAGGAAGAGGAAGGGGTGCCAATTGAGCAGTTGAACAGCATAAAGGAGGAGTGAAAATTGAGGGATAGCACTGTTCAATGCAAAGTGATGAGGAATATGGGTGGATTGAGGGATATACTGAGATTTGATGGCACATCTGCTCCAGACTTTATTCCACATGCTGAAATACACTGATTTATATGCCGATATAGCACAAATTTAACACAAATCCTTTCTCTCTCTTGTTTACTCCATGTTTACTCTCTCTACTTTATCGTGTTTACCTTATGCAGCAAACTCTTTACAAATGTTTTGGGGAGGAACCAGACAGGAGCAAATATAATGCTGTTTGTTGTATCAAAACAAATAAATAATTCACAGTGTATTGTGAAGTGTGTGTGTGTGTGTGTGTACTGCAGGGTCACCTCCTTTCCAGTTTCATTTATCTGTGCTCTGCTTGCTGTCATTTCAAATCTGCAGTTAATCTAATCACCTGCTCCCCTCCACTCATTCCTGTGCTCCCTCATTTGCTCTCTGCGTGGGTCACCTCTCTCCCACCTGTCTGCCTTGCAAATGCATGTCTGCTTCCATTTATCTCCCTGTGCACTCTCTTTCACTTCTCAATGGCTCTGTCCTATTCTATCTTCATTTCTTCCTACCAAGGGCATAGATTTTGCTTGAACACTGGGGGAGTTTCTGCGTGAAGCATTTACCCATGTTTCCATTGATCATGTTATAAATAATGAATGGGGGGGTTGTACTTGCTTGTTTTGATTATTGGGGGTGGGAGGGGATTACCCCTCATCCCCTGGAATCTACACCCCTGCTCCCTACATCTCTTATTTCTCTCTGTCCTCCCCTGTTGAAAAGAGCAGCATTGCTGATCTCCTCCTTATTTTGTGTTTTGAGTGATGGTTCCTCAGCATTGAATACTGATGTGCTGGTGTCCCCACCAAGCTTTTAAACTAGTTTAACCAGCTTCATCAGAAAGACCATCTTGGTCAACAAGCTTCATCAGCAAAGTTTAGCTGGTGGTCCACCAGCTAGACCAGCACCATACCAGCAATAACCAGCATAACCAGCCTAAAACAGAAAGGGCATTGTATTCTGGTTAAGATGGTCTTTTAAGCAAGGTCCTATCTTGTCTTTCCAATGCAATAGAGGTTATCACTTGTCAGTATAATCTTTCAGTAATTGGCCTAATTCATATCTATGAATCTTAAATTGATTTGATAGAGTGAAAGACTGAGAGAGAGCTCTTTATGTAAATCTTGTTCACTCTAAGCATGAAAAATTAAAGTAGTTGATAGTCAACTTGATGCATGAACTCATTGCATTACTCCCATCATTCTCCCGCCTCTAATCTTATGCCCCACCTTTAGTAGAGTTCAAGATTTCTGCTTTAAAATCCAGGCAATTAAAATTACATAATCTGACATCATAAATATTTCATATGACACTGAATCTTTTTCATTATTCATTGGCCTTCTGCATATTCCTCAAACTCTTTTTTAATAATTAAGAAATATATGCTATTTTAGTACACTGTCTCAATTGCTACGTTCACTTATCGTGACAATCAGGTATTGTGTGATTGAGGCATTAAAGTAACATGATATCAAAACTGTATAGTATATCTAAAAAAAAAAGAGTATATCTAAAAGAGAAATATTCCTCTAAAAGAGTGAGCAGAAAACATCTTTTTAAAGATGCCTTTCCATCTGTGTTTAGTTCCTGGATGCAGTCGATATCTCTCCGCTTCTGACTGCCATGATTGCTGCCTTACTTGTATGGGCCGTGGCAATGCGGAGACAGCGTTTGTGTGCGAGAACATGACCATTCATTGGTTGCATTCATGGGTTTCTCTCCCCTGGGATGGCCAGTGGGTACACAGAGATTCTTCAGGTGGATAAGGCGGTTGAGGTGCACTTGTGTCCGCAAAATGCCGCCACCTGGCGGAATCGCCTGAGACTCCCGTCCAAGGCCTGTAAGTCTATGTCGTCCCTAAGGCTTACAATGCCGCTGGAAAGGCCACCTCCACCCTGCAATCCATTGCCCGTCTCAAAGTCTACCAAGCCAAGGCATTGAGAGAGCTTGATTAGGGTAGTCCTGACCTGAGAATGATGCTGGGCAACGAAGGTCACGGCGTGGGCTCTCGGGCAGGCAATGTCCACCATGGTGGTCCAGGAGCACGAACTGTGGCTTAACCTGGTCAAAATGAAAGATGCCGACAAGGTCTGTTTCCTTGACACCTCATCTCCCAGGCTGGCCAGCATATTCTGCCCTGGCATGGTTCAAGGTCCCGCACCCTTTCTGCTCATCGCCAAGGGTATCATCCAGCCCCCTGCAGGAAGTCGATACACCTGTACCACAATCCGGCGCCAAGAACACAAGGAAGGCTTCAATGCGACCCTGAGACGGGTGAAACAGGGGGGGAGAAGACCCATTCTAATTTTGGAGGTGGTGCACAGAAAACTCCTGGTGGAGGGCAGGGAGAAGAATCTTTTGTTTCTTTTGTGTTCATTTTGCCACATGACCGAGGGGCTGCGGTACCAACACTTTCCTCACTCCCTGGGTCACACACTCTGTGTTCACAGCCATCGTTCTCATGACTGCCATACATAGAATAGAATAGAATCCTTTATTTTGGTCATACATTATACACACAGTTTTTTGCATATATACAGTGAAATTTATTAGTTTCCACATATCCCAGCTAAGCTGGGGTCAGAGTGCAGGGTCAGCCATGATACGGCGCACCTGGAGCAGATAGGGTTAAGGGCCTTGCTCAAGAGCCCAACAGTGGTATCTTGGTGGTGCTTGTGCTTGAACCCCTGACCTTCTGGTCGGTAACCCTGAGCTTCAATCACTGAGCCACCACTGCCCCCATTCGCAGCCGGGGTACTATGAATACGGTTTCACCTCCTTCGTGCACTCAGCTGCGGCAAATACACACCGACATTCTGTTGGTTGTGAAAAATCACAATGACACATGACCTCCTACCCCGTTGCTGCCCAGTCATATAGTGGGCAAGCGGAAGTGCTTTAGTGGTTCTTTCAACACAGCCATGGGCTTGGGACGCCAGGCTCCTCAACGTGGCAGTTCCTGCTCCACCCTGCCGCTCCGCCTCTTCTGCAGGTACATCAAATGCAATTGTCCCCTTGGTGCCCCTCACTTGGAGGTTGGAGGCGTGGCTAGTGCTCTCCAACCCATCGCGTTGGCTGGCCAGGACGATCCAACTCTTCCTTTAAGGGAAGTGGGTGTCCGCATCCTCAGTTATCTCGATGACTGACTCAATTTTTGATGAATTGATGATTGATGAATTTTAGCTCACTCTCGAGATCTATTGTGTGTGCACAGGTACTTGGTATACAGACACCTCAGCCGACTGGGCCTTCAGGAAAAAGAGCAAGCTCTCTCTGGCACAGAGTATCTCTTTTCTCAGGATGGAGTTTGGACTCGGTCTCTATGATAGCATGCCTCACGAACGAGCGTGCCCAGTCGGTGCTGAACTGCCTGAAGTCATTCAGGGGAAGAACAGCGGTACCACTAAAGCAATTTCTGAAGCTCCTGGGGCATATGGCGTCCTCATCGGATGTTCAGGTTGATGCATATGAGACCGCTTCAGCACTGGCTTCAGACTCGAGTCCCGAGATGGGCATGGTGCCGTGCCCCCAGTGAGCCTGCTTGCACAGACTTTGTGCAAGGTCAGGAAGGACGAAGAACAGGTCATGCTGGTGGCACCATACTGGCCCACCCAGACTTGGTTCTCGGAGTTCACGCTCCTCGTGACAGCCCCTCCCTGGCGAGTTCCTCTAAGGAATGACCTCCTTTCTCAGGGATGGGGCACCATCTGGCAACCATGCCCAGACCTCTGGAATCTCCAAGTCTGTCCACTGGATGGGACACAGAAGACCTAAGTGGACTACCACTGATGGTGGTAGACACTATAACTCAGGCCAGGGCTCCCTCTATGAGGAAGCTATATGCCTTGAAGTGGCGTCTGTTCAACAACTGGTCTTCTTCCCGAGGTGAAGAACCCCAGAGATGCGCAGTCGGGTCGGTCCTTTCCTTCCTGCAGGAGAGGTTGGAGAGGGGCGGCTGTCCCCCTCCACCTTGAATGTGTACGTGGCCGCTATAGCGGCACACCATGACACGGTGGACGGTAAGTCCTTAGGGAATCACCATCTGATCATCAGGTTCCTTAGTGGTGCTAGAAGGTTGAATCCTCATAGAACTTGCCTCGTGCCCTTGTGGGATCTCTCCATGTTCCTGCTGGGCCTACGGAGAGCCCCGTTTGAGCCCTTATAGTCAGTTGAACTAAAGGCCCTCTCCCTGAAGACCTGTCCTTCTGACAGCGCTCACTTCCATCAAGAGGTTTGGGGACCTGCAGGTGCTCTCTGTTCTCTGAGATACATGCCTGGAGTTCGGTCTACTCTAACGTGGTCTTGAGACCCTGACCGGGCTATCTGCCCAAGGTTCCCACTACTCCCTTTAGAGACCAAGTGGTGAGCCTGCAAGTGCTGCCTTGGGATGAGGTAGACCCAGCCTTGTTGTTGTTGTGTCCAGTACATGCTTTGCACATCTACATGGACTGCACAGAGAGGTTTAGATGCTCCCAGCAGCTCGTTGTCTGGGGTCAGTAGAAGGGAAAGACAAACAGAGGATGGCCCACTGGATCGTGGATGTCATCAACTTGGCATATCAGGCCCAGGGCGTGCTGTCCCCCCTGGGAGTACGAGCACATTCCAACAGGAGTGTAGCAACCTCCTGGGCCATGGCGAATGGCGCCTCTCTAGCAGACATCTGTAGAGCAGCGGGCTGGGCGACACCCATTACTTTTGCGAGGATTTAGAATCTTCTGATAATCTTTTGGTTGGAAAATGTCTTTACCTGCAGAAGTTGTTCACAAGCTGCACACGTAATGAACTTAATAAATAATTTCTTCATCACTGGCAAACAATAGGATGCATTTACAGGTATGGTTTCCATTGATTGATTGTAGATCCACTGCAACCAGCATTATGTTTTTCGGCTGATTAGCTCAATTGGGGGCCAGGTGTGTATTGTCAATACTAGGCCCGTCCTCCTCCCCGTCACATTTTTGATTAAAAACTGCCATTAGTGAACACTAATGGCAGTAAATCACAGTCTCTAGTTTAAGAAACAGACTCCTCATGGTCCTAAATAAGCAGCTTCTAAATGCCAAAGACCTGCATTGCTGCAAGAGGATTCTTGGACAAACAACATTTTAAGAAAACAAAATTTATTTAAAGAGAAACGGCAATTTGTAACATTCTAAATTTCTCTAAATTATCTCTAAACTACATAATGTGCATTGTGAATGAAACACATTAATATTTCAGGTTTATTCTCATTCATGTATGTCCAAGTATTTTGGCTAAGTTAACATGCTATATAAAACTAATATAATGCAATATCATAGAGGAGGAAATGTATCCTTATGATATTGCAACAAATATTTAAATATGGAATGAGATTATTAAGTAAACTCTTATCAACTTCTACATGCCAACTAAATAAAATAAGGCAAAATAAACATTTCACACAGTGTATAGTGAGAGTCTTAATGAACATTATGGTTATTTAACATATTAAGGTATATTAAGTAAACTGTAGCATTAGGTTCTATTATGTTTTGTGATATGTCATACCTTCTTTATATAACATCCATCCCTTGCACACTTTTGGCCTCTAGTGGATGAGGCTTTTCAGACAGATAAACAGCAGCACAAGTGTTACCCGCTAGGACAGTTTATTTTGAACCAGAGGGGCGAATGGTTACAGAATTTAACATGAAAGCACAATAGTGATCTGATATGGATTGATAGAAAAGGAGAACCCTTCTGTGCAAGAAACTGGATGGCAAGAAAAAAAATTATGTTCAGCGAATAGTCAAAAGAAGATCATAATGTATGGAATGGTAACTATATCAGATATTATTAATAAAACACAGGAACTCATTGCGTGGAAATTTTTTGCCCCAAATTTTGAATTTCTGGGATAATTTTGTCAACTTCAGTGGCATTTTTGCCCCAAATCCCCATTAATTTCTGACACTATTGGCACTGTATCTTTCTAAAGTATATACAATTTTTGTTTTGGATATCTAGCAAGTAAACAAGATATCACCACATATTTGTCAAACTACATTATGTTAATATTTGACACAGTTAAAACATTGCCCACCTTAAAAACAAGTGAAGTTTGATTAGTGGTTAAACATGTTCAGACTGTTCCCTCATACCTGAATGCTCCTTTCCAGAATAAAATAAAATATGCAGAAAATCACTGTTCTTGTATAGTGACAGGGCAGAAAGTCTTGGAGATGCTAGAGAAGAGAGGACACCGGCGGCAGTTTATGAGAGCTGCTGTTCCCTGCAGGCTTCCGTTTATAAACAGAGTAAAAAAGTATTTTATAAAAATTGAAAAACTCAAGTACTGTAAAGAGAGAAGTAGTCCACCTCTGGACTCATTGTACTGTTGACTCTAGAACTGTTGCGACTCGAACGTTCAGTCCAATTTGTGAACTAGTTGGAGCAGTTCATTCCAAAGAAGAGTTGGCAAAAGCAGACATCACCAGTTCTGGGATCATCTTACTCCCGGTTATCGGCTCATTTCGATTTGGAGTGTTAGTCACATCCGAGAGACAGCTTGTGGATCAGTGTTGATTCGAAACACAAACTGTTTCAAAAGTTTCTGTCCGATTTGATGAACTGGTTCAACTCGTTCACTAAAAAGAACCTGTTCAAAAGAACGATTTGTTCATGAACTGGACATCACTAGTCCTGGCTCTTTCAAGGAAGTTCTTTTGGCAAGCAAGCCTTGTATAATTGATTCAGATGAGAGCAGCTCTGCAAAAGGCCCATCAATACGCACTAGAAAACATTCTTAAATACCACAATACTTTCAAGTATTCTCCTCTGCTCTGAAGGCCAACCTGCAAATTCACAGTTATATTTCTTATACAAATGACAGGGGAAAAAAGCAACAAGGATCATAAATTTAGCCAGCCAAATGCATTGTGCAGTAAAGACAAATTCCTGTAAATCCCTACTACACAACACATTTTAATTTAATGCCACAGTCTAAATGATGGAAGTTGTAATGTGTCTTATCAGTGTGATTAGACTGAAGATATAAAGGGTACTTTATGGATGTTAAGGAATTGTGTAATTGTCAAAGTGCATGTCTCATTTTCAATTAAATAGCTAGATCGCTTGTAAAATAACAAACCTATTAATCCTGATCCTTGCTATCTGTGCTCTGCAGTTTGTCTCCCCAGTGTTTGATTGCTGCTCACAGGTACAGTACAATTTCAGAGATTGCATGGACTCACAGGTGAGAGAACATGCATTTGACCTCCGTCTCCGATGATTATACAATTATATAACCAAGAGGCTGCCAATTATGCCCTGTGGCACTGGGGAGTAAGTGATTGTAGACCAAACTGCCTGCAGAGAGGCATCACCACAAGGGCCACTGCCCGAGGGAATGCAGAATACATGTTTTGTAATGAGGCTTCAGCGTAAATGAAAATAAACTAAATTTGCATAGATTGCATGAAATGCTGAATCAGATTTATCTTGTTTCTGTTGGCTATGTATGCAAATCAACGCACTATGTAACAACATCTTTGCTGTGTAAAGGTGAACCATATGTGGTTAAATAGCTATAAGAAAGAAACAAAGACCAATCACAAAAAGTCCTAAAGAAAGTAATCTGACCCATATATGCTAATTTTGCAATGACATCATTGCTTTTGGTTACATTTTGAATAGTAAATAGAAGGTTGTCTAACTTTAATATCAAATTTCTTAAAAAGTATAGTAAAAAGTAAAACAAAAAAGATAGCACATCTGAGGCTGACATTATCCACAACACAAAGGTTAAATTAAGTATATTGTCAATATAATGAGTATTTCTTTAACATTTGTTTACAAAAGTCGATAGCTTCAACTAGAGTAGAGGCTATGTAGACAATAAAAAGTCAGGTACCCAGTTCAGGCTAAGTTTCATCAACAAAGTAGCATGTAGAGTTGACCCATTTTAGTTTTTGGTAGTATTTTAGAGAGGAAAACAATCAAACCCTCAGGATTGGTTTGTTATTGGCCACTCGTCCCCATCCCCAACCAATCACCTCTCCCCCTTGTGCATAATCTATCAGCATTATTCCAATCCTTCAGATATAATGATTAATAAATGTCCATGCTGACAGAGCCTTTGCTGAGGCTCTTTAATCTGTTTCCTGTCGCATTGACGACAGCTTGGTCTGTCACACAGGAAATTGGAAAAGCTTGTGTTTGGATGCATGCCAGAACACAACCCAAAGATTTTAGACAGCATTTATCAGCCTGACAGCTCTGAAAACTCTCGTCCTTTCCTTTCAACTGCTCTTTCCCATCAGCTGCCTGCTTCACTCTGTCACTTCCACCGAAGCAACTCTTCAAGTAATGTTTCGGTTCTCTCCTCCTCTCCCTCTTGACTATCATTCATGACTTTTCCGCCCCCTCTCCTGCTGACTTTGCTCAGTGGTTACCCCACCAATTGCACTCCTTCTCATCCCTTGCACTTCTGTTTCTCTTTTTCTGGCTACGTTCGCACAGTAGCAAAACACTGCTGTCAAACCTGTTTCAGGGTACTAAAAACAGTTACTTTCACACACAGTTCAGACATGAACGAGAATGACAACTACATTCTATAATTGAATTGGCTCCCCTATATATTCACGACTCGACTGCATTTAAGAGTGAGTTTGGGTAACCTGTGCTGTGTAAACAGAACCCTGTTGAACAACTAAGTTGCATTCTAATCGTCCGATATGGTCCTGTGAATTGGACGTTATTCAGCCATCTTAAGTGAGATTCCACTTTGAAGGGTGCATACATTTTCAGTTGGAAGGGCACTCTAAATGGTATAGGGAATAAGTGTACATCGATACATCACTTTACAAGAAGCGGAGAGGGAACATTACCAACCAGTCATTGTGAACCATTATTGCACTGACGTAGATGGGCTAAAATAAATGCTAAAATAATGATAATAATTTAATAATACATTTTTAAAGTATTGGATGGATGGTTCCTATAAATGTACATTATCTATATACAGTATATGGATGTCAGGTTATTTATTGTAGACAGTATTATTCATATGCATTTACATGCATTTGAAGACTTTGCAGGTATTCCAAATGAACAAAATTTGCCAAATCAGGTGAACTTCAAAAGATATCCGGTGCTCAGAGACAAGGAAGCAGCGAACAATGTGTAGGGACCCTGTGAATTGGAACGCAGTTCTAGTTGAAGTAAATATCTTTGATGTCTCTATAGCTGCAGGAGTTATTCACAGCTAGCACAAAACAGAGATGGGAATTCAAGAATCAAACCTGTTGGTATTTTGGCTGTCAATCTCAAACTGACTGTGTGAACACAGCCTTTCTCTACACCAGATAATGGAGCTGCTGATTAAAGGATATGAGCCTGGGCTCTACTGAGCTCACAGGTGTCATTGCCCCAGTCTAACGCGCACATGCCATCACAAGCAGAGCATAGATGGGTGTATAATGTCACATAAGACTGCATCTGATCTAAATCTGGATTGCCCGGGAGAGAGTTCCAGATCCTACATCTCAGGTCGCTTGTACACAAATGTTATATTTTTAAAAGACACAAGAACTTTGAAAATTTTAGCAGCGGTCCTGACTATAACAATTCAATTGACCGATCTAATTGTAATCTTTAGATTACAACTTAATTTATTAGTCTACTTTAGTACATAATACTATATTACCCTATACAATGCTGTGTTCTATACACTATACTATACTATACTATACTATACATTATTGGTTATCCAAGTCTCTGCTATTAAATTTAAACAAAGTCACATGTGTCCCAGTAATTATAATTCCCCTTCTGTCACTCTCTCGACGTTGTGTCGAAGGAAGTGACACAAGGGGTCTTCTCGGATGCCAAATCGTACCTCTGAACCTGAGAAAAGGCCAATGTCAAGTTGGCAGACAGAATTTTATAAAGGGAAGTGGGGCAGCAGATGCCAGTCAGAATTTTTCTTCGGAGCCAAATGGTTGTGCAGCAAGCAGTTGAATCTCAGTACTGTTCCACTCACCTTTACCAGTGAGAAGCGTGGCTGTTGGATCTCTCTGCACGCTGTGCAGTTCATGCCCCATGGCACTTCGACAGCGCTTCTTCCTATTTAAAAGAGTGTTCTCCTCCTAAAAGAGCTATATTTTGTCTAAAAGAGTCTGAGTTTTCCCACTCACAAAAAAAAGCAATACACAGCGACGTTGAACGTCCTTTTCAGGACGCATCTTTTTCAGGACGCGTCTTTTTCAAGATGCCTTTCCGCCCCTGTGTCGTTCCTGGATGCGGGCGATTTCTCTCCAAGAATGACAGTCACAGACGCTGCAGGTCCATCAAGCCAAGGCACTTAAAGATCTGCACCTGGGTAGTCCCGATCCCGACGTGCTGCAGGAACTGCTCTCTGCCACTGACCTCGCTCTCAGAGCCACGAAGGTCACAGCGCAAGCACTCGGCGGGCGATGAACACCCTTGTGTTCCAGGAGCACCACCTCTGGCTGAACATGGTTGAGATGCGGGATATTGACAAGGCAAAATTTCTCAATGCCCCCATCTCCCAGCTTGCCCTCTTCGGCGACACCATCAACGGCATCGCCCAGCAGCTTTCAGCGGTGAAGAAGCAGACAGAGGCAATATCGCACATAATGCCGTGGCGCCACCCATCCAGCGCGCCCCGTCTGCTCGCCGAGGGTGTCCTCCTGCGACCAAACAATGGCAGGCAGCTCTGCAACCTGGGCCCAGCTCTCAGCCCCAGCTTCGAGCTCCTCTCAGGCGGCGTACGCCCCCCGTCTCCAGGACGCCTTCCCGGAACAGAAAAGCTCCGAAGCGCTCCAAAGACAGGCAAACCAGGCAGTCGGATGTTCACTCCAAGACCACTCCGTCCCCTAGTGGAGGGCCGGGATGAGAATCCTTGTTTTCCTTATGTTCATTTGCCGTACTCAATGTTCAACAAAAGAGCGATTTGCCGTTCTCATGGCACCCCGGCCTTACAACTCTCCAGTCCAGGCTCCCTGGACGCAGCTCTCTCGCCTCCGGTCCCGCGACTGCTCAGCCCCGGGAAGGCCAGAGCTGACGAGTTCCCGAAGACGCCTCCTTAGGACCTCTTCCTCAGTCTCTAATCCGCCCACTGCCGGAAGCGCGGAGCAAGGTAAGTGCTTTGAGTCTTTTTTCAGCACCCGAGCCTCGGGACGCTCTTTTGCCTCCCGACGCATTATTATCTGCTCCCCCCTGCCGCGAAGCCCCGCCCGGTATGTCAAATGTGATCATCCTGTTAGTCCCCCTCGCACGGAGTTTGGTTATCACTTCCCAATCCGTTGCGCTGGTCGGCCAGGACCATCCGACTCGGCTACGCGATTCAGTTCGCCCGGCTCCCGCATCGTTTCAGCGGTATTCGCTCCACTCTAGTGTGTGGCCAACAAGCCAGTGCCTTACGAGCAGAGATTTCCACCCTGCTCCTCAAGGACGCGATAGAGCCCATCCCTCCAGCCAGATGAAGAAGGGTTTCTACAGCCCTTACTTCATCGTACCCAAGAAAAGCGGCGGGTTGCGACCAATCTTGGACTTGTGAGTTCTCAACCGGGCTTTGCGCAAACTCCCGTTCAAAATGCTAATGCAGAAACAGATTCTCATCCGACAGCTAGATTGGTTTGCGGCGGTAGACCTGAAGGACGTGTACTTCCACGTCTCCATTTTCCCATCCCACCGACCCTTTTTACGGTTCATGATCGACGGCCAGGTGTATCAGTACAAGGTCCCCCCTTCGGCCTGTCCCTGTCCCCTCACGTCTTCACGAAGGTCGCAGAGGCTGCTCCTGCCCCCCTAAGGGAAGTGGGCACCCACATACTCAATTACCTCGACGACTGGCTCGTCCTGGCCCACTCTCGAAAATTACTATGCGCTCACAGGGACCAGGTGCTCAGGCACCTCAGCCGTTTAGGGATTCAGGTCAACTGGGAAGAGAGCAAGCTCGCCCCGGTTCAGAGCATCTCTTTTCTCGGCATGGAGTTAGACTCAGTCTTGATGACAGCACAACTCACCAACGAACGCGCCCAGTCAGTGCTCAGGTGCCTCGCTCACTTCGAGCCTGGCACAGCAATTCCCCTAAAACAATTCCAGAGGCTCCTGGGGCATATGGCATCCTCAGCCGTGGTCAAGCCGCTCGGGTTGATGCATATGAGACTGCTACAGGACTGGCTACAGACTTGAGTCCCGAGATGGGCATGGCGCCACGGCACGCATTGTGTGATGATCACCCCCACCTTACTGTCAGACTTTCAACCCTTGGACAGACCTCTGCTTTCTGTGGGCCAGAGTCCCCCTGCAGCAGGTGTCCAGACGTGTCGTGGTAACCACAGACACCTCTCGACAGGGTTGGGGCACCGTGTGCAATGGGCACGCTGCCGCTGGCACCTGGAAAGGACCCCAGAAGCGTTGGCAAATCAATTGCCTAGAGTTGATGACTGTAAATCTTGCCCTACGGAGGTTTATTCCACTAATCCGAGGCAAGCACGTTCTGATCAGCTCAGACAGCACCGCGACGGTAGCTTACATAAATTGTCAAGGTAGCGTGCGCTCTCGTCATATGTCACAACTCGCCCGCCATCTCCTCCTTTGGAATCAGCCACGTTCCCTTCATGGGATCTCTCCGTGGTCCTCTCGGGCCTTCGGAGAGCCCCGTTTGATCCACTAGAGTCAGTTGAACTAAAGGCCCTCTCCTTGAAGACGGCTCTCTGGATTGCGTACACTTCCATCAAGAGGGTTGGAAACCTGCAAGCATTCTCTGTCAGCGACATGCTGGCACGGCCTGCTCCCATGCTAGTTACGCCCACCCCCCTCAGGAATGTGGGGAACTATATGACGTCTTTTGGAGCATTGGGGAAAGTTACGTGCTGTCTGATGCACCTGCTATTTTTGCACGCAGTAGCTTTCTTGCACCTACATTAGCAATCCACGTAGCATGGTTCAGTATTGTGTCCTTTTTAGATAGGGACCCCTGTTGTTACTACAATGAAACAACGTCGAGTGAGTGACAGAAGGGGAACGTCTCGGTTACTGTTGTAACCTCGTAATTAAGCCATTGCTTTCTCGAAGTGCAAGAAAAAGATGTAAATGCTGCTAAAATATGGGAGTCGAATGTGAAAATAACAACAGTGGAAACAACAACACCAACCGCCTGTGTATGCACACACAGTCAAATTAAGTATACTTTAGGCTAAAGTGGTTGGAGATCTGGGCTGGCAGCCCAAAGGTCACAGGTTTGAATCTTCATTACATGAGCGATAAACTTATTTGCTCGCTTGAGGTGGATAATATTTTACTAGATAAGCAGAAATGTGCATAAACTATGATGGAAACAAGTTTATCGAATAAACTCCTATTGGAATGTATTAGGAATACAAGAAGTCCAAAAAAAAAAAAAAGTATTGTAACTTGAGTAATTCATTCATAACTGGACAATCCAGAGGATCAACCGTCGCATCTGAAGTGTCACTTTGGTCATCCTGAAATAATGGTGTCCTGAAAATCCAAAGCCTGCAAGGAGTTTGCAGAGAAAAAAGGTCAGATGCAAGCTTAAACTGTGCCAAAGAGCACGTTTATTGACACTTTTGAGGAACGCACACACATAGTGCTCCCAGAACTTTGTGGCACACTGTCGCTACCTGGATAACACTAGAAACTTTTTTTTTACTGCATGCTCTAAATTGCAATTATTTTAATAATAAAAGAGTCACAGTGGCTATAGTTTCTCCGGAAATGGCAGTTTTGTTCTTTTGATCTCATGGGATGGGAACGCTGCTTTATTTACACATTGTTTTTGCAATATTATGGTTTTTTGCATACATTAAAATTTGCAACTTGTATAGAAACATTGTGAATGCAAATCATTATTTTGAGGCAGCTCTTTTCATTTAATTTTATCAGCAGATTCATAAATATGTCCGAATGCTTCATGGTAATAAAAATATACTGATCAAAAAATGTGTGAACCCTGGATAGGTGTTTCTTTGTACTACAAGATTTGGGTCGATACATGCTTAGTTTTAATTTTGACTTTGTTAATAGGGCTGTAAATAGATTACAATAATTTAACTAATTAATTGCACAGTTTTTTATGATTAATTATTAATTATATTTTTTATGATTATAATTAATTAAAACATTTAAATATTAAAATCAAATTACTTTAAATAGCTTGCAAATTGGTTAATCAACATTTATTTTAATTACTTAAAGGCTACATGTACTTTTATTTTTTTTAGTTAATAAGACACATTTTTACAGGTATACATCTTTGATTCTTTGATTCAAGTAAATATTTACATGCCATAAAATCAGTGGACATGCTGTAATAAAAATTTCCAGATCCAGCAGTTTCCCATTACCCATAACATTATTAATAATAGGATAAAATGGGCAGATTCTGTTTATATCAAGCTTTAGTGGTAAGATAAACTTTAGTATACTGTTACATCCCAGAGTGTAGTTATTATTGTTATTTGTATGATACATGGGCAGTGATAATTGTACTGCTTACTGTGTATGTGTTGTCTGTATTGTGGCAATGATTTGTGGTGTTTTGCTTTCTCTTTCCTTCTCACTCACTCTATTCATTGCAAAGGTTAATGGACACCAGCTACCAATGGTTACCTTTGATTGCTGCCTTGCTGGATGGAGAATTTAAGGATAAAGCTGGAGAGTTAACTCACTTCGAGAAGGCCTTTTGGTTTTCTCCTGCCCTAGACAATTAGCAATTGTGCTATTGTTGTTGTATTATACTAAGTCTTTCCTCAACTTATTGTAGTTATTATTGTACAACATGTTGCTTATTTTACTCATGCTTTTTTTTAAATTGATCTTTGTGACAGCACTGGGACAGGAGAGGATTTCTCCTTTAGCTGCCTGTTAAGTTTATTTTTGTAAAATTTTCCGTTCTTATTTCCTTGTTACCCCCTTACCCACCTAGATGGGGAGGGACATAGAAGTACATTGCCAATGCATTACAGTGAATTCAGAATGTATTCGGACCTCTTAATTTAATTTAATTTTTTTGTTATGTTGCAGCCTTAAGCTAAAATGCTTTAAATTATCATTTATGAATGTTTTTCACATCAATCTACTCTACCTCAATCTACTTGAATTTTTGATAACTTTGCAAATTTCTTAAAAAGAAGAGAACTGAAATCTCACATTGGAAATGTATTCAGAACCTTAACTCAGTACTTTGTCGAAGCACCTTTGGGAGTGATTACAGCCTTAAGTCTTTTTGGGTATGATGCGACAAGCTTTGCACGCATGGATTTAGGGATTTTCACCCTTCTCTGTAGATCCTCTCAACTCTGTCAGATTGGATGGGTCCGTCTGTGGACAGCCATTTTCAGGTCTTTTCAGAGACGTTCAAGTCCGGGCTCTGGCTGGGCCACTCAAGGAATTTCACAGAGTTGTCCCTAAGGCACTCTTGCATAGTCTTGTTGGAAGGTGAACCTTTGGCCCAGTCTGAGGTCCTGAGTGCTCTAGGCCAGGTTTTCATTAAGGATATCTCTGTATTTTGCTGCGTTCAGTTTTCCTTCAACCCTGACAAGTCCCCCAGTCCCTGCTGCTGAAAAAACACCACAGCATGATGCTACCCCCACCATGCTACACCGTTGGGATGGTATTGCGCAGGTGATGAGTGGTGCCTGGTTTCCTCCAGACATGACACTTAGAATTGAGGCCAAACAGTTCAATCTTCTTTCATCAGACCAGAGAATCTTGTTTCTCACAGTCTGAGAGTCCTTTAGGTGTATAGGTTCTTTAGGCTTCCTACTGTCCCATGGTCTGGCCATTCTGCCATAAATCACAGATCAGTGAAGTGTTGCAGTGATTGTTGTTCTTCAAGTTTCTCCCATCTCCACACATGATCTCTGGAGCACAACTAGAGTGACCATCTGGTTTATGGAGGCCGCTGTGCTCTTGGGAACCTTCAGTGAAGTTGAATATTTTTTTGTAGGGGAAAAAAGAAGAGAAGTTTAGAGAAGTTTCAGGAAGTGGAAAAAAAGAAAAGAGATGGAAAAAGTGTTAATTTGAACAAAAACAGTCAACTTTTAATCACATGAATTAATGTTTTAAATTTCCCAGCCCTTTTTGTTAATATAGAAAAAATATTGTAGAATTGCTGTATTGACAAGGTTTTGAATAGTCATCAAACATCTCTGCTTGACCATGAATTCTGCCTATAAATGACTTTCAGCAAATTATGAAGAAGCATCTGTTTTTCTTAAATAGGCTTTGCAACCTTTGTTGTTCCTTCCCAACTTTTAAAAAATAAATCTTTAATCTGCTATTACAAGGACCTTCAGTTTATTTAATGTGCAATTTATATAATAGTGCTACCATAGAACATTTTACAATCAAACACAAAATGTGTCTGTTTTTAACATTTAAAACTTGCATACGGATGAGCTTTAGCAACTCTCTTGCAGATGCTATGAGTTTGTGTACAGCTACAAGTGTGTTGAATGCTTTGTGTTGGTGCGAGTCTGTGTGTATTTGGTGATGTTTGGCTGTGAAGTAGATATTTGATATTTCTTTTGCCGCTTTTGTTGGAATCAGATGCTTCATTAGGCCTGGCAGACTCTCGGTCTTATCTAATTAAGTACTAATTAAATTAGAACAACATCAAACAACTCCCAATGTCCCACATTAACCAGCCCCATTAAACACAAACACACACAGAATATGGATGAAAGTCCATGCTTGCATGGTAAAACATACAGCTGAAATTAACACAGGGACTTTGAATGTGTCAATCCTTATCTGAACACACAGGCTAACAAATTACTAAGTAGTTTATTCTTCATTTTTTAAAACTGACTAATTACTGTGTTTGTGTGTACATGGCTATAATTATGTGAAAATGTGTCTCCAAAAGTAAGCTAAATCTGACAAAACCTCACTTTAGGAACATTTCAGAATGTCCTAAAATTGATTCATAAAGTGAATACTGTTTCTTAACTTTAAAAATGCTGAATGTTTTTTTTAGTGCTGGCTTGTGAATGGAGCGTGAGATCAGGAGATGAGAATATCAGGTGATGATCCGGGGAAGCCCAACTCGTGGCACAGCAGTTACCAAAAGAGAACCTCCTGGTGTACGCAGTCTTGGGCCATCCTGCATAGGGTCGGCACGGGCATTCATATGCCTTCGCCCAGAGGTGGTTGATGGCTGAGCTGTGATCGACCTGGTGGTACTGAAACAGTTTATCACTCAATTTCCGAGACGGACAACAGAGTGGATCCCGTGTCACCTCCCGGCATTGCTCCAAATGGCCATCCAGCTGGCAGAGGGTCACATGGAAGCGTATTAGGGAGCCAGCAAGCCCCGAGATCCTTCTCTCACTCTCTCTTGCCTCACCCCCTTCTCCTTCTTCCGTCCTGTTCTTCCTCCCCGGAAACGTGGATTGCCCCCTCCCAAACCACCTACTCTGCTCCGGGGACTGCACTACCCTCTGGTTTCACCTACCCCTCTTCGCTCTCACTCCCAGTTTGGTGGACCCACTGCCAAAGATGCCACTTGTAGAGCCTGGGCTAGTCTGTTGGAGCTGCAGGGAGCCCGGGTGTTTCTGGGACCAATGCTCGGTGATGTAATGGTTCGGGTCCCCGAATGTATATTAATGTATATTAATGTACTTTGTTCTGTTAAATGTATATGAAGTGTAAAGTCTCCTTGAGCTTGTGGAAAGGTGCTATATAAATAAAACATTATTACTATTATTAAAGTGCAGACCTCAGCTTAATCAGTTAATGTTTGTACATTTACCATATGTTAGTGCTTCCAGCGCCCTATTGTGCACTTGAAATAGGCCTGCCAACATGTAAACCTCTTTATACTTTTTATAAATTCTTCACAGACCCTAGAAGCTTTCACCCCAATGGTCGACCCACTGATGATAAATGAAACATTGCAAACTCACATTTGTAATGCAGTTAATTAGTTTGATTTTTTTTTTTTTTTTTAAGAAAATAACTTTGAACATTTCTCAGGGAGCTTGTAAGCGGGCAAGGAGGAGGCGAGAACCGGCTTTACAATATAAATAATATTTTAATAATAAACTTAAAACAAAAGGACAAACACACAGGACGGACATGTGTTGCACCACCGTCTGCCATCAGCCTTTATCCCTCTCAGAGGCTTGATTAGCCTGATACAGGACCAGGTGTGTAGCATCACGACCCGGCCCCGCCCTGCCATAGAGCTAAATTACAAGTATTTATAAAGTTATGCACACATCTGTGAATGAGCCACGCTATACGGTCAGATTTCAGCACTTCACAATGGTACAGCAACTCTAAAGAAACGCTTAAAAGTGTATCACGCGTTCGTGTTAATTGCAGGTTTGGGAAATGCAGGTGAAAAAGAAAATATCGTTCGCAACTTCACATGTAGATAATGCTCTTAAGAGCTAAGGCCTATAGTTATCAGAAAAGCACGCAGCCTTTGTTTCTCATGATCAATGTACCTGAATGGGAGTGCTCTTCATTTCAGTTTTAAGTGTTTAGAAACAGTGGCAACTTCGAAAGAAATGGCATGCAATGAAAATTGTGCAAAACAACGTACATAAATTTAGAGAAATGTCGTGATATAAAGCTCTCGCCCCCTCATTGCACATGCGTTTTGTGCAGTGTAGGTGATGATGGCATCGCGGTTTCAGGGTCGGCCGTTGCCATATACTGTATAGGTACCGTGAACAAGAACTCCATTGTGCCAAGTCACATACACACATTTGTATTTGTATTTACATGAGATAAACAAATGATAAAATAAAAATGGCACTTGTGTTTTATTATTGATTTGTCTGTCTTTGATTTGCCTATGAGAAAACCTGATACAAATATTGCGCAGCATTTATAATTATTTGTTGTTTATACTTTGATTATGGTTTGATTATCATTGAGGACATGCCACCCATTGAAATCAGTTCATTGTAAAATTAGTTTTCATTTTGCAGTTTATTTTAACCTGTCAAATCTATTTGTGCACTCATATGCTTCCAAGCCCTGGCTTTCAAATAATACATCTTTGAGATTTTCGAATGATCGTTTAGTTCACGAATTTTTATGACAAGCATCTTTTCTTCCATGTTTTTAGCAATCCGATATAAGCTCAATAAATTGTTGTATGATTGCCCTTGAATAATAAGCATTTTAATGATTGCTGCAGAGTTTCAGAAAAACATACAATATTTCGCGGCGCCTGTTGCAAAGAGCCGTTCACGTGAAAGCGTCTATGGCAAGCCAAAAGGCTCATATTACCCAATAGACTAAGTGCTTTTTCATCCAAAACACCATATTTAACAGCGTTTTAAACGACGTTGTCGCCGAAAAATACGCTGTAGTGATTGTAAACGTCATAAATGTGCAAAAACTTTTAAAAACAGCGTATTTCATGTCGTTTTCCTGTATGTAGCGCCGATTTAAATGTCGTTTGGATTGATTGGATTCAACAATGAACTGAGTCAGACCAGACAAGTTAATCGCTGCCAAACAAATGTGCCTGTGTGAAGTACCTCCTGATATAGCTTATTCAATTCTACTAACATTACAAATATTGTGTGTCTGCTTTCCAAATGAAATGCTTGCTCCTCTTTGTCAGGGGTGATTCTAGAATTTCAGTCTTAGGAAGTTCAGCCCCCAATGAGGGTATATGAAAATATCCATTGCAGTATTCCACTAAAATGCATAGATGGTTAATCACTTGTGAGCAGGCCCGCATTAACCTGCCGTCAGGCCCTGGGGCTGAGAGGTTTTGTAGGCCCACAATAAAAAAAAAGTCTAATGACCACGTTTGTCTATATACAACAAAAGCAGAAATAAGTTTCTCTCGGGGAGATATAGCCTAACGAAGACAGTATTCCATAAAAAAATCCACAACAACAGCAATGTAAAACCTCCACAGCACAGGCTATACTGGAAAGCAGTAAATAGAGCATTGTCTTACCTTTTTAGAAGTGCTTTCGTCTTGTCTTCTTTGTAGAAAAAGCTGTGATTATGTCGGTAAAATCCAACTCACGAAGAATGTCGTGTTCAGTGGACATCAGTGTGAGGTTGCTGACTCTGTCTTGATGCATGCTTGATCGCAGTCTATTTTTCACCAATGACAGTTTAGAGAAGGAACGCTCTCCGCTCACGTTGGTCACTGGCATGGTCAGGAATAGCCGTAGAGCTATATCTGTGTTGGGAAACACTGTATGGAGTTTTCTACTTCTTTATACTTTCTGTAACTCCACTGCCGATGTGCTGCCCAACTTGTCATTCTGTACAAACTCCCTGAACTGCACCGCTTCCTCCACAAAGTCCGCTTCCAAATCACAGTGGTATTTCTTTTGCAGGCTCTCCGCTTCTGAGCAGAGATCTTGGGGGGAAATAGAGTTCAATCTGTTTAAAAATCCGAAGTTTTCACACACGTCATTATATGACTGGTATCTTCGGTCCAGCTCTGACACTAGCCGGTCAATCACACAGATATACACAGATGTACAGAAGTGTCTGCGGCCTGACAGCTCGCACTCAGGTTCAGATGACTCGTCAGCCTGTCTCTTTCTTTTTCTCTTTCGTTGAGTGTCTGACCCCGGTTGGCTCTGCTCCATGCAGCCAGTCCTCGTCCTCTGCAGCGCAAGTTAACGGTCTCCCGAGTGTTTGCTTGTCCTCTGCACTATTCATCAGTGCTCTGCTTAATGAGCTCGACTCGCCTTCATTTGCAGGTTTAAAAAATCTGGTCAGCTTTGGAATTTTTTTAACAATTCCTTCTCACTTATGAGCACCACTCTCAAACTTTTTCTTTCCCGACATTTTGATTTAGCTGACCGCTATCTTCTGTGAGTGACTATAAGCATAAATTTGAATAGACTACTAGAGTAGACGACAACGCATGCTACAACTGTTTCTCTACATTCTGATAGGCTGTCATATCATGCTTCCCACGTGGGTCACTTGTAAATTGGACCAATCAGCAGCCAAAAACATGAATATCAAGTGATTGACAGAAAATTCGACAAACTACAAAACAATGTGATTTTTTTTATTGGCTTATGATAGGCCCCTTGTCTTCATAGGCCCCCTTACTGAGGCTTCAGCCCCAGTAAGCCCGTGCATTAATGCAGGCCTGCTTGTGAGCAGAGAAAATGTTATGATTTCCCCTTATATAGGATAAGACTTCATAGACATGTAGTTTAAGAGTTGAATGATTGTGGCTCAGAGGTTTAGTCCTATGCCAGTGAAACCATGGGAGAACACAGGAATGAATCTTGCTTGACTTATTTTTTTTATTATTAATAATACGTTTTGTCTGTTTTTGTCAATTGCTGTATATCGGTAAGCATTCCATATTTGTTTGCATTTTATTTTGTGATTTTACTATTATGGGGAGTGTTAGAATGAGTGATAAATGAAGCAAACCGTTTCTGTTCCAAACATTTACTCATACAGTGAAGTATAATAATCTAGGCTAACAAATTTGTAACATGTTTTGATTTTATCTGTAAGTAATATATATAATGCAGGACCTAATTTACTGTAGACTCTGTTTTCAGTAAACGTGAGGAGAGGGATCACATAATCACAGATTTTTAAGGGAGCATACTGAAGAGTCCATTGCAGATTTTTAGGGTTGCTAAGATTACAGGGCGCCTATTTAAAAAAATGGGTCTAGCTACGCCTGTAAGTGCTGTGATTATTGAACTCGTTATACCCTATTGAAATTAAAAATACATTTTAATTGAGGGCGCCAATATGCTTGTTATTGTAATTTAAAGTTTTCACTGTATAACATTTATTATTACAGATAGGCTACTTATTTTTTCCATATTTGGACCAAATGCATAGTGGGCACTTATTTTCTCAACTATCACAAACTGTTCTTAATTTAACATGAGTAGGCCATAGGAGGAAATAGAAATGTCAAAACCTCTTGTTTAGATTAGAAGTTAGAAAAAACATGAATTTATTAAAAAAATAATCAAAACAACATCTACCCATGCATTTATTTAAAGTATCCAATAGCCTTCATTTGGAAAATACCACTGTTCTTACCCTCATTTCATGTTTCAACCGTGGTAAACGACTGGTCCATTAAAAACAAGAATAATGGAATTTCAACAAGAACAAAACTTATGCTGCTAAACTACAGTGGTGGCACACTTTTTTAATTCCACGATTTTGAAATTGACAAAGTATTTGGTCTCCACAAATCCTTTTCACTGTTAATGTTATATAACTCAATACATCCATTTAAATCAGAAAATGATCTGAAATGTTTCTTTCGTTTATGCTCAATGCAGTGACACAGAAAAGGATAATGAGAAAAGAGTCACTTTATCTATTCAAACTAACTATTAAAAAAAAATATATTTTTTGGGTCAAGATACCCCTGGGTGCCTTTTGCCCCATTTTGAATGGGCCATCTTACCCCAAGGGTATAACTCTATCCCTATATTTATTGATGTGTGTATATATGTTATATATTTTTTGCTCAAATCTAAGTGAATTATTCTACCCTTAAGTCTCCAATGAACAAATATACATGTATGTTTTGCTATTTGAAAATGGTGAACTGTTTGTTTAAATTACATGAAATATGAAACTTTTCTGGTGTGACTCAGTTCATTGTTGATTGGATGAGAATAGTTAAAACTTACTGGCTGTGGAAATCAGTGGGCGGGATTCATTAAACTATAAGGAAAATGCAGCAAATAACAGGCGTATTTGTGCAACTAAAACTCTATTTTAAACGGCATGGTGTGGCAATCCAATTGGCGTTTAACTCTGCTCTTTTCACACAGGAAAGCGGTGCGAAATATGGCGTTTGTAACATTTCTGCACCTTTTTTTATGCCGTTTGCAATCACTACCGCATATTTTACGGAGCCAAGGTCATTTAGAATGACCATTAAATATGGCGTAAGAAACTATTAGTCTATAGCGTATTGTGAGCCTTTTGGCTTGCCATAGACCCAAGCCGTCGTGGCGTCTCGCGCACCCCGGTGTAGATTAGGAGTGACGCTTCCTAGACAGCAACGATTATGCCAGACAATCAGCCAGAAGTCCGAAAAACAGGACCTGCTTGGGTAAAAGAGGATGCGGTCAGCCTTACTGCTCATATATTGCTGTTGTTTGTGTGTTGGATGTTAACTACTTCGATAAAGACAAAACGTGATCAAATATGCTGAGTGAAACAAACCGATTCTATGAGAAGCGTGACACGACCCATTTCAATTCACCAAAATTATATACATTTTCTTATTTTAAGTAAAACATCTTTCTGACAAAATTTTCTAATAGGAATATGATGATTGTCATGAGCAATTTTGTGTGCGACAAAATGCAGTTTATTTTGTTCTGCAAACGTAGTGGAGCAGTGCTGCTCTTCATAGTAACATCATTATATTTGTGCATAACTTTATAAACATTTGTAATTTACACCGTATTGGTTCTAGCTTGTTTGGTGCCCTGGGCGAAACCCACTTCAGCACGCCCCCAGAGTTTTTGACCATTGATGTATGTGATTCTAAATGAGAATGCCCCCAAGATGTCGCCCATGCCTATATACGCCACTGAATTTACCTCTCTGGAAATGTTCATCTGGACTCTTTTTGTGCACAAGCTTAAAACGACATACCCAAAGTAAAACTCTTTTAGTTCTTGAACCATTTGGTCTACAAACACAATCTTGAGCTCGTTTAAAAGTAGACACTTGAACATTTGTTATTCTAGAGTGTGAAAGGATCTTAGTTCGTGGGCAATGGAGGAGTCATGAGACAACGAAGCAGGTTCAAGGTCAGTCTTTAATCTTCAGCTTCACACCCACACAATCGATGGTAACCATAAAAAACAAGTAAATAGTTTAGAAATAAATGAAAGCACTCTCTTAGTTTGTGGCTGTTGCTGGTAACTCTCTCCCCTCTCTTTTCAGGTCTCCCTCCGCCATCACTTTACTGGGAGACAGGTGTTAGAGATAATTACGACCCAGGTGAGCACCCTTGCCGCTCTCCCTCTCCCGCAGACCGATACATGCCACATGCCCTTGCCATGGAGTTAAAATACAGGTGCTGGTCATATAATTAGAATATCATCAAAAAGTTGATTTATTTCAGTAATTCCATTCAAAAAGTGAAACTTGGATATTATATTCATTCATTACACACAGAATGATATATTTCAAATGTTTTTTTTTTTCATTTAATTGTGATGATTAAAACTGACAACTAATGAAAATCCCAAATTCAGTATCTCTGAAAATTAGAATATTACTTAAGACCAATACAAAAAAAGGATTTTTAGAAATGTTGGCCAACTGAAAAGTATGAACATGAAAAGTATGAGCATGTACATCACTCAATACTTAGTTGGGGCTCCTTTTGCCTGAATTACTGCAGCAATGCGGCGTGGCATGGAGTCGATCAGTCTGTGGCACTGCTCAGGTGTTATGAGAGCCCAGGTTGCTCTGATAGTGGCCTTCAGCTCTTCTGCATTGTTGGGTCTGGCGTATGGCATCTTCCTCTTCACAATACCCCATAGATTTTCTATAGGGTTAAGGTCAGGCGAGTTTGCTGGCCAATTAAGAACAGGGATACCATGGTCCTTAAACCAGGTACTGGTAGATTTGGCACTGTGTGCAGGTACCAAGTCCTGTTGGAAAATGAAATCTGCATCTCCATAAAATTGGTCAGCAGCAGGAAGCATGAAGTGCTCTAAAGCTTCCTGGTAGACGGCTGCGTTGACCTTGGACCTCAGAAAACACAGTGGACCAACACCAGCAGATGACATGGCACCCCAAACCATTACTGACTGTGGAAACTTTACGCTGGACTTCAAGCAACATGGATTCTGTGCCTCTCCTCTCTTCCTCCAGACTCTGGGACCTTGATTTCCAAAGGAAACGCAAAATTTACTTTCATCAGAGAACATAACTTTGGACCACTCAGCAGCAGTCCAGTCCTTTGTCTTTAGCCCAGGCGAGACGCTTCTGACGCTGTGTCATGTTCAAGAGTGGCTTGACACAAGGAATGCGACAGCTGAAACCCATGTCTTGCATACGTCTGTGCGTGGTGGTTCTTGAAGCACTGACTCCAGCTGCAGTCCACTCTTTGTGAATATCCCCCACATATTTGAATGGGTTTTGTTTCACAATCCTCTCCAGGGTGCGGTTATCCCTATTGCTTGTACACTTTTTCTACCACATCTTTTTCTTCCCTTCACCTCTCTATTAATGTGCTTGGACACAGAGCTCTGTGAACAGCCAGCCTCTTTAGCAATGACCTTTTGTGTCTTGCCCTCCTTGTGCAAGATGTCAATGGTCGTCTTTTGGACTGCTGTCAAGTCAGCAGTCTTCCCCATGATTGTACAGCCTACAGAACTAGACTGAGAGACCATTTAAAGGCCTTTGCAGGTGTTTTGAGTTAATTATCTGATTAGAGTGTGGCACCAGGTGTCTTCAATATTGAACCTTTTCACAATATTCTAATTTTCTGAGATATTGATTTTGGGGTTTTCATTAGTTGTCAGTTATAATCATCAAAATTAAAAGGAATGAAAGAATATAATATACAAGTTTCACTTTTTGAATGGAATTACTGAAATAAATCAACTTTTTGATGATATTCTAATTATATGACCAGCACCTGTATATCATTTTAGTATAACAAAAACTAGTTAAGAGCTATTCAAATGCTTTGAATAGTGACCGCAAATATTATTTATAAAATACTTTTAAATTTTTTAATAAAAAAATTATCTGACACAAAGCAACATGTCTGATGAAGGTCTGATACCATTTTGAAGTCGATATGATCAAATCTCTTTGTTCCATAATTATTTATTTAAGCGTACTCCCAAAGAAAGGTCACTTGGAGGCGCCAATAGACCACTTGTAGAAACTACGTAAACTAAATGTTGAAAGTGAAATATAAACAAATTGGGTGTTTTGATCCAATGTAAAAAATACCACACAAACCAAAATATGCATGAAGATGAAGATGTGAAAATATTATAATGCTTTCCATATATATTTATGCATTTTATAAACGATGTGAAAAGAACATTACAATTTGAAATGTTGCAATGGAAATAAACATTTACTTACAATAAATATGTTTATGTACATTTTGTAAATAAATTCAATAAATGTAAATTGTTTTAGGCCATGTTCGGACTGCCATTAAAAATCTGATTTTTTTATTTTTTTGCATATCCACATTGTATCCAGATGAGTTTTTGATTGTCTGGACAGCAAAAAAAACACATAAAATCGGATTATTCCGAATCTGATTCAAACCACATTGGGTGGTGGTTTCAAATGCGGTTGAAATCTGATTTTTTTTTTTTTCAGATGTGTCTCAGTTCGGTTGCTATGGCTGCTCAAATCGGTTTTAAAAAGGTCTTTTCAGTCACTCTTAACATGACACACAATGATGACGTCAAAAATCGGTGACTGCAGCGAGGAACATTACAATATTTTCTGCTCCGTCGCTGAGTTTTTCTTGTTTTTCTCGGAGGAGTTCTGCAATGTGACTGGACAGGGCGCTTATTTGGAGAGCGAGGTGATGCACCTCCATTTTTCCCACATCTGTTTTGAAAGCATCGTCACTTGGGTACCATCATTACCAGAGCAACCCATGCAGACAGGTTGGTTATGTCTGAACGTGCAAATATGATATGGTCACTTGCAAAATAATAGTGCAGACAGTTTGCCTGAAAAGTTCTGATTTGAGAAAAAAAATCAGATTTGCCTGTAGTCTGAACATAGCCTTAGTCATTCTTTCAGAGATTTTGCTCTGCCATTCACCCAAGACTCACTCTCCCTTGCTTCGTTTACCTTCAGTGATGCCTGGAGCACACCTGCTCCCAATGCAAATTGAATGAAAAGCAGTTGTACAGGGGGTTTAATGGAAAAAAATGCAGTCGGGGGGAGCAGTCTGTGATGGTCTACGAGAGAAGAGGAGAAGAATCTGTGAAAAATGAAAGTCAATGCATAGGTAGTGCGTGTGCTCCAGTGTCTAACTCGCGGTGAGCGAAGCCAGGGAGGGTGGCTCATTTCATCTTGAATGACATGTCTTAGCCCCCTGGATGTGCAATTGAACTGAGTCAGGAGTTTGTGTTCTCCATACCCTCAGAGATGGTGACTAAATCTGGGGAGGGTGGATCAGATTGCGGGTCCAAAAGTCGAGTTCCTTGTCAACAGTAAAATAGTAACACGCTATAACTGCACACAGTGCATAAAAGGGCAAACACAAATGAACACAGTCTACAGTTTTCCACTCCGAACCTTCGCAAGTCGGCATCAGGGACATAAACAACCCTTATTTCATTGTTTTCATCTTTTTATTGGCTACACAAACTATCAGTCAAAAATGATCTAGCTTTTCATTGGCCGGCTTTATCCAGAGACAAACATGGATGACGCAAATCTTTACATCACTTGTGTTGACTGCCCTTTTGGCTATTTGGAGTGACTACCCAATCACAACTGCACAAGAAATTTTGAAGGAGGGCTCATTTTGTTCGTAAGACCCTCCGAAATATCATGTTTGGGTGTTTTGCTACTGAAACACTACATTGAGTGCACGATTTTTCAGAGAATGGACATGAATTATAACGTGTTGAATATGTAAAACCTGAACAAAGACAGATTGATCAATATTTCTTAATTTCTGTACATTCTTGGACTAAAATCTCTAATGGATTTTATTTACTGGACTCTTGCAATGCAAAGCATACTGAATTTTGGAGGATTGTGCTCATCTGTGTTTGGCAGGAAGACAATAAATGTCAGAACTTCAGGTTTCAATTTCTGTTTTGATTTTCACTCTTGACACGTTAAATAAAATCTTATTGTTGAATCTTTGCAATTTTCAAAATCAGTTTAAAATATCAAATCTTGAGATCAAGATCTTTTAAATTATATATTGGATGTCAATATTATTTTACAATTTCACAGTTTAAACATGCATTAAACATAAATGAAATGTAAATAAATATGCAAGTGGGTCAGTTTTGAACCACCCGTCATTAAGAGGCTAAATGTATATTCATCTTAATTAACTATATCATAACATTTAGTTTTTTGCAATAGTTTTGTGCAGAACAATTATGTATTTCTTTTACACAATATATGCTTCATTCCTCAGGTGTGCATTTATGTGCATTTTTAATAGTTAGTGTTCACAAATTGGCTGGGTTTCCCAAAGTAAAATTACTTGGGTAGGATTTTAGGAGCACTTAAGTAGTACTTAATTTCTAAGAGGCATTTCCCAAAAGCATCATTATATAAATAGTTCGTAAAAACGTTCATAAATGAATGCTCTTGAACTGCTCTTAAATCCATTAAAAGTGCAACTTACATATATTTCTGGCATCTTTCACAGTTTATCAAAGACACTGGGACATTTAATAATGTCACAGTTTGTCTCCGCTGTGTTCAAGGACTCTTATTTTGAAGTTTTCCCCAGCACTACTGTGATATATGTACTCAATGTTTTTGTGCACTAGAGGGCACTCTAGTTCATTCCCATTTATGTTGTGTTGATGTGAAAAAGAAGAGTTCAGTAGTAAATAGAAGTGAGATAACAGGCCATTGTCTCAGTGTTTAATTCATGTTATATAAAAGAAAGATACAACAACTACGTTTCCCAAAGTCCTCTGCCTTAATCACTTCATCTGTTCATTGTCATCCCCACCTGTATTCCATTTCCTCATTACTTTCCAAGTGTGTATATACCCTCTAGATTTGTTTAGTATTTGTCAGTCCTTGAATGGTTATGTTTGTGAATGCATTTGTTTTCACTCCAGCATTTGTTTCTACTCCTGAGAATGTTGTGGCCCTGTTGCAAAGAGAATTCTCTGACATGTTCTCACACCTTCCTGTTTGTACCTCATAAAACACCATATCGAAACTATCCCAGGGCTAGTGGTATTTAGTCATCCCTACCGATTACACGAGCACAAAAAAAAAGTGGTTTGGGAAAAATTAAAGTCCACGCTAGATATGGAGGTAATAGAAGAATCCCACAGTGACTGGGCCAGCCAGGTGGTGCTGGTTCTGAAAGGCGATAGCTTGGTCCGGTTCTGTGTGAATTATAGAAAGGTCAATGAGGTGTCCAAATTTGACAAACTGCTCAATCGGTTGGGCGTGGCTCACTTTTATACGATACTGGATTTAACAAAGGATTATTGGCTGATCACCTTAACCCCAATGTCCTGTGAGAAAACGACCTTCTCCACACCGTTTTTATTACAACATTTCGTGACCCTTCCGTTTGGTTTGTTTGGGGCTCTGGCTACGTTTTAGCGCCTTATGGACTGAGTCTCAGACCACACTCTGTATAATCTGCTGCCTATCTGGTTGACATCATTACATACAGTAATGATGGGCAGCATCTGGGGGTGGTTCTGAGGTCGCTGCGACGGGCGGGACTCACGGCATACCCCAAGAAGTGCGCAAGTGGAAGAGTAGAGGTATGGTATCTGGGGTTCCACTTGGGTCACCAAATTGATAAGACCGCAGCGTTTGTGGCCTGCGCGAAACACAAGACCAATAATGATTTGAGACAGTTCCTGGGGCTGGCTGGCTATTATAGAAGGTTTGTTCCTAATTATTCGGATGCCACCAGCCCGCTGACTGATCTCACTAAAAAGGGAGCCCCAGACCCGGTCCAATGGTCGACGCCATGCCAACAAGCTTTTATGCAGGTGAAAGCTGCGCCTTGTGGCGGGCCTTTGTACAGACCGACACATCGGACAGGGGGAGGAGCGCCCTGTGCTCTACATCAGCCGAAAGCATTTGGCGAGAGAGGCGAGGTACAACACCGTTGAGACGGAGTGTCTGGCCAACAAGTGGGCGGTCCTCATCCTTCGGTACTTCCTCCTGGGACGGGCTTTCAACCTCTGTTTGGACCATGCCCCGCTCCAGTGGCTCAATCACAGGAAGGATACCAATGCGCGGATCACCCTTTGGTATCTGGCTCTTCAGCCTTCTGTGTTCGAGGTGGACCACAGGCCGGTGGTGTATTCCATTTCTGGAGAGTAACTGGGAAGGCCGGATGGCTCCCTGGTCTGAGTTGGGTGGTGGGGTTTGTGGTGGTGTGGGCAAGGTTGAGCACTGGCTTGTGAATGCAGAGCGAGATCAGGAGATGAGAACAAAGGATCATAACCAGACAGCTGTTTGTCATTGCAGTGAGAGTTGGAGACAAATTTAAGAGCAAGCCAGATGCCAGTGAGAGCGGGCTAACACATGCAGATTGTGTTGAGCTGTGTGCGCTGAAAAGTGTGATTATTAAACAATGTGCTGAAAAGAAAATTTTGTTTATAAATACAGTTTGAGTTTAATTCAACGTCACTCGTTTCCTCCTTGCATCCCATCACAAACATTGTTACAAAGTGTTAATGTGTAAATATGCGCCGTCATATGTTAAGGTGCGCATGGTTGTGACGTAAGTGCCGTTTCTAAATTTCCTGTTGTTATTTTTTTGGGCTTTTCATGAATGGTCCTAATAGCTTGGAGGAGGGAGTTTTGCATGGGTAATGTTAAGAGTAGTGATGTCCTGATACCATTTTCAGGAGAATGAGTACAAGAACCGATACTTACCTATACCTGTTCTTTTTTCCATATCAACAGTTAATACAATTTTTTTCATTAAAATAATGTCTAAATATCTAAATTCATTAAAACTTTAATAAATTAAGATAGGCCTGGGTAGCTCAGCAAGCAAAGATGCTTACTACCACCCCTGGAATAGCGAGTTTGAATCCATTGAGTGCTGAGAGACTCCAGCCAGTCTTCCAAAGCAACCAATTGGCCCAGTTGTTAGGGTGGGTAGAGTCTCATAGGTTACCTACCTCATGATTGCTATAAGGTGGATCTTTCTCTTGGTGGGGCATGTGGTAAGATGTGCATGTATGCCGTGGTGAATAGCGTGAGCCTCCACACGTTCTAGGTCTCCGCGGTGATGCCTCACATGTCCTCAGCTGACAGCATCATTGAATTCTACCTGCTCAATACCAGTTTTATGTACGATAGTAAAGAGAAGACTTGCAAAGATTTGGGAAGATTTGCAAAGAAAATGCCACTTTTGAAACAAAATGAAAATATTAGAGTGGGCAAAGAAACGCATACATTGGACAACAGATAACTGGAAATGAGGGTTATGAATCTTAAACCCATTGAACTTTTGTAGGATCAGCTAGACTGTAATAAGCCTGACAAGACACACATCTATGGCAAGTGCTAAAGGAAGCGTGGGGTGAAATGTCACCTGAGGTTCTGGACAAACTATCAGCTAGAAAGCCAAGGATCTGCGAAGCTGTCATTGCTGCACATGGAGGATTTTTTGATAAAAAATCTTTGAAGTAGTTTAAGGGTTAAACTTTCAAACAATTTTTCACATTATTAATGTCCTGACTATACATTGTGATCAGTTGAATGCCACTTTGGTGAATAAAAGTAGTAGTAGCCGGCAGTGTATTTATTTAATTTAGTTTAATCATGGTCTTTGCGGTTTAATAGTCACAGTAGGATATAACTTGATTTTAATTTGTATGCTGAATGTTTACAGAATTGACATTTAAACTTTAGATGGAATCGTTTTTTGGTATTGGAGCATTTTTCCGAGCACGAGTAAAAGTACATGATACCGGACCCAATTCCGGTATCAGGATATCCCTAGTTAAGATTGTCTTTTATTTAATAAGAGATTGCATTTTTACATTTTATGACCCATTTTTTTAAAAAAGAACTACATATATTACCCACCAGAACTGTATTAACGGTTTTTCAATAGACTGATTTAAGCCCAGCACTAAATGGTCTGCACCTATAATAGCGCCTTTTTTAACCTTAGTGGTTACAAAAGCGCTTTACACTGTGTCCCATTCTCTCTCTCTCTCTCACACACACACACACACATACACTCCAACTCATACACCAATGATGGCAGAGCAGCCATGCAAGGTGCTAACCTGTCATTGGGAGCAACTTGGGGTTCAGTGTCTTGCCCAAGGACATTTCGGCATGTGGAGTCATGTGGGCCAGGAATCAAACCGCCAACCATGCGATTAGTGGTCGATCCGCTCTACCACCTGAGCCTCAGCCGCCCCACTAGATTGAAAAGGCTATATACAGCAATAACCATTAGCTGTCTATTTAGTCAGTAGCACTTGGTGTTTGCCCCTGATAAACCAGTTAATGAATTTCAATCACACTTCAGCTTTTGAGTTTAGTGGTTTATATCTACGACTGGAATCTAACCTTCTTCTAAGCTGACATAAATCACAAGAGGGCCACATTTATCGAGTAGCATTATTTACTTTCACTTAAAAAGACCTCAGAGGAATCTATCGATTTTGCTTTCTTGCTCTCTCGTGGTGCCTTTTCTGAAAACAGGGTTTCAATAAGTCAATAAGAGTGCATGTGAGTGCTCATTTGATTTCTCATTTCCTCCTCAGGCTATGCTGGGTACCTGTGGCCCAGTCTGAACACTGCAGATAAGGATGGTTCTGTCCAAAGGCCCTCACAATGGGTGGAGATGGAGTAAAAGGAGGTGACTGCAGCCCTGAATGCCAGAGAGATGAATGGGACAAACGCAGGAAAACCAAGATAAAGGGGGAAAGAGAGGGTGGACCGCCACTCCTGGGGTGGGATCGGTCTATGCCTACCAGATCCAGGGCCCAATGGAGGTGTGTGTTGCTGATCACATACACTCACTGAACACTTTATTAGGAACACCTTTACACCTACTTATTCATGCAATTATCTAATTAGCCAATCGTGTGGCAGCAGTGCAGTGTATAAAATCATGTAGATATGGATCAGGAGCAGGATCAGAATGGGGGAAAAAATGTGATCCCAGGGATTTTAACCATGGCATGATTGTTTGTGCCAGACGGGCTGGCTTGAGTATTTCTGTAACTTCTGGTCTCCTGGGATTTTCATGCAAAACAGTCTCTAGGGTTTACTCTGAATGGTGTCAAAAACAAAAAAACATCCAGTGAGCAGCAGTTCTGCAGATGAAAATGCCTTGTTGATGAGAGAGGTCAACAGAGAATGTCCAGACTGGTTCAAGCTGACAGAAAGGCTATGCTAACTTTGAAAACCACTCGGTACCATTTTAGTGAGCAGAATAGCATCTCAGAATGCACAACATGTCAAACCTTGAGGCGGATGGTCTTCAAAAGCAGAAGATCATGTCTGGGACTTTCTTAAGACCGTAATAAAGTGCTTAGTGAGTGTATATTACATACTGTATATTGTGGGGTTTAAAAGTCTGAGTCCGATTGTGAAAACGCTTATGTGTTTCATTTTTTCCATTACAAATTATATTAGCAGAATAATAATTTGAGATTAAAATTAACATGAACATGATCCAAAAACCATCTTGTATTGAGTGTTCCAAAAACCATCTTGTTTGTTTCAATGAAAACAAGGAAATCTAACTTTTGTACAAAGGAGTTAACATGGTCAATGTCACAAATTTGTTTGCATTTGATTAGTGACTTAGCGTAGTGTATAGATATAAAGTATAGAATCTTAAATATCTTCTACATTTTACATCATAATGTTTTTTCAAAATCCTAAAAAAATATATTTTCAGGTATAAATTAGATTTTGAATTCCATATTTTCAATGTGGACTCACTGCACATTCACACACTGCACTCATGCAACAAATTATCATATGATGCAACATCTGCATCTGCACAATTGGGTTGCTTTGACACATACTCAAACACTCTCCTCTCCCGAAATGAGATGCAGAAAGGGCAATCTAATTGTAATTTACACTGCTTTTCAGCGCTGTTCTGCCACTAACCGTCTTGCCATGCGAATGAATTTCCTGAGGTCTGATTGGCCGACGAGTGATGTAGGTGCAATCTCTGGTAGTTGTGGTGATGGATTGCCCAGTGACTTTGGCTAGTAATCATGTCTAGATCTCCTCCAACACCTTCTTGCCTCCCAAATCACCACAGCAATACCCCCACCCCCATCCCCCCCACCTTGTCTCTCAGGCAAAATGAAACACCTGGAATGAGTTAATGCAGTAAGCACAGAACCCTTGGAGCAGAGATCACAACAGATTGCTCACCGCATCTCATTTAATGCATTTGCTGTCCCTGATCAAAAACAAGTCTGCTTTGTGAGAATGAGTATATAGATCAATCTGTGCTAAGTTTTTGAAATTTGTGACTTTTCTTTATCAATTGTTATTTCAGAAACCTACAAAGATTTTGACTCGCGAATAATAGAGGTGATTTACACACATGAACATGCACCTCATAATGACAACATGAAATTACATTTGCATTCATTTAACATGAAATCAAAATGGACCCTATTTGCATTCTTTAAACACATTCCTGGTCTCACTTTGCATGATTTATCTGCACATTTTTCATGGGAAAAAATATTTTTTTCTCGTAAATATTTTTTTCTTTCATCCAAATATAATAACTTGTTCCACCTCTGTAACAACTTTACTTTTTAGCCGACTGTGTGGGCTATTGGTTAATGCCAACCAATAGACAAAAAGCTACTTGTTTTAGACTAGTGTTGTAGGTAATGTCAACTTTCTAAAATCTTGCTAGTAGTTCATGCTAGAGTTGCCAATTTTAATGTGATATATCTGTGGAAAACATGCCTTGAGTATTTTAAACTTGCATATAGCCTAACTTGTTTTACTGATAAGCAATGTTAAGGCCATGTTGAATGTGTGCCCCTGTTTGTTTAATTAAGAGTCTTTGATACATAATTTATTTTGAGATTGAGTGGGCTTGTTTTTTGTGGTGATACAGTATTCATTTTATTTGTTCAGGTCTTAAAATAGGTCTTGAAAAGTCTTAAATTTGATTTTTAGAAAGTCTGCTGCAACCCTTCATGCAGTAATTGAATGACAGTTAAAGTTAATCTAATAACTGCAGTGGGATATGGGAGTAGTCCTCCAAAATCGACTGAAAAAGTCAATTTCAGGTCTTGTTCCATTCTGATATGGAACACACACATTCTTCTCGATCCAGTCTCATTGAATATATTCCTGACCAAAAATGTTTTTAGTGTATAACTCTATATGTCAACATTGAAATCAAATCAAATGTGTTGTGAATGTGGTGTCATGTTGACTTCAAAACTCCATAATGTCACAAATTTCGGCATGAAACTGGATATTCAGAAGAAAGTAATGTAGAGCAGAGCTTGATTTTATTGATTGGGATTTGATTTGATTGTGAAAAGTGTACTCTGATATCGTTGGTACCATTTGTTCCCACTGTATTGGTTGCATCAGCAGAAACGTCTAGGTTACTATTGTATCCTCCATTCTCTGATGGAGGGAACGAGACGTTGTGTCGAAGAAGCAACACTAGGGGTCTCTCTTGAGAGCCTCGCGCATCTCTGAACTTGAGAAAATGCCAATGAGAAATTGGCAGACAGAATTTGCATGTTCCGCCCCGGACATATGGGTATAAGGGGGGAAATGCGTCTGTCCATTCAGGCTTTTGACCTGAGGAGTCGAGAATGAGGTTTGGCTGTAACAGTCTTGGTTCAGCAACGTGGCCGGGAGGACACAACTTCTCGTTCCCTCCATCAGGGAACGGAGGTTACAATAGTAACCTAGACATTTCACATCCGTCGCTCACTTCGACGTTGTGTCCATATTTAATCACGCCATGCGCTGACCGTGTACATGCGTTGCTGACGCAGTTGCGGGCAGGCAGTTGCGTGCCTATGCGATAGTCCACGAGGCCACGTCAGACTGTACGTACCCCTCCCCAATGCCCCATAAGATCGTCATAACCTTCTGGTTCCCTTCACCCTGAAGGGGGGAACAAGGTGACGTGCCAAGCAAGGGAGCAAGCCGCGCCAGCCACACCTTTTCTCTCTCTATGTTTCTCGCGTATAGTTTAAAACAGCTGGGGCCACTATCACATGCATCGGGGAAGGCGTTCTCTTCCAATTCCTATTCTTTCAGGGGGAAAAGACCCAGTGGAGACCACACCTGCCCAGGCTGGGGGAGGTAAGGATTGGTGAAATACATCACATGGGTTTTCAGGTCGCATGTGGAAAATGACATGGTGGTAGATCCTACCTGAGAAGGAGTTGCTACAAACACAGCGACCAGGGGGCAGCGGGGACCACCCAAGGGAGATGCAGATCCGCTAACAAGGGGACCGTACTGCAGAAAATACACACAGGGGGATAAGTCCACACGTGGGCCCATCCTGTGGAGCACCTATTCCAGTGCAGATTAGTTTGAGTACTCGTAGCGGGTCTGGTTGGGGAATTCCTCCGCTGAATTCATGGTCCAGAGGTCTAAGGAGTCGTCATCAGGGAGCCAAGTTAGTGGGATCTCCTGGGATAAGAGCCCATGAGATTGCCTCAGTGGAGGGGAAAGGCACTATATGTAAGCAGTACACCTGGTCAGTTGTTGCCACGTTATCAAGTTCTACCAGGTCCCCGACCCTCTTGATGGAAGCAAGCGCAATCAGGAGGGCCTTCTTCAGGGAGAGGGCCTTGAGCGCAACTGATTCTAGTGGCTCGAAGGGGGATCTCTGAAGGCCTGAGAGGACCACTGAGAGGTCCCAGGAGGGGAACAGGCTTGGCCGGGGAGGGTTTGACCTCCGGGCACCTCTAAGGAACCTGATAATCAAGTCATGCTTACCCAAAAACTTGCCGTCTACTTCATCATGGTGGGCCACAATAGCGGCAACATACACCTTCAAGGTGGAGGGGGACAGCCTCCCATCCAACCTCTCCTGCAGGAATGAGAGCACTGACCCGACTGTGCACCTCTGTGGGTCTTCAGACCGGGAAGAACACCAATTCGCGAATAAGCGCCACTTCAGGGCGTAAAGTTGCCTGGTAGAAAAAGCTGTGGCTTGGTTGATTGTGTCTACGACAGCAGGTTGTAGGCCACTTAGATCTTCCACATTCTATCCAGGGGCCAGACGTGGAGGTTCCAGAGGTCAGGGCACGGATGCCAGAGGGTGCCCCGTCTCTGAAAAAGAAGGTCTTTCCTCAGGGGTATTTGCCAGGGAGGGGCTGTCGCGAGGAGCACGAGATCCGAGAACCAAATCTGAGTGGGCAAGTAGGGGGCCACCAGAATGACTTTCCCCATCCTCCCTGACCCTTGCACAGCACCCGGGCAAGAAGGGTCACTGAGGGAAATGCGTACTTGCGCAGACCCCAGGGCCAGCTGTGTGCCAGCACATCTGCCATGAGGGGAGCCTCCATTTGGGAGTACCAGAGCGGGCAGTGGAAGGTCTCTTGGGAGGCAAACAGGTCTACCTGTACCAAACAATTCCCAAATCAGCTGGATCGAATGGGGGTGAAGCCTCCACTCTCCGCTGGGCATACCTTGTCGCGTCAGCGTGTCCGCTGCCATGTTGAGGCTGCCCAGAATGTGAGTGGTGTGCAGCGAAAGGGGCGGGGGCCTGGCAAACTGAATCACATTACCGAGTCAGATGGTCCTGGCCAGCCAGCGTGACTGGTTGGGAAGTGAAAGCCATGCATCCAAGCTCCGTGCTAGGGGCACTAAGGAGATGATAATTTTTGACGTACCCGGCGGGGCTTCACAGTGGGGTGGAGCAGGTAATGTGGCAGCATCGGGAGGCAAAATGTTGTCTCTGGTACTGAGAGAGGACTCAAAGCACTTACCTTGCTCCACACACCTGGGTGGGGGCGGATTAGTGACTGAGGAAAAGGTCCCATGAAGGCGTCCTCCGGCCAGGGGGCAGCAGTCGTGGGATTGGAGGTGGGGGGTCCGCACCCAATGTGCCGGGACTGTTGAGGTGTGGTGCCGGGATGCCATGAGAATGGCATTTGCAGGCCAGGTGACCCAGAGAAAGAGGAAATTGCTCTTTTATTGAGAATGTGGGCCGAAGGGGGTGCAGCAAAGAAAACAAACTGAACTGAGGATGGACAGAGTGGTCTCTTTACCAGCTCCAGAGCAAACGTCTCAATCTCTGGGTTGTCTGTCTCTGGAACGCTTGGGAGCCTTCCGGGTCCTGGAGGATGTTTGTGAGATGGGGGGGGGGTGTACGCTTCCTCCGGAGCACTCGACGCTGGGGCTGAAAGCTGGGCCCAGGTTGAGGCGGAGCTGCACATTTCCTGGAAACCGCAGGAGGACACCCTCGGAGCAGGGTATGATGTGAGAAATGGCCTCCGTTTGCTTCTTCACCGCTGAGAACTGCTGGGTGAAGTCCTCGACGGTGATGCCACATCCCACATCTTTGTCTTTCCTGAACCACGAGTGTGATCATCGCCTGCCCGAGTGTCCACGCTGTGACCTTCGTGGCCCTGTGGGCGAGGTCGGCCGCTGAGGTCAGTTCCTGTAACACGTCGGGTTCAGGACTACCCAAGTGCAGATGTTTCAGTGCCTTGGCCTGGTGAACTTGCAGGAGGGCCATAGGTGGAAGTGGCCTGTCCGGCGGCACTGTAGGCTTTGGAGGTCAGTGACGACGTCATCCTACAGGCCTTGGAGGGGAGCACTGGGAGATCCCGCCAGGTGGTGGCGTTCTCGGGACACGGGTGGATCGCAACCTTTAAGTCCACCTGGGGGACCGCTGAGTACCCGTGGACCGCTCCGCCATCGAGGGAAGTGAGAGCGGATGAGTGAGGAAGTTGGATGCGGGCAGTAAAAGGTGCCCTCCATGACCACGTCAGCTCATCATGTACCACCGGGAAGAAAGGAACCGGAGGGGGAGGCTGTGAGCGGTCCCAGACCCGAGAAACCAATCATCCAGCCGTGAAGGCTGTGGGGAGGACGGAGGGTTCAAGTCAGATGCCGGAACACTCTTCGATGCAGCGGTGAGCTCATCATCCAACTCGGGGGGGCTCAAGGGGGTAAGCAGACTGGCCGTGAGGCAAGCCGCTGTCACCTGATCCCGGGCGGAAGTTAACGAGCGTGTGGGGGGGCATGTGGTTCGTGGGGATGTACCCGGTGAAACCGAGCCCACTGCCATCCCCAAATCGCCTCCATCACCAGCCGGGTCATCCTCAATCCCGTGGGAAGGAGTGACGCGGGGGGCGGCGGTCCTCTTTAGGAAGGAAAGCCGTGACCGCAACGTTGCCATGATAAGGTTCTCGCATTGAGAACGAGAACCATCCACAAACGCTGCCTCGGTGTGATCGCGGCCCAAACACATGAGGCAGCACCTGTGACCGTCAGGAGTGGAGAGAACTCAACCGCATCGAGGAACTACACTGGGGCGGAAGGGCATCTTTATAAAGACGCGTCTTGAAAAGGCCATTCAATGCCGCTGTGTATTTCTCTTTTAGAGAAATAAAATCTTTTACGAAAATATTGTCTTTTATAAAAGCGCTGTCTAAGTGCCCAGGGGCAAAGCTGCACTGCCACTGATATGCACCATAGATCCCACAGCATACGCTCTTTCTAGAGATGAAATGAACAGTCTTGTGAATGCATCTCGCTGATCACACAACTGGTTGGCTCCAAAGAAAAATTCTGAATGGACAGACGCACCCCCCCACCCCACCCCCTTATACACATATGTACGGGGGCGGGACATACAAATTCTGTCTGCCAAATTTGGCCTTTTCTCAAGTTCAGAGATACGCGAGGCTCTCAAGAGAGACTCCTAGTGTCGCTTCTTCAACACAATGTCAAAGTGAGCGACAGACAGTGAAATATGAATTTTCAAGGTTGGAAGAACTTATATTTTGCTTTCAAAATCATAAAGTTTCTGATTTTCTTCTTTAGGATAACTTGCGATAGTTCACAATAAGATAAGGGACATTAATTAATACAGTAAATAGATTCAACTGTGAGTTCATATTGTCTTAAAACAATTTTTTTGTATTTATCCACTATTATGTTGATTTAAAAGAGATTTGCTTTGGGTTAGGAGAATCTGGTTTTATTTTTTGTATGGTGTGTGTTTGCATGTGGGTAGGTTTGGGTGGTTTACGAGGACAATTTTTTAGGTTACAAACTGGTAATTACAAGGGTATTATGCTATAAATGTGGTTTATGAGAACATTTCTTGTGTCTCCATAATTCAAATCACTTAAACATACTAACCGATATTTTTTTTAAATGTAAAAATGTACAACATCTTTTGTGAGGGTTAAGGGATATAAATTATAATTCTTACAGTATAAAATCATTATGTCTATGTAGAGTCCTCATAATGATAGTCGCACCAACGTGTGTGTGTGTGTGTGTGTGCATGCATCTCTCATGTGTGGTTGAATGCAGCAATTACTGAACCACTCTTAAACGGGAGGCAGTCGGAGCACCAAATATACACAGCGCAAAATTACCATGTAGTGAGGAGCATCTGGAGATTTATCTAATTATACACAACAATGAACGTTTGATAAACAAATCTCTGCATAGAACCCCAGGCTGGCACCAGCAGACATCATTTGGCAGAATTGTTGCTGAGTTTAGAATGGAAATCAGTACAGCAATTCACCTCAGGCCCTCTTTTTTTCTCTTTCACTCTACTTTGTTTTGTCTGTTGTCTTTGTGTTGTCCTCTGATCCTTTCATTTCCAAAAAGCTTTATTGGCAGAGAAGTGGGTAGGTTTACAGTGGCAGCTTTCCCCTTAATGAACAATGCAAAGAATCAAATGGAACAAAGGTGGATAATTCAGATGATTTAGGCTTAGTGATCTCTCTCATTCTGTCTCTTTCTCTCCATCTCGCTCTTTGCTGTCTTGTTGATGGATGTTTCAGGGCTCTTGGCAAGAATGACTAGAATGAACCATCACTGACTGTGAGTCAGACCCCTACAGTCTTTTTCAGTCTCCTGCAAATTAACTTGTGTGGAGGGCAATGTATTGTATGTGACTGGACACATGGTGGAGATACTGTTGTGTCCTTACATTACCCCAAGAGATTAGTGATATAACCAGAGACATTAGACTAGTTTTAATAATGCAAACCTCTCAGATTAGTGCTGTAAATTGCAAGTTTCATCATGAAACGATGTTACATAGATTCTCTTAACCAGCGATACGATGTTTGCTGATAACTCGAAGTCTGCCGCAATGTGATTTTCTATTTCGATACGATTCAGGGGACTGCGCTCTATATTATGTGCTATATTTTACACAATCAATTACATTATCTCACAAATGAAACCAAAATGTAATTAGATTTTTTTTTTATCTAGCTCTCTGAAAAGTGCAGATCCAGTATCCAAATTGGGATATTCACAACAAAATAAAGTAATTTATTTGTTGAAAATAAATAATAAAAAAATAAAGTCACATACATGTGATCATAAATTGTTTGATGACAGCTCATTGTCTTGTGAAATGAGGTTAACACTAAAAAGACAATTTGTCATCTCTACAACTATCAAGAAAATCTTTTAATCCAAAATACATACTTAGTCACGACAGGAGAATATGTGCTATCAGTGTTTTTTTCTTGGCTATAACTTCTACAGTTGTATTGAAAAATTATGTTACCATTTACTGTGATACATGTTAGTAAGGTTGTTCATGTGTAGATGTGAAAAGTCTTTTAATTGACACTGGGGCAGGGCAGGTGTTTTCTCTTTCCCTCGTCAGCGCTTTTCAGAATCGCGGCTGTTTACCATTTGAATTGGTTGAATTGCTCCATAGTGCTTTAAAATATAAAATTCTCATGTAGAATTCAAATGTGTTGAATATGCAACGATATCATAATTTAATTGCGAATGTTAGCCGCTCTGCACTATCCTGAAGTTGGAGCTCGCAGCCCTTTTGATGGGCAAGCATAGATAGAGCACAGTGCAACTTCAGGCTTCAATCTCTCTGCAAACATCTGTGTGGCCACATGAGAAGCATATTTAGCATTTATAAAACATGATGAATATCATAAGGCTGATGCATCACCTGACGGAAATGTGTACGGACGTGGCTGGTAAGAGAATTTAAAAATAAAGGTGCATCTTAAAATACATATCGATGTTTACTCGCTGAATCAATGTCATCAAATCTATGGTGATTTGATCGATGAATTGATCCAGATCTGTGTATCATTACACCCCTGGTCTTCATATTAGAGGGCTGGCACAGAAATTAAGAACTTTTTCAGTGCATCAGACCTATAATCATTTGAAGTTGTTCTGAAAAGCTTGAAGAAATGGTGATCAGGCATGCATTTGAAATGCCACACTTTACTCTCTCTATCTCACTCTCCTCCTCCCTCTCTCTTAGTCTCCTGATTGTCCTAGAGCAGAAACAAGTAAAGACCATAAGAGTCTTATAAGGCAAGTACTTTTAAAGGCACATTAATTAAGCCAAATATTTCCTGTTAACCCAAGGACAAAAGACGTCTGCCAAGAGAGGAAAGAGAGCCATAGTGCTTTAGAGCAAATGCATGAGAGAGTGTGACAGACAGAGGAGGGGAAGAGATATGGCTAATAGTTAGATTAGAGTAATAAAAAGATATGATGTTTATGGAGATAGATTAAAACAAGAGGAAGACTTTTACAGTTTTAGGTTCTGACAGATTTTTACAGCCATTTATCATGTCTTGTAATGATTAGATGATCTCATTCCTTCTCCCTGTCTCTTTAACACAATTTTCACTATAGAAAAACTTGACACTGTAGGCAGTTTTTATGCAGTAGTCAGGGCAGTAGCTAATGGAGTGAAAGGTGGTAATGATTCTAGGGTCCCACTGGTCCAGTGTGCATTTGTTACAACTAATTTTAGACTTTATTTTTTTAATATGAAATGGGCAATATAGCGTTAAGGGGCCCAGAATTACCTGCTACAGCCTGGCTGTAGTCACACTTTACATTAGTGAAGTTGACATTGTAGACAAATTTTAGATTGTAGACACTACGTTGTAGTCAAGTTTACGCTGAAGTCAAGTTGACTCTGTAGTAGACACTTTACATTGCTGTCAATTTTTCTTTATTGTAGTCAAGTTTATGCTGTATTCATGCTTTACACTGTAGTCAAGTTGACATTGTAGGCAATCTTTATGTTGTAGTGAAGTTTATGCTGTAGTAATGCTTAACACTGTAGTCAGGTTGACATTATAGACAATATGTAGTGCTGGGCGATATGTAAAAAATATTTTTGCGATAAATGCCTTAAATATCACGATATCAGATTACATCGTCAATCCCCCTGCCGAGGGTAGTGATTTTTTTTGCTTTATTGATGTTGCTTTACAAATATTAGTAATTTATTTAAACATGAAAAACATAAACGATAGACATTTCTAAATTCAAATTGGACTTAAATTAAAAAAAGCAATAAAATAACAAAGTGATCAAAATATCGTATTTAACCACCTCCCCAAATCCAAACATTTACCTTCACATAATCCGTAATGCATGCCAACCGCAAGAAAATAATGCAAATTAAACTCCCAGCACCTCCTGAGATGATTGGAGATCATTTTCAGCATTCTCATAGTTTACATTATTCTTGCAAACAGTTTTCAGACAAATAAAACAGAGAAAAAAAAGAGTGAAAACTATTTACATGTGCTTGTTCCACAAGACAGGCTTGCGTTGCACACCAACATGCACTTGTTCCACGAGACAGGCTCGTGCTCTACGCCTCTGAACAAACAGCGAATCAGACACAAGCATTGACGGCCTTTCTTTTGTCTGTTCTTAAAAATATAATAAAGTGTGTTTTCTTCAAACGCATGTCTTTGTGATGACTAACAGCATTTCTTGTCATGTGTCACTCTGAGACAGGTCGCCCGCCTGTGGCGGGTGGATGTGCACAATTACCCGTGCATGAAATACATTTGGATGAGGAACTTGCAAACAGGTTTCATCCTTGTCGCTTTTGGCGGGTGACAGGTGATAGTTTCACACCCTGGCCACTACTTAATACATGTGGCGACTTCCCAGATCCATGGTTTTGCCATTTCTACAGTTTATGCAGTAGTCACCCTTTACACTGTAGTCATGTTGACAGGGTAGTCACTTTACGTTGTAGCCAAGATTACATTGTAGGTTATCTTTATGTTGAAGTCAAGTTTATGCTGTAGTCACACTATACACTGTAGTCAAGTTGACATTGTAGACACTATGTATTAGTAAGGTTTACATTGAAGGCAATCTTTATGTTGTAGTGAAGTTGATGCTGTGGTCTCACTGTTCATTGTAGTCAAGTTGACACTGTAGACATGCTTTACGTTGTAGTAACGTTCACATCATAGACACACTTTACATTGTAGTCAAGCAATCTATGTTGAAGTCAAGTTTATGCTCTAGCCCTTATGCACTGTTCATCATTAAAGTTCCAGTTGTTCCTTGTCAAAAGTGACTGGAAACAATACACGTGTAATTATTTTATTTACTAATTTATTTACCTATATTAATTTTCTTATTATTTGACTCAAGTACTGAACCAATGCTCATAAATGGTATACCGTTTGAAAACTTGAACTCAAGAATCAAACTGTGCTATTAGATGTAGCTGTGTTGCTTGCATCATACCAGTGTCTGCCTGGCATGATTTTACCCTTCTACGTTTTTTAATTGAAACCGTAGCAAACCCACAAGAGTAGTCAGGTGTTAATTTGCCACTTTAATATTCAAATTCTTACATTACTAAGAGGCATACTTAATGTGGTGTACTGAAATAGACCAGCAGACAATGCATTTAATGTAAACAAGTTAAACACTTTAATTGCTTTTGGTTAAAATAAATTAGCAATATGAAAAACTTCAGAAAAATCAACTACAAATGAAATAAAATATAATAATTATTATAATAATTATAATTATAATAATAATAAAAGCTAGCCACATTAGATGTCATATTAGAAGGTAATGCAACTGTCTGTCAAAAACTAAAAAGATCTCACAAAAGGCATGGTTTATCCATATAAATATATTGATCTGGGATTGTTGAAATCTCACCTGCTGTATATCAGCTGTAGCACTAGCACTTGTGGCAGGTGGCATTGGTTGTGCCCCACCTCCAAAACATTTCAAAAGTGCTCCTAGGGAAGTCGTTGACGGAACAGAATGTTATTTTAACAAGATAAATTATCATACACAGCAGCAAGCCTAAAACAACAACTCTTAATCTATAACTTACTAACTGAGGCATAATGATATTGGAATATAATAGCAAGGACCCCAATGATAGGCTAATGTAAATAATGTTAAGCTGTTATCAGTACCAAGTTTATGAACAGAAGCTTGTTTTATTACAAAAATATACACCCAGGAACAAGTTATTTTTACACAGCAGACTTAACCTTTAATCTAAAACTAGCTAAGTAATATGTTGTATTATAATATATTAAGATGTCAAGGCTATTTACGGTGTTTAATCAAACGTGAACTTTCCTAAAAAAGAAGATATGCTACCTTGGGTATTTTAACTTAACTATCCATCTAATGTTAGCTCGCAACATAGCCTAGCTACTTAACATACCTTTATCTTGCTGTTTTTTCTCTTCATCTGTTTTCTTCTTTTAATTTTCTCTGCACCAGAGGGAAATATCTATGGCAAGCCGAATTTACTTTTATTCATTTGCAGGATATGGACTGTTGATATCAACAATTCCATTTTCAATAGCAGGAATTCTAATTCTTGTTAACAGGTAAAAATATGTAAATTTTCACAAGTGGAAATGCCAATTGTTGATATCAGTGATTACATTTCCACTAGGAAAAATGTGAATTCTTGATATCTGTGACTAAATTCTTACATGTAAATAAAGTCCTTACTCACATGTAAATAAGGACTTGTTACATGTTGAAATTTTATTTTTACTAGTTAAAATGGTCATTTCAGATATCATAGATTCCTTTTTGGATATGTGCATAATAATGAGGAGTGCTTACGAGTTCCTTACGTAACTTTAAAAATTTAATTATGGGACATGGAAGGGGATATGCAAAGGGAAAAGAGAACTTTCTTCCTCACCACGATCCGTTTCCTCTGTCATTTATAAACCACACTTTTATTTTTCATATCAAAACCACAAGGTTTATATTATTTGTATATTTAATAACATTGTATGATTTTGTAATGTGTATCGAGATACTTCAATCTGCAGAGCCGCAGAACTGCAGCAGTCTCAGGAGGACCAATGCAGTGTTAGCTATAGTTTGGAGCATAATTTCTTATGTTTGCTTGCTTTTTGATTTCAAATGTGCTGTTTTTACATCGATTTTGATTTGATTACTATCTAAAACATTTAATGGTAGCCTTTTCAACACTTTTCAGTAAGGTTCCATGTGTTAACATTAGTTAATACAGTAGGTTTCATGAATTTACAAATAACTTTTTTTAACAGCATTTATTAATCTGTTATTATTAATAGATAAAAAATTGTTCTTGGATAATTTATATTTCATGAACTAATGTTAACATTTACAACTTCTAATTTTAAAAATATATTAGTAAGTGTATAAATTAACATTAACCAAGATTGTACGGTGTTACCCATTTGACTATATTATATGTGATAATTTGATTTCTTTCCATTCAAAGATTTATTTAAAGTTGCAAAAAGTTCTTTAAAAAATAATGGACATTTAATGTCATATGTATTTAATCAAATCAAATCCAAAATAAACACTCAATTACAAAGCCTAACAAAACATGTACATTACAGACCGGCACATTTTTTGACACTGTTTGAAGTTAATAAGAACTTCAGGTTTAAAATATGCATGTCGAGACACCTGCGATCTCTTTCATTCGTTGTGCTGTGTCTAGATTGTTTTTAGCGCAGGTGTCACAAAGATTTAACATTCAGGTTGCAAAGTGGTGACCGTTACAATGTTTAACTAGATTGTTCTGCAACAAGCAAAGATTCAGCACTTAATAAACGGCATTTATTTTATTTTTTTCCCCATTATGCTCTAGTGTGCTGATGGGCTGCAGTGCCTTGTGTGTTTACTGTTAAAAATGTTGCCACGATGCCTACATAAAATACAGCCTTTTGAAACATGTTGAACAATACACTGCAGCATCAGAATGTAAGCTCCAGGTTAAAGTAAAGTAAATTAGACAGGAATATAATAATAGTGTATAAAACAATTCCTCAAAGTAATAATAATACTGTGTCATGTTATAATGACAAACTGGACAATAATAAATACTGTAATTGATGGGTTATAATATTAATAAATACCAATTAAATTCCAAAATGTTACTGGGTGAAGTAGTAGGTTTTTGCACACCCTGCTCACACAAAAATATATGTAGGCTAGTTAAATATTGCTTTTTTTACCTGTGGAAAAACTGGAAAACTTACATTCATTTAACAAGATTTTTATTTCATTAAACATTTTGAATGTATCTGGCTACAAAAGCTTATAGGATGAATTTAAAATTATGATTTAAAATAAATTTTACTTAATTATTTAAGCAAATATTTTCAAAAGGTTGCTTGGGGTCTCAGAAATCGTAAACCCGCCCCTGTGTGTGCTGTAAATAAATGTATGAAAACATGTTCCATCACTTTGCATAAAATCGTAGGCTAAATTAATGTTTGGGTATTAGGAGGAACAAGGATGAGTAGATATAAAGATCTAACAACTTGTGTGCCTGTGTGTGTAAAGAAGCCGTAAAAAAATGTTTTTCACGTTTTACTTTTTACTTAACCTTTGAGGAAAATAAATGGGCCAAATCTTTTATTATTATTATTTTATGGGCTTAAGTTTAAAATGAAATCCACTAATTAAAAAGCCGGCCTCGTTTCCCAATAACGATTGATCTTTGCGGTTAAGAGCATTTTCTACCAACGATTTTACAAATGTTCGTTATTTTTTACGTGCGTTTCCCAAAACCGCGCTTAAAGTACTTAAGAGAGTCGCTGTTCATGTGACAGTGCTAAAATGTGACCATAGTGCTGCTCGTCATTGCAACTTCATTATATTTGCATGTAACTTTAAAAACATTTGTAATTTACCTCGCTGGGAATATTGAAAATTGTTTTCTTAAATGTACAACGTAATTCATCACATAATAACTGCATTTTGTTTTACAGAACAATATATTTATTTTACACAATCACTGCTTCATTCATCAGATGTGCATTTCAATATTTCGTTTTCAAAATTGACTCTGTGGGTTGAAATTAAATCTTCCAGGATCAGTGCAGACAGCGGATGCCCTGGGTACGGTCCTGCTAATGACAAAAACATTAATTAAATATAACAAGGTTATAAGGACGATTTTCATACATGGCAGAAAGTTATTGATATTTTTCCTTCTCTCTCTGATTGTAATTTTTACAGTTCTCTGCAACATTCATGACACCACTCTGTTGTCTGTTGTACCAACTAGTCCACAAATAACATTATTTGTTTACTTATTTGTCTGTTCATCCAATATTGACTAACCATTTTCTGCATTTTTTATTGTTATAATTATTATTAGCCTTGCCGGTTAAAGTTTATTTATACTGATATTAAATTAGCATAAAGTGTAGCTATAGGTATTTAAATTGTATTAGGTGTAATTTTGCGATTGTCCTGCAGGTGTCTGTATACGTCTATGTCCTTTCGATGTTCTTTGCGCTCTAGGATTACTCCAGAGCACACTTTAATCTACAAGCTACTACTTTAATATTTAATCTACAACTAGTGAAAATGGTGATTTCTGATGTCAGTAATTTAATTTCAACATGCTACATTTGGTATTTCTGATATCTGGAAGTAGATTTCAGATATTAATAATTTGGAGTGTTTTAAATGATATCTAACTAGACTTTCTTACTAGTAACAATTACATTACAGATATCAGAAATTAAAATTTACTAGTTTTGCAATTGTTATGCTACATATGATGAAAGTTTGTGTACTAGTGAAAACCGAATTACTGATATCAAAAATTAGCATTTTTATTAGTTGGAATTCAATTGTTGATATAAAAAATTAGGATTTTCACTATTAGAAATTACATTCTTGATATTAAAAATTATATTTGTACTATTAAGAAAGAAATGTGAAGTAGTAAGTAGTGTGTAATTGGACTTACAACTAGTAAGAAACACATTTTTGATATGAACAATTGTGTTTTGAATAAGAGTGACTGACATATCGGTGTGAAACTTTTCTAGTGAAAATTCAATTATAGTATTTTACTAGGTTTTTACTAGTTGAATCCCATTTTATATATCAAGAATGTGATTTCTGCAAGTGACAATGTAATTTTATGTCAAGAATTCAAATTTTTACCAGTGAAAATGTAATTGTTGATATCAACAATTCCTATTTTGCAAATTAATAAAAGTCGGCTTGCAACAATATCAGAGGTCATTGTGAAATTCAACTAGTGAAAATTCAATTACAGATATCAGTCTTTTACAGTTTTTACTAGTTGAAATCCCACAGCGGATGTGATTTCTGCAGGTGATGTCGTCATTTTTGATATCAAGAATCCACATTTTTACTAGTGGAAATGTAATCACTGATATAAACAACTGGCATTTCCACTTGCTAAAATTTACATTCTTGATAACAAGAATTAGAATTTTAACTAGTGGAAATGTAATAGTTGATATCAACAATTCATATCCTGGGAATGAATAAAGGCTAAAATGGCTTGCCATATCGGCCTATGTCCTTTTTTGTGACAGTGCTGTTTTGCTGCATTGCTGCTGCCTCTTCAATCAACCGTCTGACTGTGCTTGCATCCTGCAGGCCGTTAACATAATATTGCATTTAATATTGCATTTTTGTATAATTACATTGTCCATTGACAATATATCACAAAGAAAAAAAATCAAGCTGTCGTTTCATGAGGTCAATGGGGCCCCTTGGTGACCACGGGGGCCCAAGTAATAGTGATGGGCATTCCGTCTTTTTTCAGTGAGCCGGCTCGTTCGGCTTCATTCGGCTTTTTTCCAATCAAACATTTTGCGATTGTTTGGATATGATTGGTGTTAAAACAATTCTAATTAAATTATTAGGGTGCACAGCATATATGCCGGTTGTGCGAACCGGCTTTAGCCTATATGGGATTATGTTTTGGCAAATTCTACACTGTGCTCTAACATTGTCTACATTATTAAAATGCATCTAAATGCTACTGTGCTTCTGACTCATTTTCCACTTTCCAGCTGTTGTTTTCACAGCTATCCTTCCTCTCTTTCCTCGGCTGCTAAGTGTGTGACTGTGTCTGTGAGTGAGTTGGCTCCGCCCTCCCTCACACATCTTTGGTCTGATTGACAGGAACAACAGGTGAGGCTGTTAGTCTGAGCAGACAGTCAGAACGAATGTGTGTGTGCTTGAGTATTTAGGCCTATATTATAATTTTTTTTTTCTTCGTTCTTTGAATTTGTTAATTATATTCATTTAAATCTTTGATTATTCATATCTTAATTTTTTAAATATATTTTTATACATAAATTCGGCTCTTCTGATATGCGAGCCGGCTCTTTATAGGTGAATGTTGGGAGCCGACTCGTTCGCGAACGACCCATCACTACTAAGCAGGCTCTGTTCCAGTGGGTGGACTCAGCACAATATTCATGTAATATCAATCATACTCCTAAATTCTTTGTACTATACAATTACACTCATTTCTGCAGTCTACAGAGAGAGAGAGAGAGAGAAAGCTTTTGTGTATGATTGCAGTATTTAAGCTTTTGTCAATGTGGTTAGACTGCATTCTGTTGGTCGCATAGCGGAAGTACACATGCAGAAACAGGACTCTTGCATATATTGACTAAATATAATTAGCAATATTTGTTATTTGATTGACAGGTCAAGAGTGTGTTTAACATTATTGCCCTGGAGGGCAGAAAAAGATCTATCAGTGCTCTGGTAGCTGTGGGCGATGGAAATGGTGCAGCAGGTGAATCAGAGCACACACACACGTAATGATTATTCTCTGAAGGCTTGTTAATGGTAACAGATGGCAGTGTGACATTATTAGAAGAGACAGATCTGATAATCTCTCACATCCTGTGGGTCTAGCTTTCAGGTCACTGTCTTTAATAGTCATGATGTGCCTGGAGTTTATGGGCAAAGTTGGTGGTAATTTGGAAATGAATGATCAGCCATCTTTGCTGTTTCTGGCAAGTAAAGCACTGCTTTGACAGAGTGTGTGAGTAAAGAGAATGTCCACACAACTGATGATTTATGTGAGAAATTAAAGCACAGACATCTCCATTGACAGGGCCATGCTGCTTATGTCCAACTTGCAGCCACATGTGCTTTCTTCCTGTCAATCATTTTGCATATTCTCAAAGGGCAGTGGTTGAAGCAGAACATTCAGATTCATTGTCATATTCAGATTCATAACAGTTGTCAAATGAGGGCATTCATTTGCTACTGTTGTGTTTGATAGCTGTAGGATGCACTGTTGCTCTACTGCTCTGTGACGGCCTCAACTCAAGGCTATCTTTGGAGGGCGGTGTTTTGGAAAGATGGGGTGCTACTTTTTGAATGGCTCTGAAGTTCCAGAATGGCTAAAATTGCTTAAAGCACCTTTAGTGTTATGAGACTTCAATCAGACAGTATAGTTACTGTTTGGTTGTTCATATGACAATGTGTTGTTGAAGATACACTTGAGTTGTGTTGTAATCTAACCCCTTTTTTTTTTTTTTTTTTTGACAAAGTCTGTTTAGACTTTTTATTTAATATGTAGTTTGGGTCAATTAATGGATTACATTTATGCCTATAAAGCAGTGGTTCCCAAACAAAGTGTCACCACGACTGCCTAGGGGTGTCGCAGAATATCTGCTCCGTTAAAAATTTTAACACTTGCCAATGTAATAAGTACCGGCAGAACCAAGTGCTGACTCAATTTGGTACCACTACCAGTGCAAGTATGTCTGCGCGTGCTATATATAGCGCTCATGTCTCACTGTGAATGCAGCTGCGCATGCATTTGAACAGTCAAATGCTTCTCTAGTCAAAATGCGCCTTTATACAGGGCCTAAGTGGCAATCGGGAAGATCAGGAGAATTCCCGCTGGGCCGGTCAAAAATTGGGCCGGTAAGGTCTGCATGTTGATTGACAAACTTTCATCATATGTAGCATAACAATTGCAAACAGTCCTGAGAAAGTGGAGATTTATTGTAAAAAATTACTTAATTATTGATCTGTTTCTCACTGCTTCTCATTTACTTGCATTGAATGGACCAATAGAGCTGAGATATTCTTCTAAACATCTTCATTCATGTTCTGCAGAAGAAAGTCATACACATCTGGGATGGCATAAGGGTGAGGAAATGATCAAATATCCCTTTAACATTCACTTATTTTTACAACGCACACAATGCAGTCTTATGACAAAGTGAAAATCTTAGTGAATACCATATGTGGTATAATGACATGGAGAGCTTAAATTATTTTTAAGTAATTGCATATATTGCATATTTTTACTGTGAACTATTGTTTTCATCTTCACCTCAAACGCCCCTTTTGGGCATGAGCTGACTTGGACATGACATCCCGGCTGAATATGAATCCCACTCCAGCCCTGCCTCAATACATGATATTAATGTCAACGCAGCTGTTAATGTATTGCGAGAGTGTAAGCAGATAGGACACAAATCTTATATCAAAATATCTGGTCTGACCGATGTGTATGAAAAAAGAGAAAAGCACTCACTGTCCTTGGCTGAATAGCTTTAGTTCACTAATATTAGTGTAAGTAATAAAGATAATAAATGTATTAATGTATATCTAATCATCTCATAAAGTACTAAACCAAACCGAACCATATAAATCTGAATATAAACAAACTTGGAATTGTTAAATTTCAAATTAGTAAATACAATTATTCAGTTATGTTACCATGTTTAGAGTATTGACTAATAAAAGAACTAGTCGGTGCAACCCTTAATAGTAATGCAGTGTAACCTTTTAAGCTCCGATCGTGTTTTTAAAGATTTCCTGTTTCAGTGGCATACCAAAAATTAAAGGCTTATAACTGGACAAAAAAAAATAAATAAATAAAAAATTAAATAGAAAGAAACAAAGAGGGTTAAGTGTTTGGTAATTTTTGTTAGATATAGATTATACAGTCTGAGACTCATAGCCTAAGAAACTGCTGAAAAATCATAAAGCCAAAAATGTACCTTTTTTTTTTTTTTAATTATTTATCAATGGGTGTAAATAAGGTGGCTCAGAAAAACTGCTTTTTTTAAAAAAAAAAAAAAAAAAAACATTACAAATAGTATTTATCAAAGTGTCCAAAATGTCTCCATGTGTCCAAACGCCTTTCCAAACAAATAAAACATAATTGTACATAATAACTAATTAAACATGTAAACACAACAACTAAAGGTTTGCATACGATGGAGACATGATTTTAGTAATGACATTTCACAGAATAAATGCCTTTTTGCTCAACGAGTCTGCATCACTGAGCCTGTCATTTACATGGCGCCATCTTCTGGTGGACTTATGTAACATTGTGTTTTGTGCTGATCATCTATTAACTAATATTTTATGTTCTGTTTATTTTTCATGAAGTTATAAGTGAAAAGCAGTGTATAAGCAACACCAACATTATTGTCAAAATAATATACTTGGATAACACTCGCTATATTTTTATCTGTGAGTAAAACAAATTGGCTGGTTGCATTCTTCTAGCTTTCCAACAACATATGACACATGACTATTCAGTCAGTTTGATGCTTTTACTGATGTCAATAATATGTACAGTGCATTTTTTTCTTTGTAAATTATGAAAACTGAACACTTCTTATTTGTCTGCAAATTTCAAAGCACTTGTTTAGATTTGTTTAGTCATAATCCTGCATGCATTAGAAAGTAGAGCTTCTAAGCTTTCAAACAATACCTAGTTTGTGTTGGTCAAGACTGTAGTTGCTATTATTTTGATGATTTTGTTTGCCTAATGGGCCCATCCGAGCTTAAAGGGTTAATATGTGGGTGGAAAAATAGAATTCCGGTAATCCATGTTAATGAGCTGTTTTGTTCACTTCACTGCAGGTATTGCACTGGGTAAAGCAGCAGACAGAAATACTGAACTTAGGAAAGTAAGCCACCGGTCACACTCACTCAAAGTAACACACAGCACATTAATTGCAGGGATGGTCCCCCATGAGGTTAACCTGAAGTTAAATGATTCACTCAAGGGTAAAATAATGATAGAATATAACTATGGTCTCCGTAACTCTCCAGATCCCTTAACACACTTGCAAGATTTGAACCTTCTGCTAAAGCTAGCCAGATCATGCATTTTTTGTTTTACAGGCCAAGAACCAAGCTGTGCATTATCTCTACTACATTGAGAGATACAACAACCATACTAGTGAATTATACACTGCCGTGTGTGAGTCGTACACACTGGAGGAGTTCCAGCAAGATGGCGGACTGAGCAGAGCCCTTCTTGTTGGCACTTCACGCGATTCCCCAACAGACACGTTTATATAGGCTGTAATATATTAACTGTTTTTTAATTATATTTAATTGAAAATGTTCTACCTTTCAGAGGTGAAAATGTCAAATTCATCAAAAGATAGCAGCACTGATAAGCTATTACTGGCATCACCGGTTGTGCCTGACAAAATCAGCTCTTCCAAAAAGTTGAGATTTTATAACCTGGGTGAAGAAGTCTCTAAAGCTACATTACTGCAGGTGATTCAAGCTCTTACGAGAAGATTTGATAGTCAAGATCAGAAATTAGAAGACTTGGTTTCCCAGATGAAACAGAATGCTGCCATAATATCATCTATCTCAAAAGCGGTATAGTTTAACGCCGTGGAGGGAATGCTAAGAAAGGGTTTCAGAACTGGAAAAACTAATCTCGCTGGCCACTAAGGAGAACAATGACCTGAAACATTTAGCCAGGCACAAAAAACGATGGAATCTTCACATCGGTGGTCTAAAAGAAAAGGAAATTGAGAAAGATACCATGCATGATGTCATAAATCTTCTGGGAAGGTTTGCTCCCGAGATGGCATCTAAGCTAGAGGACGCAGTGGATTTTGAGCATCATTTGCCAAGAAGAGATGGAAGGAAACCACGACAGGTTATTCTGCAGTTTACCATGTGCTTTCACAGCAATTTCATTTGGAAAGACACAGATCTGTCAAGAACTTGACTTATGGTTTGCAGAAGATCTAATCAGTGAAGAAAAGGCAGCTCAGGATGCTCTTTGGACTCAATTTGAAAAAAAGGCAAGGATGGCTGGGCAAAAGGTGTATTTCCGAGGCCCAAATGGTACATCAATGGTCAGCATATATCAACAATTTAAAAGGTATAAGATATTGAAGATGAAAGAGAACCTTAAGTTAGTGTCTATGAGGAAAGACAAGAGTTAAATATGGTGATGTCTTACGGTAACTAGTTTCTCAAAAGAGATTGTTCCTGTGTTAATTAATGTATTGATCTGATTAAGACATTTTAAGTTCATGTTCTAATTTTATTTAAATGAATATTTTGTTAAATGCACAAGGGTTAAACGATAAGGTCAAGGGCAAAGCAACATTTTTGTTTTGTAAGGGCCAGAAAGCAAATGTCAGTTCCCTTTACAAAAAGCTTCTCTTATGATGCTGTGCTGAGAAAAGCACTTTGGGAACATCTATAGGTGTGACCAGCTGTGAATATGTATGCAACACGTCAATGAACATTGACCAGAATTTATAGTCTCTGCCGGTGTAATCATTGGACGCATCTGGGACAGGGCTATAAATAGATCCGTCACAGGAGCATTGACAGGTATTTTGTCTGAAGGGCAGTCCTGGGGCATCCCAGTGCGGCAGTGAAGTGCAGCATCTCGTTCAGCTTTTTTCAGGGAACAAGGGATACACTTAAGTAACCCGAGACGTTTCTCTGCAGGAAACACATTCCACTAAGTCGGATGTTCAATTTTGGTGGACTCAGTGGGGTGATCAAATAATTTTTAGTCATGGTACCTCACAATCTGCAGGGGTCACGGTTTTATTAAAAAATGCTTCGGGGAAATTAATATTTTTAAAAACTGATGAATGTGGACATTGGTTTGTTTGTGTAATGAATCTGGAGGGAAATATAATTATTCTTCTAAATGTATATTGGTCCTGCGATGGACTGGCGACCTGTCCAGGGTGTACCCTGCCTTTCGCCCAATGTTAGCTGGGATAGGCTCCAGCCCCCCGCGACCCTGTACGCAGGATAAGCGGTTGACGATGGATGGATGGATGGATGGATGGATGTATATTGGTATAACAATATAAATCAGAACAAAGAAATACTCTCTAAATTGACATATCTGATCAATGATACATAAAGCTTGTACTCAGCGGATAATATTGTTGTGGGGGGAGACTTTAATATGGTTTTTGATGACTGGCTGGACCATTTCCCTACAAAGTTTACAAACTACCATTATAATTCTGTCTTGATTGAGTTTTGTGATAGTGTAGGCCTAGAAGATATTTGGAGAAGAAAAGGGACAATATTCATGGTTTAAAGTCTAGAATAGACTTCTGGTGGACCTCTTATGTTTCAATGATTGTTGATTATCAATTAATGCAGCTCCTTTAATGGATCATTAGATTCAATTTACGTTAAAATTAACATTAGATAAAGCCCCAGGTCCAGACAGTCTCACAGCTAACTTTTACAATAATTTCTGGGGAGATATACGACATGTATTATATAATGCTTTTGAAGAAGTCTTAGGTAATTACAAACTCCTGGAAAGCACGAAGCAAGGTGTTATTGTCCTAATTCCTAAATCTGGTGAAGATTCCAAATTAATTGATAATTTTAGGCCTGTTACATTATTAAACAGTGATTATAAACTAGTTGTGCAAGTCTTTGAAACATTTGAAAAAGGATTAACCCTAATCATTAGTGAAACTCAATCAGGATTTATGAAGGGAAGGGTTGCTTATAATAACATTAGATTAGTATTGGATGTTTTGGATTATAATGAGTTCATTGAAAATGAATGTTTCATTTTAGTTTTGGATTTCAAGAAAGCATTTGATATACTCGAACACCCTTTTATTTTTGAGACTTCAGGAATGTGGTAAAGATGATATATGATGGTATCAATAGTTTAGTTTCATTATCTTTTGGCACATCAAGTAGATTTGACATGAAAAGAGGAATAAGACATGGCTGTCCTCTCAGCCCATCACTTTTTGTAATGGTGGCAGAGATGTTAGCCATTTTGATTAAGAATTGTGACAATTGGGGTCTGGGTAGCTCAGCGAGTATTGACGCTGACTACCTCCCCTGTAGTCACAAGTTTTAATTCGGGGTGTGCTGTGTGACTCCAGCCAGGTCCCCTAAGCAACCAAATTGGCCTAGTTGCTAGGAAGAGTAGAGTCAGATGGGGTAACCTCCTCGTGGTCAAGATTAGTGGTTCTCACTCTCAATGGGGCTCATGGTAAGTTTTGCATGGATAGCGGAGAGAAGCATGAGCCCCATATGCGGAGTCTTCGCAGTGTCATGCACAACGGGCCACATGATAAGATGCACAGATTGACTGTTTCAGAAGCGGAGGTAGCTGAGTCTTGTCCTCCACCACCCAGATTGAGGTGAGTAACCGCACCACCACAAGGACCTACAGTGCTAAGTAGTGAGAATTGGGCATTCCAAATTGGGAGAAAAAGGGATTAAAAAAAAGATTTGTGACAATTTGGGTGGATTGGATATAATAGAAGAGCAGATCATCATTAGTCAGTTTGCTGACGATACGACAGTCTTTGTAAGCAATGAAGAACACATTCCAAAAGCTATCAATGCCATCAAAGTCTTTTCAAAAGCTTCAGGGTTGCATCTTAAATAAGTGTGAACTTTTTATTAATTCATGTTTCACAGCTGCAGAGTATTTGAGACATCCTAAGTCTACTGTCAAATATGTTGGTCTACATATTACAAAAGATTGGAAAGGAAGATAAATTTTGAACTTTTCAAATACCAAACAGAGTTTGCAGAACATAATTATATATGTGGTTACAAAGATATCCGTTTTTTTTTTTTGTTGTTGTTGTTTTTTTTTGTATGAATATTTTAACTCAAATTGAATCCTAATCACGATGTATCCTGCGTATTCCAGTTTCTGGATCAAGACTTATATGGTGATGCCTATACTAGAATATAAACATATACAGTACTATTATCATAGATAAAAAAAGATAAAGAGTATATTATAAATTGTATACTTACACTAGCAAATATTTTTATACTCAAAATGTATGAAGAACCAACCAGTTTTTTGAATTAAGTACGATTATTTTTCAGTACACTGAGATGAATATAAAAAAGAAGAATGCCATTAAATTATTTAATTTAGTAGAAAGCCTCGGAATGACCTAACTTGGGTTTACAAATAGTATGTGTTTTATTTAAGTATTTTACATTTGTTTGTATTTTTATTTCATAAATTTTTTCCCCCCTCATCCTTATTATGCTGATGTCTGCTCAGCTTAGTTTAGATGTGTAATAATGTTTTTGTGACTTGTTTTGCAAAAAAAAATTAAAATAAATAAAAATTAAAAAAGTGCCTCATTGACTAATATTATTTCACACACAAAACATGTGATCTCCCTGCAGACAATCTCATGTGTATCTGTGTTTGATGGAATAATTACACTCTGTAATTGTATAATAACAAAGATAATATCATTTTCATGCCTTGATATTTGTATTTTTAAGATCCTCTGTATGTGATTTAGGTAAAAATGCATTGATGTTTTATATTACTTTTATGTGAAGATTTCTGTTTGCCTCCCAAAAAAAACAACTTGAGAGTTTGGTGTGACACTTGAGTTTGTCCTCTTTTTTTCTCTCTCTTCTCTTTTTAATGGCTGCTTGTTCATCTTCCTGTAAATTATATCATGACATTGAGTCCACCTAAAGGACCACGCTGAGAATGAAGCAACAGAATAAAGGTTACTGGACAGACCACACACAAGCTGCGAGCATGGGCACAACCACGGCTCTAGAGTTTTTCAAAATGTCTGGCCAACATATGTCTTCCTACCATCCATTGCCAGTGCTCGCCAAGCAAATTCTCCTCCACACCTGGTGTGAGCCCTACTGGGCCTAATCCAGACATCACAGTTCAAATTATGTTTGGATTTGAGATCAAGATGGTGGCAACAGGCCGGCTTCTGAGTCCATCTCTGCTTCACACAGTCTGTGACTGACTCAAATCCACTGAGTCTTGTTTGTTTTCATGGCAGCCAGCCACATCACACTGCAGTCCCAAAGGAAGCGTGTCCAAACACTTCTCTCACACCTCGAGCATGAGCTGCCTGTGCCCACATCTCACCTCTGACACCGGAGTAATGAAACCTGGCAAGAGTTGCTATGACTGGATCTGGAACCCAGGGAATATAAAGTACCAGAGCATGTTTATCTCTTTACTCAGAGATCTACCATCTGTAGTCTTATGCTGTCATGTAATGTGTGTGTAATGCTGTTCTTTATCACACCATGGGATCACACTTACAATGTATATTTTATCTTTATCTTCTATCCATCTCTTCTACCTAATGTCTCTCTTTACACTTTCCATCACCTCCCTCTAATTTTATATTGTTTTCTCCACTCTCTCTCAGGTTATGGCTTACATTGTCATAGGCCAGTGATTACTCTCTGCAAACTGATTGGAATCGAAGATATGCATGTGAAAGTGGATGGTTCAGTCAACCTGCTCAACATCACCAGGGCTCTCTTTCGTAGCCTGGCCAGTCAGGTGAGAGATTAAAAAGGTAGCTTAGCCAATCATCTTCTCCACATTTATATATATTACTGGCCTATTTGATGCATTGACAATGCAAGGAGTATGTGTTCCTGAATCAACATCTTTTGTTGGTCCTAATCCTATGACAAACGCTAACCACAAGTGCTTGCCAAGCCAACCCATGAAATCAGAATGAAATAATAGGTTGATAAGATATCCTAAAGCCTAGTGTACAATAGAATACTGAATGTTGTCAAGTTCAAGACCATTCCTCCCTATTAGAAGGCATGATGCTGAAATACACTCTCACACAAACTCGCGCACAGGCAACGCTAGAGTTTATTCCAGGGTTCCTACGGTCATGGGAAAATCCAGGCTTGAAAAAGTCATGGAAATTAATGGAATAGTTTACCCAACTTTACTTTTTTTTGCATAATTTGATTCCCCTCATGCCATCCCAGATGTGTATGACTTCCTTCTGCAGAACACAAGATTTTTAGAATAATATCTCAGCTCTCCAAAAAACACAAAGGCAGAATAAAAGTAATTCAAAAGATTCCAGTGGTTTAATCCATGTGTTTTGAAGTAATCCGATAGATTTTATTTGATAATAGATCAAAATAAAAAAATAGTTTTACTGTACATCTTGCCATTGCAGACTCTATGCACGATCATGTTCCCCTTCTGTCACTCACTCAACATAGTGTCGAATGTGGTGACACAAGGGGTCTTTCTTGAGAGCCTCACGTACCTCTGAACTTGAGAAAAGGCCAATGAGAAATTGGCAGACAGAATTTGCATGTCCCGCCCCCCGGACATACGGGTATAAAGGGAAGCAGGCGTGCGTCTGTCAGTCAGATTTTTTCTTTGGAGCCGAGTGGTTGTGCGGGAGCTAGCCAGGAGCCTCATTACTGCTCCACTCACCTCTATCAGAGTATTGCTGTTGGGTCTATGGCGCATTACCAGTGGCTTTCTCCCTCTCTGCACACTGTGCAGTCCACGCCCCTGGGCGTTTAAACAATGCTGCTATAAAAGAGTGTATACCTCTAAAAGAGAGTATTTTCATTCACAAAAGAGCAATGAACAGCAGGCGTTGAACGTCCTTTTCAGGACATGTCTTTTTAAAGATGTCTTTCCACCTCTGTGTGGTTCCTGGATGCGTCTGTTTTCTCTCTGCTCCTGATGGTCATAAGCACTACCTCACGTGTCTGGGCTGCGATCACACGGAGGCAGCATTTATGAATGTTTATGTTCTCATTGCTAGAGCATAGCCATGGCAACGTTGCGATCGCAGCTTTCTCCCCCCCACGCTGTGCCTTCTTTCTATGGGATTCAGGCCAGCGCGGCCGGTGATGAAGGCGATTTGGGGACAGAAACGGGCTTAGTTTCACCGGGTAAATCCCCACGAACCCCCACGCTTGTTCGCTTGCGTTCGGGTCCTACGCAAGACTGACTCGTCTCACGGCCAGTCCGTTGTCTTATTCGGACCCTGCGTGCTTCAGCGTCACAGCGGCGTCTGGTGCTGATGACTTGTCTGTGCTGCCACCTTCGGGTCTGCTTGCCCAGTCTGAGGCTGACGCGTGGATGTCCATTATGCTTTCCCAGGCCGCCGTGAGCACGAGTGTGCATGATTCCCAGAAGTGTATGATGAGCTGACGATGTCATGGAGGGCACATTTTATTATCCAGATCCGACCTCCTCACTCATCCGTTCTCACTACCCTTGATGGTGGGTTGGTCAATGGGTACACGAAGGTCTCCCAGGTGGATAGGGCGGTTGCGATCCACCTGTGCCCCAAGAACGCCACCACCTGGCGGGATCGTCCGGTACTCCCCTCCAAGGCTTGTAGGATGATGTCGTCACTGAAAAAAGTCTACAGCACCAATGGACAGGCCACCTCCATGCTGCATGCCATGGCTCTCCTGCAAGTCCACCAAGCCAAGGCACTTAAAGAACTACACCTGGGTACACCATCACGGGGATCTCTTGTACGGAGCTTGAACGTGTGGCTTTCACTGTCCAACCCGTCGTGCTGGTTGACCAGGACCATCTGACTAGGCTACGCGGTTCAATTCGCCAGGCTCGCGCCTTGTCTCAGTGGTATTCGCTGCACTTCCATGCGCGGCGAAAATGCCAGCACTTTACATACACAGATTACATCTCTGCTACTCAAGGACGTGATAGAGCCTGTACCTCCAGCCGAGATGAAGAAGGGTTTCTACAGCCCTTCATCATACCCAAAAAAGGCGGTGGGTTGCAGCCAATCTTGGACTTGAGGGCATTACGCAAACTCCCATTCAAAATGCTCATGCAGAAACAAATACTAACCTCCGTTCGGCATTAGATTGTTTCGCATTGGTAGACCTGAAGGACGTGTACGTCCACATCTCCATTCTGCCTCGACATCAACCCGTCCTATTGTTTGTGTTCGATGGCCAGGCATTTTAGTACAAGGTCCTCCCCTTTGGTCTGTCCCTGTCCCCTTGCGTCTTCACAAAGGTCGTAGAGGCAGCCCTTGCCCTGCTATGGGAAGTAGGCATCCGCATACTCAACTACCTCGATGACGGCTCATTCTAGCACACTCTCGAAAGTCTCGAAAGTGCTCAGGCTCCTCAGCCGTCTAGGACTTCAGGTCAACTGGGAAAAGAGCAAGCTCGCCCCGGTTCAGAGCATCTCTTTTCTCGGTATGGAGTTAGACTCGGTCTTAATGACAGCACGCCTCATGAACGAGCACGCGCAGTTGGTGCTCAAGTGCCTCGCTCTCCTCGAGCCTGGCACAGCAGTTCCTCTAAAACAATTCCAGAGGCTCCTGGGGCATATGGTATCCTCGACCACGCCGCTCGGGTTGATGCATTTGAGACCGCTTCAGCACTGGCTTCAGACTCAAGTCCCGAGATGGGCATGGCGCCACAGCACATACCTTGTCTTAATCACACACCTTGCTGCTGTCAGACTTTCAACCCTTGGACAGACCTCTGTTTTCTGTAGACTGAGTCCCGCTACAGCAGGTGTCCAGACGTGTCGTGGTCACCACAGACGCCTCTCAACTGGTTTGGGGTACCACGTGCAATGGGCATGCAGCCGCTGGCTCCTGGACAGGGCCCTGCCTGCGTTGGCACATCAACTGCCTAGAGTTTTTGGCTGTATTCCTTGCCCTGCAGAGGATTCTCCCGCTGATTCAGGGCAAGCATGTCTTGATCCGTTCAGACAGCACCACGACGGTAGCATACATAAATCGCCAAGGAGGCACGCGCTCTTGTCATTTGTCACAACTCGCCCGCCATCTCCTCCTTTGGAGTCAGCCGTGACAGGTCGCTGCATGCCATTCATATCCCGGGCAACTTCAACACGTCAGCGGACAAATCTGTGTTCTTCCTGGTCTGAAGACTTGCAGAGATGTGCAGTTCAGTCAGTGCTTTCATTCCTGCAAGAGAGGTTGGATGGGAGGCTGTCCCCCTACACCTTGAAGGTGTATGTAGCCTTGAAGGTGTATGTATCTAGTGGACGGCAAGTCCTTGGGTAAGCATGGCTTGATTATCAGGTTCCTTAGAGGCGCCCGGAGGCTGAATCCTCCCCGTCCAAGCCTGTTCCCCTCCTCAGATCTCTCAGTGGTCCTCTTGGGATGTCAGAGACCCCCCTTCGAGCCACTCGGTTGACTCAGTTGAGCTCAAGGCTCTCTCCTTTAAGATGGCCCTCCTGATAGCGCTAGCTTCCATCAAGAGGGTTGGGGACCTGCAAGCATTCTCTGTCAGCGACACTTGCCTGGAGTTCAGTCTGGCAGATACTCGCGTCATCCTAAGACCGTGACTGGGCTACATGCCTAAGGTTCCTATGACCCCCTTCAGGGACCAGGCCGTGAACCTGCAAGTGCTGCCCCGGGAGGAGGTAGACCCAGCCTTTTAATTGCTGTGTCCGGAACGTGCTTTGTATATTTATTTGAACCACACGCAGAGCTCTAGATGTTCTGAGCTGCTCTTGTCTGCTTTGGTGAACAGTGGAAAGGGAACGCCGTCTCCAAACTGAGGTTAGCTCACTGGATCATCTACGCAATTTCCTTGGCCTTCCAGACCCAGGCCATGCCCGCCCCCTTGCGGGTTCGAGCACACTTGAGGAGAAGTGTGGCATCCTCGTGGGCAATGGCTAATGGCACCTCCCTAGCAGACATCTGCAGAGCATTGGGCTGGGCAACACCCAATACCTTTGCAATATTCTACAATCTCAGGGTTGAGTTGGTCTCGTCCCGTGTTTTGTCAGGTCCGAGCTGTTAGAACTCGGCAATATGGAACAGCTGACTGGGTGTTTCGCTTGCACCTAGCTCTCTTCACCAAATTGATCCAGTGCACTCTCCCAGGTTAGCCACTAAGTTCTTGCTTTCTGGATGTTCTTCCTCCCTAGCCTTCTGGCCTGCGAATTCAGCAGAGGAATTTGCGGCCAGACCCACTACGAGCCTCAAGTGCTCTGTAATGGGGTAGGGCTCCACAGGCCTAATACCCTCTTCAGGCAAGTCCCTGTGATGTATTTTCCACAGTATGGTCCCCCTGTCAGCGGACCTGCGTCTCCCTTGGGCAGTCCCTCTGCCCCTGGTCACTGTGTTTAAAGAGCTCCTCCCTCACCAGGTAGGACCTAACACCGCACCACTCCCACGTGTGGCTTGACAACTAGTGTTAATTTCGTCAGATGAGACGAGACTAAATATGTTCGTCAACGACCTTTTTTTCCATGACTAAGACGAGACGATGACGAGACTGCACCAATGTCCAAAAACGCTGACTAAGACTAAATTAACATGCATTATTGTTGACGAAAAAAGACGAGACTAAAATGTTTTGCATAAAATAAAAACTAAGATAAAATCTCTCTTCATTTTCGTATACAATCGTCTCTACTTTTTCATCATGAGATAGAATATTCAGCTGTTATGCCTTCAAAATATTCCGAATGAGTTCGCGCTCTTGCTCAAGTAACGGCTACAACAGGTCTCATACTCCTGTGGCTGCAACACGAAACTACATGGAGCAAGAACACAACAATCATAGACAGTGGCGAACACGCGACGAGCGCCGACGACATGCTAGGTAGAAGGAAGAGGCTCAATATTTGGTCGCATTTTAGGTACAATGATATTGACAAAAAGTCAGAATGTGACATAACTGACAGGAAGCACTGCGGACAAAAAATATCGGGGAAAAACACCACCAACCTTAAGCGACATCTAAAGGCTAACCACCCACACATTCAGGGAAGTTAACTTAAATATACGTCTCATAAGCTAATGCTGATTTTAGGTATCTACGCTGTAAATTAACCAGTTAGCTATGGTGTTGTGGCACATACATTATGCAGGTTATATATATTTTATGTAACTTATTTGCTTAATAAAATACTCTTCAGAACAAGTTCATCATTTGTGAATGTGTCTCTTAAATCAGAAAACCAGACACGTTTAACAAAGTGAATTCAACATATCATTCAACAAGTGTATTTTGTCAGGTAATTATGACATTTAACCAATATTTGAGATGTGTGAAACATTATTTGACTGAAATGGTTATCTCAGAATTAATCTCAGAAATAATTTATTTAAAAAAAGACTAAAATGTTTTGAAACTTGACTAAGATATATTGAGTTTTCTTTTGACTAAAACTAGACTAAAATGACGAGACTTTTAGTTGACTAAAACTTGACTAAGATACCTTAAATTCTCTTTTGACTAAAACTAGACCAAAATGACGAGACTTTTAGTCGACTAAAACTTGACTAACAAAAAAAGATATGTGAATGACTAAATATGACTAAAACTAACAAGGACATTTGGCATAAGACTAAGACTAAATTAAAAATAGGTGACAAAATTAACACTATTGACAACCCATGTGAACTATTGGCCACATGTTACCTGTGGCAGGGTTGTTTCCCCCTGAAAGAATTAGAATGCAAAATATTGCCTTCCCCGACGCATCTCATAGAGTTAAGATGCTTTATGCTCTATGACAAGAAACATAGAGTGAGAAAAGGCCTCCCATGATAGTCATGTTGTCTTTTCCCCCCTTAGGGGTGCTGGGAATCTAAGGTCCCAGCATTGGGGGGGGGGGGGGGCGTTGGGGAGGGTTATGTGCAGCCTACAGTTGCTTCTAGCACGCAGTAGCTTGCTTTGCACCTGTGTCAGCAGTTCACGTAACACGGACTAGTGCATGCTGTTTTTAAACGGGACCCCTTGTGTCACTACGTTTGACACAACATCAAGTGAGTGACAGAAGGGGAACGTCATGGTTACTGTTGTAACCTCTGTTCCCTGATGGAGGGAACGAGACATTGTATCCCCCTTGCCACGACACTAGACCTACCACTGTAAACGGCCGTAACTTATTCTCGGCTCCTCAGTGCAAAAACCCGACTGACAGACACACGCCCGCTTCCCTTTATAACCCATATCTCTGGGGGCGGGACATGCAAATTCTGTCTGCCAATTTCTCATTGGCCTTTTCTCAAGTTCAGAGGTGCACGAGGCTCTCAAAGACCCCTTGTGTCACTATATTCGACACAAGGTCTCATTCCCTCCATTAGGGAACGGAGGTTACAACAGTAACCATGACAATTTCAAGCTCAGTTAAACTTCCTAGTGCTTGATGCATGCGCAGAGCTAGAATGTGTAGCTTCAAATCGTGATTGCCAAAGAGACTGGTGATGTCAAGATTTATTGTGAAAATTTTGTTACATTTTGGTTTGTTCTCACCCAAAACCAGTTGGATCGCTTTAGAAGACATTTATTAAACCACTGTAGTCTTATGGATTACTTTTATTCTATTTGAAGTATTTGTTAGAATCCAAGCACTAAAGGTGCTGTAGCCCCTATTGTATCCATTAGTATTATTATTATTAGGGGCTAAGCACTGAATGTGCTGTGGCACTAGCACCTATTGTTTTCATTATTATATTTTCAATAATATAAATGTTATTATTATTATTATTCCTCGCCAATGGGATTCTATGGCAGCCCATTGAACAGTACATAGAAAAAATATGAAATTTGGCACACTGATAGGGTTGGTCATGAATAGGTCCATACCAAATTTGGGGTCTCTCAGACATACCCTATAGTGCCACCACCATGTCAACTATTCACTTTTCTTTTGTGTATATACTGTTTGTCCAAGAAACTTTTTTTTCTGATTACTCTTATCTTGATGATTCAAATGTTTCAAATAAGTCCAAACATTAAAACTCTGCCCATTACAGTAGCCACCATCTTGGATTATGATGTTTATTGTTTTTCCTCTACTGTTCCTTGCCATGTTGTCTGATTTGCCCAAATAATGGCTCAAAATAATCTCCAGACCAAACTGCATAGCGGTAACATCTTCATTTTGATTTTTGCTATTGCTGAAAAGTTATGGCATCGTGAAGTTAACAAGGTTGACGGAAAATAGGATGTACAGCTAAATCTCGGCAGCACTTTGTCCTATCAAAATGAAACATGATATGCTTCATCAGGACTATGATTTGAGGGTACATGCACAGTTTGGAAACAGATGAGTCAAGAAATGTAAAAAAATATTTTTCTTCACATAATTTATTAACCGTATGTCCTAAACTCTTTAGGTTGTCTATGGATTCTATGGGTCATGAGGATTTCAACTACACCAATTTTCCCCATATCAACCATACTGTCTCTCCACCATATTTACATTTATTTAAAATGATAGATCTATTAAATGCATTGTCGGATGTCAAAGAAAATTGGTATGCATCATCAAAATCATCTCCTGATAATATGAGACAAAGAGAGTGCCACCTATAGTTCAAAAGATAACCTACAGTACACTTGTGTGCTGACTAACGTTAGGAAGTCTCTTTGCCACTCAATAGGGATGTCAACTGGGTGTGTCATTGTGTAAAGCACTGCCTTATAGTTTTATGGGTCATGGGTTCAATTCCCATGTGGACCAGTGGTAGAATTGATGTTATATTGTATTGGAAGTCTTTGTATTGTGTTTACTGTATAGTTGCATGGCTTATCATGGATCATTTTCATTTGTAGATTTACTTGTTATTGTTCTGATATAAAGGGGATTGATTTATTTTAAAAGGATTGAGAAGTTTAAAGACGGCATCACCTGTAGTTAAAAAACCTGGTCTGTTTAACATGGTTTTCATGTTACATGCTATGATAGCTTAGCATGCTAATCATTTAGCATTCTAACTGTTGGGTTTTCTGTCTAAAGGCTATTTGCTTAAGGCTATCACAATGTTATCAGTAGGGCAACATTAGTTTAGCATGCTAATCAATTAGCATGCTAACCGACTTATTTGTAAGGCTATTTGATCACAATGCTATGCGTAGGCAACATTAGCTTAGCATGATAATCAGCTAGCATGCTAATCAGTTAGCATGCTAGCCAATGCATTTGTGTGCTTGCTCTAAATGTGTCAAGTCTCTTTGGTAATGTTTATGTATTTCAACTGAGTGACCAAGTGTTTAAAGCATTGGACTATTTGTAGCTACCTGGTTCAAGAAAGATTGGACTCTTTGACTGATGATTCCCACACTTTATTCGCTTGTCTGTCATCACAGTAGAAAGCACCGTTGAACACCATGTTCGTTGAGAATCAACGTAAAAGCTTGTACAAAAGAAAACAAATACCGAAAATGAATAAAAATCCATCAAAACCAAATAAAGTAAGATTAACGACTTACACATATTATACAAAAGCAAAACAATAAGTAACCTTAATACAAATAATATAAATCCAAACAAAGATAACAGGAAGTCTATAATCATACCTTGTTCTCCATTCAAACCAGGAGCTTAATCCTTCTAAACTCCTTGCAAACCATAAGCCTTTGACACCATGACCATATGTGTCTGGGTCTCAGTCATATTGAAATGTTTGGACCGTATGCGCGTTATATCCGCTCACATGAGTGAACTTCAAAATAAAAGACCTCCGTTACCATAACACAAATGACTCAATTAAATACCATACAAAAATTAACAAAAATAAATCATTTAAGAACTATATTATTTGCATATTTTTAAAGCAAAAGACATAGTCATTAACACTCCCACCAAATTATGAGTGCAAATCTCACACCAAATATACAAGCACTGATAATTTCTCTTTAACCCCTATTTTTGTTTCCATATTTTTGTTTTTATCCTTTTTTTTTAATATTTTATCTATTTATACAATTTGACTTTAAAAATTCTAAGCCATGAATTTAGAAAAATTAAAAATGACATTCAATGGGAAATTTTCAAATGAGAGGGAGAAGAGAAAAAACACAAAACAAACCCTAATATCCCTCCATTAACAAAATTAGTTTTTGCACTGGTCTTTCAATTACAGACGGTTTGTTAACACGCTTTCCCTTTGCATCAATCTTTGGGTCGCCTAGATAAATCTTGGCTCTTCTTACAAGCCCGTCGTCGCTAGAAATAGTTTCCATTATTCTGCCAAGCCTCCATTCGTTTCTAGGCATTTCCTCTTCTTTGACGATAACGAGATCATCAACTTTAAGATTTCTCTTAGACACGTTCCACTTTTGTCGGGTAGCTATATTCGCAAGATACTCTTTGCGCCAGCGACTCCAAAATTGTTCTGCTAAATACTGCACATGTCTCCATCTTTTCCGTGCGAATACATCCTCCTTAACGAAATTTCCTGGTGGAGGCAAAGCAGTAGTCGATTTTAACGTAAGCAGATGATTTGGAGTGATTGGTGCTAAACTTTGAGGATCAGTCAGGCAATCAACAGTAAGCGGCCTATTATTCACAATGGCCATCGCTTCGTACAAAAAAGCTCGTAAGGAGGAATCATTTAACCTTCCCGGATGAAGTTTGATAAGAAATGGGCCAAAGCAATCCATGCCAGTGTATGTAAACGGAGGCGATGGAACCACTCTCTCTTTGGGAAAATCAGCCATTCTCTGTCCTTCAACAGGTCGCCTGTGCTTTCTACAAATAATACAATTCCTAATACAGGATGTCACAATTTTGTTGATTCCTGGTATCCAAAAACCATTAGATCTTATCTCATTCACGGTAAATCCTTTCCCTTGGTGCGCAACTTTGTTGTGAAAGTGAGCAACAACCATTTCGGTGATCTGATGATTTCTTGGGATTATTATAGGATGTTTTACAGAGTCTGGAAAGGTTGAACGGCAAAGTCTACCTCCCACCCTGAGTAAACCGTCTTCATCCATGAAAGGGTCAAGAGAGTACAATGCACTGCGAGACGAGATTCTTCTTCCACTCTTTATCACTCTCAGATCATCCTTGTAGTAATTATCTTGCAGACATTTGATTATATGAAGTTCTGCCTTTTGTCGCTCAAACACAGTACTGAGATGATTAGATTTGTCTTTATTAGCTCTCCTTAAAAGACGAGCTACAGCTCTGATAACTTTTGACCAAGAAGAAAATTTTGAAAGAAGATCTATCAAGCTCAGATTTTTTGCGCAATCAACTTTCAAAGTACAACATGTTTTTACCTCTGGATCTCCAAGCAGAAGTTCAGGAACATGTTCTTCCGGTACAGACACTTCTTTGTCCCACAAAAACTTAGGGCCAGTGAACCAGTTTGAGGCGAGCAACTCCTTTGCTGGCAAACCTCTGGATGCATGATCAGCAGGGTTTTCATCCGTTGGAACATACTTCCACTGCTGTGGAGTTGTACTGAGATGTATTCTTTGTACTCGATTAGCGACAAAAGTATGAAATCTGCGTGCCTCATTACTTATATATCCCAATACTACTTTGGAATCTGTCCAAAAAGTCTCCTTGAAGACAGCATAATCCAGTTCTCTCTTAAGCATACTGCTCACTTTGACAGAAACAACGGCAGCTGCTAACTCTAATCTGGGAATTGTTGTAACTTTAAGAGGTGCAACTCTTGATTTCGCCATCACCAGTGCACAGTGAATGTCTCCTTCCTCATTCTTGAGTCTCAAATATGAACACTGACCATATCCAAGGACACTAGCATCAGAGAAATGATGCAATTCAACTTGAATACCCTTTCCAAAACTAGATGGTACATATGTTCGCGGTACATCTATTTTCTGCAGATGGTTTAAATCTTGTCTCCATCGTTCCCACCTTAGATCAAGATCATTCGATAGAGGGTCATCCCATCCACTGCCACGTTTACACACATCCTGCAGTATTCCTTTTCCACTCAACAGCACTGGTGCAATAAGTCCTAGAGGATCATAAACAGAAGCAACAGTAGACAAGATGCCACGTCGAGTAACAGGTTGAGCTTTCAACTGAACTTTGAATTTGAAGCAGTCCGATTCTCTTTCCCATTGTATGCCAAGAGTTCTTTCAAGGGGTAGCTCATCAAATGAAAGATCACAATTTTTCACGTCAGAGATTTTTTCTGAAGTGGGAATGCTATTCAGCATTATTTTACTGTTTGACACAAATTTGTGGAGCCGTAGGCCACCTATAGCACAGAGCTTACGTGTCTCATCTGCAACTTTAATAGCTTCTTCATCATTTTCTACACTGATCACTCCATCATCCACATAGAAATTTCTTATCACAAACCGTGAACCTAGTGGGTACAACTCGCTGTTCTCAGTTGCAAGATGTTTTAAGCCATAATTAGCACACCCTGAAGAGGAAGTTGCACCAAAGAGATGAACTTTCATACGAAACTCACTTGCAGGCTGGCTGAGATTACCATCCTTCCACCATAGGAAACGCAGGAAGTCTCTATCAGATTCGTTGACATGAAACTGATGATACATTTTCTCCACATCACACATAAATGCAATGGGGTGTTGACGAAATCGAATTAAGATGCCATTTAAACTATTTATCAAGTCTGGACCTTGAAGTAAGTAATCGTTTAAGGAGTAACCTTCATATCTTGCAGAGCAATCGAAGACCACACGCAATTTTCCTGCCTTCTTCGGATGGACAACACCATGATGAGGCAAGTACCATATTTCTCCTTCCTTGCCGTCATCGTGTACCTCCTCAGCATCTCCTCTCTGCAAGATCTCACTCATGAATTCATTGTAGCGTTTCTTATACAATTCATCCTTCGCCATCTTTCTTTTGAGATGGTTGAGTCTAACCATAACATATTGTTTGTTGCTTGGCAATTTGGGCCTCACTTTAAAAGGAAGTGGCATTTGATAATGGCCATGAACATTCCTCTGTATACCCTTCTTTAATTTCTCAAGAAAAAGGAAATCATCCTGGGAGACCTTTGTCCTCTCTTCTTCGATGTTTTTAAAATCGCTCTCAAGAACACAAATTACATCACCTGGTGTGATTGAGGGAAGCTCCTTGACCGCAATGCGGTGACACAATCTACTGGTTCCAGTTAAATCGGAGTGTGGTGAAGAACAACCTACTATACTCCATCCTAAATCTGTCCGAATGGCGTGGGGTTCATCATCTCCTCCTACTACTACTTCCCTAGGAGCCATTGACCTTGAACAATTGTAGCCTATTAAAAGAGCAACGTCGCAGTCCTGCAATGGAGGTATCTTGTCCACAATGACTGAAAGATGATTCCAGTTTTTAGCGACTTCACAAGTAGGAATGTGGCTGCGACTAACTGGTATGCAGTCTTTGGTGTAAGTAGGTGGTAAATCAATATAACTGCCAGATTTGTATGCTCTCACTTGGAGTCCTGATACTCTCTCACTCTGCAGGATGGTATCTTTTCCAAGCATGGTGGTAAGCTTCAATTTTACTGGAAATGTTGTCGCCTGTAAAGCATCACTCACTCCTTTATCAATAAACGTGGTATCACTCTGAGAATCCAAAAGCGCATACACCAGTTTCTCACAACTTGGATTTCGTTTTACAGATACCCAAACAGGTACAATCATTGAAGTATACGTATTCTGTTCTTCTCCACTTGCACTCAAGGTCACTGCATTCATTGCACCATCAAGATCACTTTGAGTCTGAGTTGCAGAAGATAGAGTCTTTACCATTTTCACAAAATTGTCATCGTGTAAACTAGTTGGATGCTTCCTTTTGCAGGTATTGCAAGTGAGACGATAATGACACTCCTTTGCACTATGACCAGACTTCAAACAACCATAGCAAAGCCTTTTCTCTTGGATAAATTTCCGTCGCTCCTCCAATGATTTATCGAGAAAGCTGAAACAGTTGTCAAATTGATGGTTATTCTTCTGGCAAAATATACACAGAATTTTATTCACTGGTTTGACAACCTTTCGACTCTCTATGTTTGTTTGAGTGGTGAAAACTCTAACTCTGTTTCTCATGGTGTCTTTCAGCTTTGCCTTTTCAATAACAGGTTCTGCAACATGAAGAGCATGAAATGAGGTAACTGGGTTGCAAGCAATCTCTGCTTCAGCAGACACAAAAGCAGCAAACTCTTTAAAAGTGGGATACTCGTGATTTTTGAAAAGAGATTTTGTGACCTGACGATTCCATCTGCCAATTGCCCAATCTGGTAATTTCAGCACAAGTTTCTGATTTTCTTGGTAATCATTTAAAATTTGAAGGCCTTTGACATGTGGCATGGCCCCTTGGCATGCATTCAAAAAGTCAGAGAAAGTTTGAAAACCGATGGCGTCCTTTTGGTGAATTCTAGACCAATTTGCCAACTTTTCTCTGAATGCCTTTTGTATCACAAATGGTTGGCCGTAACGATTGTTCAGTCTGCCCCATGCATCTTGATAGGCTTCATCATCTGTTCTGAAGAAAGTTCCTTCTAAAACCTTTCTAGCAGGGCCACTCACATATTTCTTAAGATAAAACATCTTATCGACAGGAGAAATAGTTTTCTTGTCAATGAGTGCCATAAAGGATTGCTTAAACTCAATGAAATGAATGGGATCACCCGTGAAAACAGGAGGCTCTGGAATTGGCAACTTGCTCATGGTCAGGCCATCTTGAAATGCTTGAACAAGAAGAGGTATATCAGTCGCTGATGCTTGAACTGTCACCTTTTTGGTCTCCTGACATACCTTCTGAATCACTTCCTGCTTTTTCACATTTGTTTGAGAGAAACCTGATTCTGATCCGTCTACACTGTTATAATCTTTGGACAAATTAGTCTTTCCTTTCTCAACCTCTTGATTGTAGACTTTCAATTTAGCTTGAGCTGCTTTCAGATCCTTTTGCGCTTGAATTTGCTCTAATTCCTTTAACTCTAAATCGAGAGCCTTTTTATATTGTTCTTCTAACTGCTTTATCCTTTCTTTTTGCTTTGATTCTTCAAGTAGAACATTATATGCAGCTTGCTTAGCTGCCACTTCTGCTGCAGCCTCTACACGTTTGGCTTCTAAGCTTGACGCAATCGAAAGATGACTAGAATAATTACTAGTTTTATGACTAACTCGTGAAACCGTTGAACCGAAGATTGAATGGGCATATTGATGGTCTAATAAGGTACGAAGACGACTTATCTCCCTTTCACCATCAAAATCTCCATCTACACCTGTTATTCTTTCATAAATGATCTTAATGATGTCAGCTGTAACTGCTTCACAAGCATCCATTTTTCTCCTCATTTCAATAGCAGGTGATACACGCTCTCTAAAATCATTGTAAGCACTCAAAACTTTGTTTTTGGCCGCCCCCAAGGTATCAACCAAGATAGCTAGCTGAGTTCCTAGTGCATCTGCTTTGAGGTGCTCACGTGCACTACAAGCTTCTATTTTCCATTGATTTATATAAAGATTCAACCTTTTTCTCCTCCTTTTGTTGTTGTTCTTGCCGATATGCTAACATCTTTTCAGTAGGGACATGCGTGCGCTTTGATTGGCATCTACTCTCTCTTTGAACATGATGGCTATCAGTTTCCCTATCGGCCTCCTCTGCATCTGCATCTGATTTGGGCATTTTCTCTTACATTTGCAGTTCACAAAATTACATAACATCCACATTTAACATTCAAGTTGATTTTGATAAAGTATGTTCAGCAAATTCACATTAACCACATGTGCTGAAACATCACCTTTAAATATGCAACAGTTTAATATATCTCAGTCCTTTCATAGGCGATTTTCACACGGCAATGTCCATCACCCTTTAAAACAGGCCCAATCAATGAAAGAAAGAGGGGGAAAAGAATTCTTTCAGAATCAATTTCGTTTCTTTGTCTTTGGTACTCACTGCGATCCACCAAACAATTTGGAACAGTTCACTTCCCTTAATCAGTTCATTAAATCGCTCCAACTGCTGCCCCCGTCTGCTGGAACTTCATTTGAAACTTGATCCATTAAAAGAACAAATCACACAATCCACGACGAGCGCGCCGACATTAAAGTCTCTCTAGTCCATCAACCACGGCGTTCCTTGAAGCACCACAGCGGATTGACAATGGCAAGCTTTTACTGTAGCTACCTGGTTCAAGAAAGATTGGACTCTTTGACTGATGATTCCCACACTTTATTCGCTTGTCTGTCATCACAGTAGAAAGCACCGTTGAACACCATGTTCGTTGAGAATCAACGTAAAAGCTTGTACAAAAGAAAACAAATACCGAAAATGAATAAAAATCCATCAAAACCAAATAAAGTAAGATTAACGACTTACACATATTATACAAAAGCAAAACAATAAGTAACCTTAATACAAATAATATAAATCCAAACAAAGATAACAGGAAGTCTATAATCATACCTTGTTCTCCATTCAAACCAGGAGCTTAATCCTTCTAAACTCCTTGCAAACCATAAGCCTTTGACACCATGACCATATGTGTCTGGGTCTCAGTCATATTGAAATGTTTGGACCGTATGCGCGTTATATCCGCTCACATGAGTGAACTTCAAAATAAAAGACCTCCATTACCATAACACAAATGACTCAATTAAATACCATACAAAAATTAACAAAAATAAATCATTTAAGAACTATATTATTTGCATATTTTTAAAGCAAAAGACATAGTCATTAACACTATTGCTCAAAAGGGTGTACGTTTGAGTCTGCTTAAGAACGCTTTTAAAAATTGTACTTCTGTTGACCTTTGAGTCTTCATGTTTTGTTTAATACAGGGTTGCCAAATTCCTGCTTTAGTTCAAACTACTTTGATGTATCAAAAACATTATTACAGCAACAGTTTTGTGCTCTTAACTTTGAATGGAAATAAAAAACTGACTTATTAAACTGAATTCTGTGATACAGGATTGCAGGTTCAAACCCATTCTTGGGCAAATTTAAATATAGTTTTTTTTCTTTGTCATTTGATCTCTATATGTTCTCTATATGTTACTTTGTGTTGTGTAGTAGTTGCCATGCTAGTGCTTGGCCATGTAATTGCTGCTTGCCACTATATTTTTATGGACCTACAGAGCTGAGATATTCTTTTAAATATCTTTGTTTGTGTTCTGCAGAAGAAAGAAAGTCATACATTTCTGGAATGGCATGTGTGGAAGTAAAGATGAGATCATTTTTATTTTGGGGTGAATTATCCCTTTAACAAAATCTTGAAAGTCATGGAAAATACTTTTTCTTTTTATGCTCTGCTTTAAAATATATAATCACCTTAATATTGCTCTTGGTTGGAGCTTGTTTAGAGTAGAACATGCTTGCAAGCTTAAGTTATGTCCAATTTGTGAGTGAAATCAGGAATCACAAACGACTGAAAAGTAATTGAAATTCTTTGGTCAAAAAGGGTGGGAACCCTGTTATTCATGTCTACAAACAACTTGAAGGAATAGTTTTGGTGATTATTTCTGGCACTTATTTGCACAGAAGGAGGTAAAACAAGCCAAAAATATTGGCAACAGTGGGTAGCATGGCTTGGGCAGCAGTTTCTAATTATTTGTTTGCTCCAGCTTTCCAATGCATTGCTTGCCTCAGGTGAGCTCTCACTATTTTATTTGTTTTTGATCATTCCTCACTCATCATGACAGTGCAACCACCTGATAGCTGGTCGGCCTGATTTCAAACAAGACTGAAATCTGTCGTAGTGTCTGACCAGTCAGAGCTGTGATGGGCACGTGCTGTGAGATTTTCAGACACAGACCAGTTGGAAACTTTTCAGTCATGTAGTATGTGCATGCTTAAGCCTGACTCTATACCTAACCCTAATATTCGATTGAAAGTTGATAGGAATGTCAAGGATGTTGATCCAGAAACATGCCCTACTTAAAGAAATCATGGACACCTATTTGATGCAATTCAGTATGTTCCAACAAGGTCTTTTGTGTAATTTTGTGGTCATTTTAACTTTTGTTTTGTCTTTAAACAACAAAAGATCAATTGTTTCACTATAAATGAAAAATGTTTTTGAAAGGGAAATAAATATTCAGTTTATTTTCCCACAGTCCTGTCTCCGGAGAGCAAGATACTCTTGTTTCTGCTTTAATGATGTCAGCCTGCTGCAGTTGTGCCTAGTTAGATATCAACCAGTTTTCCATAAACGAGCAGGCAGAAGGAGTTCAGGCCATATCAATTATTTTCTAGTCAGTTCAAAAGTCCTTGCTGATTGGCTCCCAGGAGAAACTGGCATTGTGAAGAGAGAAATATCATTACAGAATAAGCCATTGTTCAACAAAGTTCATGGACTTCAATATGTATCATCACAGGACACTAGGGACCCTCCAAACTGTCTGTCACAGTGTTTTCCAGGCTTGTAACTGACTCTTTCTCCCTGTCCCTCTACAGGAGACTCATCAGACTAGCTGATAAAAATCAGCTTAATGTGGTGGAGTTTCAGGACGAGCAGGGGCCTCTGCCAATCGTGGTTGCACGACCACAGCTGGGTGCCCATAAGGAGCCTAAGGTAAAAGATGAGGTGCAAAAATACACTGGGCTGAAGTGAGGGCAGCCCAGGGCGTTAAGAGATCAGTGTAGGCAGGAGTCAAATGGACCATCTAGTGATCTGAACTAAACTCTGAATAATTATGTCCAGACAAACCACACTGCAGGCCAACTCCTTAGAACAGACCTGACCACTATTTGCTGGAATAGGATTTAAAGTAATGGGAAGGTGATTCTTACCAATTAAAGGTACAGAAGTGCTACATAATGCCATAAATGAGTGTTTAAATGTTGCTATCCCTTTGGCAGAAGTAACATTGAAATGAATGTGTGAAGATATGATTTACAGTTTTACAGATTTACAGTACAGTTTCAGTTCATCAGACTTTCATCGCACTTACCTATACATGGCATTTTACTATAGGTCAAATCCAAAAACGTTTGAATAAATAGCTGTTTGAGTACTATCAGACAATTTAACCTGGCCAATGTGTTGTTTTAACAGTGTTGAGGAGGAGCTGACCAAAGTAAAAACACATTTAACTTTAATATTTAACTTAAAAGTATAGCTTTTCCAGTAACAGGCTATTTGTTTGTTCCAATCAAGCAGCTGACAATATGGTACATCACTGTCTATTATGTACAGGGTGGGAGTAATGGAATACATGTAACAGGATTACATATTTAAAATAAAAAAATATAAGTAACTGTATTCCACTGCAGTTACAATTTAAATAATTGGTCATTCAAAATTTAGATTACTTTGCATTTTATTGTCATTTGTTTCATTTAATATTTAGTCCTTTCAGATGGAAAATATTTAGCCATATATATGATGTAATCCAAAGTGCATTTGAACACGAAACACTGTGTTACATTGTGATGTGTTACGTTACTGACCTTGAGTAATCTTAACAGTATACGAACATATTTACTACATGTATTCTGTAATCTGTAGTGCAATACTTTTCAAAAGTAACCCTCCCAACCCTGATTATGCAACATTGTTTTGCACAAACCACTTTAAAATTGAATTAGATGAGGCAATAGTCAAATGGACTCTCTCCAGTAGTGATGGAAGGTCTGATGTGTTTCAGTAAATCTCATTCAGATGGTTACTTTCAGTCAACATCAATCGATACAAAACAAAAATACATATTCATTTGAAGCATCACTGAGTTGGGTTCCCAGAAGTTTCTGCACATAATTTTACGTTGTCTTTTTTGTAGTGAAAAACAAATCTGAAAAAAATACTTATGTTTGTCGAAATTGGTACTAGTTTAATTTTATACAGTGTTAAATAAAAGTTCAATTTATTAGTTTAAGTTTAATGCTATTGCCCAAATCAAGATTGCTTTTGTACTCTAAAGCTTATAGTTATGTAATTAAATAGGTTCAAAATATTTGACAAGCTAGTTTAAAGTAGGTAAACTACAGCCAGTTAACCTTTTCAAAAGCTGTTATAGCTTACAAAACATTACTAAAAAATAAAAGTATTCAACTACATCGAACCTATTTAATTATATAACTATAAGCTTTATTTGAAGATACATGGGCATTTTGTTCTATAATACATTACACTCTCATACCTTAAATGTGAATTTTCCATGAACAAACAACACACATGAACAAAACATCCATGTATCGCCAAGAAATGTTTACCACAGACCTTATTTTACTCATAAACACAAAACTGCCAAATATGGCTCAAAATGTTTTATTATTTTTCGGTTTATTGTACTGCAAGCTGAACAGCTCTGTTACTGGGGCTTGAACTGCATTATTTGTTTGTATGGATGAGTAAGGGCCATGCACTTTGTTCTCAGACATGAGTTGGATGAAGGATTTTCCCTACTGTTAGGAATATTTTGGATCTAGACACGATCCCCAATTCCCCAGTCCCGTCTCTCCCCGAGTCTGAGTCTCTGGAGACTTCGCGAAGGAAGTAGAAAGAACAACAACACACAGTGGTTCGTATTCAATCTACTCGAAGTGTATTACAGTAAGCATAATATTTATACCTTTCATAGAACAAAGAACAATTAACAGCCAATAGGATAGTGACAGCAAGACAGCCAAGGACAAGAAATTGTTGACCGGAATAGTGCAGGAACGGTAATCGTATGAGGTCAAAACAGTCCTAAATATTTGTTATGTCCAGCTGAGATATTTAGCTCATGACAAGGAGTATGCGCTCGTTGGAGCACAGAACATTCCAAGGAAGGATAAGACGAGAAACTAACAGCATCTATGAAGGTTATGGACTCTGTGCGTGTGGTGTCCTTCTATGATTATGTTAGGCGCAAACAGAGTTAGATGTCAAACTAAAGACAGCATATACAATTAATATTTCTCACACCTACATTAGAAGAAATTTCAGATGTGTTCACTACAGTTACAAGCTCATCTATCACACATAAATGTTTATAAAGACCAGAATACTGAGATTTACACATTATAAACATTTTCAACACCTTTCTCCCGAGGAGAGGCACGCTCGGTGTTTAAAGGCAGCTGTGATGAGGCTGTATTTTTTTTCTGTTGACTGTTGTCTGCAGTTAGACATTCCAAAACATTTCATTTAAGAGAATTTGTAATTGTTATTCTCATTTTCCTGTATGAAAAAAATTAAGCATATTTACAACTATGACTAAAGAACACCCATTTGTTGAACATTTAATCTCAAAACCATGAGCATTACTAAGGAATTGTGTTCGCTCTAGTGCTATAACTGCTTTTACTCGTATAGGAGGGCTTTACACTATCTGTTGGAACATTGCTGTGGGGATTTACTTCTATTTAGACACAAAAGTATCAGTGAGGTCAGGCACTGAATTTTGGGCGATGTGCTCGACGTTCCAATTCATGCTAAAACTGTTCAGGTCTGGGCTTTGTGCAGGCCAGTCAAGTTCTTACGCACCAGAATTCATCAACTATGTCTTTATGGACCTAGCTTTGTGCATATGGGCATTGTCATGCTGAAACAGAAAATGTATGCCCATTCTATTAATATGTTTGTCTAAGGCGATTGTCATGGCTGTATTCTTGGTATTATTCTCCTGTTATGGGTGTGACTGAAACAGCAAAAGACACTCATGCATTAACTACACAGGACATTGTCCAGTACATACTCTGTTTATTTCAATATTAAGATGTTAATGTGTAGTAGCTAAATATACAAAAATGGATTGATCTGTTACAAAGTTGCAATTGAGTATACAAAATCCACATTCTGTTTCCTAAACAACACCTACACTCTGGGCCAACTAACTATAACCAATACAGTTATAAAATATTTTCCTTCCCTTCCAAATGTTCAAAGCTTCAAGAAAATGAAAAAGGGCTGAAATCGAATCTAGTTTGAATTCCATCATGTTTCGAGTTAATTAAGGGTGTTTCAGTCACATCTGTGGCTGGTGTTTTTGAGTCGAGTGCTTCCAATAAGGATTGACCTCTGAGGTTTGTCTTTATCAGCCTCAGTGCTTTTCCGGTGTTTTCCCCTGTTAATGGCTGTTCATTAGTTTTTTCTTTCCTCCAATTCTTTGTTTTGTTTCATCAGAAGGATTTCCACCGAACAGCAGAAAGAATGCAATGGATGAAGTAGATCAATATAGGAGAACTTCAAACAGCTGTGCAGTCAAATGCAAAAGTCTACAGTAGGTCAGGAGCAGTCTCCATGTCTGGACAAATTTAAATGGCTGGGATTTACTGCGTTCAAGCTATTGTTGTTACAAGTTTAACCGGTTAACTTTCAATGTTGAGTAAGTTACTTAAAAAGTAATCCACTACAAATTATGAATTACTTTTCTAATATTATAATAAAATGATCTAAGTAATCACGTCACTAATTACTTAAGCTACTTTCTTAATCACTTGTTACTTTTTCTTTGTTGTTCAAAATAATGTCTATAGTTCCTCCTCGTCCACTGTCAAATGCACTTCAGCTGTCACAGAAACGCAAACAAGTACATAATTCATATTTTAAATGTATTATACATAATCTTGCTTTAGAATTTGTTTGTTTTAATTAGAGGTCGACGGATAGTGGATTTTGCTGATATGATGTCTAAGGTGGTAGAAAAGGCAGATAACCGATTAATCGGCCAGTAGTTTTTAGAATCAGTTCATAGAATGTTACAGCATTTTCTTAGTAGGCACAGACATAGAGGCCAGAGTACGAAATATCTAAAATTATTAATTATTATTATTATTATTATTATTATTATTATTATTATTAATGTTAATGTTATTTTGGTTGAAAATAAACTACAGCTCTACAGCTGTAGTTTCTTTTTCAACCAAAATAACAATAATAATAATAACAATAATAATAAATAAGATCGGGTGCATAAACTGGGAATTTTAACACTAAACAAGCCTGAAACACCAGAGACACTTATTTTGAAATGACAGAGACTTGGTTACAATGCTCCATATTTACCAAATTAAGATTTGTATAGCCTATATACAGAGTTGGAGTGATTAAATACATGTAACAGGATTACATATTTAAAATATAAGTAACTGTATTCCATTAAAGTTACAATTTAAATAGTTGGTAATCAGAATACAGTTACATTCAAAAAATATTTTGATGATTGAAGAGAATATTTTGCAATCTAGTGTCATTTGTTTCATTACATTTTTAGTCTGCTTTGTTGGAATACATCCACATAAATTATCAGATGAGTGTTTGAACAGCCATGAAACACTTTCTTATGATGTTTTACATTCATACAAGCAGAAAGAAGGAACTTTCACACTGTTATGAGTGAAAACATGGATTTTATGTTGTTATGTCATTGAGTATACTATGTGGGGTTTTGAAGTTTGGAGCAGCAGAAATAGCTAACCATCTATAAATTGACATTTGAACACTTGGCTTTATGCTAAGCTAAAATGCTATTTCTAGCTCTTTTGCATGCACCTGTTAACAGGCACGATTATATTTTTTTATTTCTATCAAGAAAATCCAAATGAGATAAAAAAAAATGTTTCTAGTAAAATCATTAACATTAGGGCAAAGCTGTACTGCAAAAAAATGAGAATTTTGAAATTCTTGTATTGTTTTCCTGTAAAACTGTCTAAAATCCTTAAAACAATATACATTTACCATGTACCACTACATAAGATGTTTAAGTTTTTTTTTTTCAAAGAATGTATTTTTATAGTGTATAAGTGTATTTACTGTACTTACTGTATTGCTTTACATTTTTACTATACAGATTTTTTTTTCGCATAACTTTTCAAAGTCAAAACAAGAGAAATACCTTGAGAAATCTAATAGAATACGTTATAAATTACATTTTACATTTATACATTTATTAAGTTTACATCTCCCAATCCTGCATATATATTATTGTTAATACAGTATCTCACAAAAAGTGAGTACACCCCTCACATTTTTGTAAATATTTGATTATATCTTTTCATGTGACAGCACTGACAACAGTAACAGTGTAAACAGTGCTCCCTTAAAATAACTCAACACACAGCCATTAATGTCTAAACCACTGGCAACAAAAGTGAGTACACCCCTAAGTGAAAATATCCAAATTGGGCCCAATTAGCCATTTTCCCTCCCCAGTGTCATGTGACTAATTTGTGTTACAAGGTCTCAGGTGTGAGTGGGGAGCAGGTATGTTAAATATGGTGTCATCACTCTCACACTCCCTCATACTGGTCACTGGAAGTTCAACATGGCAAATAATGGCAAAGAACTCTCTGAGGATCTGAAAAAATTGTTGCTCTACATAAAGATGGCCTAGGCTATAAGAAGATTGCCAAGACCCTGACACTGAGCTGCAGCATGATGGCCAAGACCGTACAGCAGTTTAACAGGACAGGTTCCACTCAGAACAGGCCTCGCCATGGTTGACCAAAGAAGTTGAGTGCACGTGCTCAGCGTCATATCCAGAGGTTGTCTTTGGGAAATAGACGTATGAGTGCTGCCAGCATTGCTGCAGAGGTTGAAGGGGTGGGGGGTTAGCCTGTCAGTGCTCAGACCATACGCCGAACACTGCATCAAATTGGTTGCATGGCTGTCATCCCAGAAGGAAGCCACTTCTAAAGATGATGCACAAGAAAGCCTGCAAACAGTTTGCTGAAGACAAGTAGGCTAAGGACATGGATTGAAGTTGAGATATTGTGTATAGTGTAATTTACAGAAAGACACCTATACATAGTTTTCATATTTATAATCTGTGTGTATGTGTTCTGTTCTTACCACCGATGCAATGTCGATTTGGTAGTACTTAAAGGGATATATGGACTGTGCAGTGTCATTTTTCATGTTGATAGTTACAGAGGCCAGGGGTACTGAGGCACTCAGGTAGAACATGGAAGCAATTAGGTGATAAATAAAGTCCTGCACACAGAAGACATTATCAAAACTAGCTCATTGACTATGCACACTCACATACTGTATCTCATTATTTCAGCTCACCGCTGCAGCCCAAGAGCTGCGGTTCTTGTGTCCTCCACAGGCGAAGATAATGAGCCAGAGAAGAGTCATCACAAAGCAAAAAATGGACACAAACATGACCCATCCCTGAGGGTTCTTGGGTTTCACAAGTGTGGAAGCCACCAGGATCCATACTAACCCTCCAAACACCTGTAAGATATATACAAACACACATAATTTCAGCAATTGTAATGTGCAGGTGCATACCAACAGTGCAACCAAGCGAATAACTAGACTTGGAATTTAGCCAAATGGTAGGTTAACACGCACTCCTATAAGCATACAATCTGTTAATGATAGACTCCATTAAACTAAATTATGCCATTTACATGCCTGCATGTACACAAACCATCCAGCCCCAAGAGCTTCTGGGACTAATGCATATATGCATTTGCTGTGATATGACTTATAGCTCATCAGACTTGCACATAAATAAACACACTTGAAATATACAAACACAATAGTCACATACTGAATACATCCTATGAAGAACTTGTGAAATCACTTTTCTCTTATGATAACTCATTATTCATGCTCTCCCCTCTCTGTAACACACACACACACGCATAGCTATGGATTCATTCACTCTCGCAACAAGCAACAAAAAAAAACATTATTAATTCACACAAACTGGCACTACTGTATGTCACCTTAAGAATGTTTCATGAAATGTTTTTGGTAAAATGTACATCTGTTTACATTTGTCTTTTGCAAACAAATTTCACATATACTTAAGTGCCAAATTTAAAGGGCTAGTTCACCCCAACATTTTCTCAGGTCTTTCCAAACCCATATGACTCTTTTTTTCAGTGAAACATGAGAAATGAAGAAGAACGTTGACACTGCTCTTCTTTTCTAAAAACGAAAGTAAATGTTGACTTAAGTTGTCAGTCCCTAAAATTCTGCCTTTTGTGTTTCACGGCAGAAAATCATTTGGGTTTTGAATGACATGAGGATCAGTAAATAATGATAGAATTTTCATTTTAGATTAACTATCACTTTATCACTGTGTAAAGAAATATATCAGATACCTGTTGATCACATCTTTGAATCAAATTTAACAACATAAAAAGAAAAAATTAGAGGTGATAAAGAGGGGGGAAAATGGTCCCTTAAAATTACTTTTGGTATGGGCACCTGTGCCGCAGAGTCGAAAGATACTGTTGAGGAGGTGCTGGACTGAGACCTGAAGACCATATCATCAGAAACCCTGCAGTCATTCACAGACAATAATTGGTGTTTGGGTGAAATACGAATTTGACAAAAATTTAATGTTCAGAACAAATTATAACTCATATTAAAACTGGATAATTTTCCTTAGAGACTTTGTTGAAATGACCTGGAAATATATTTGGATATTTCTAATTAATTTTTTGTTGCTGTTTACATTCTTGAAATGGTCTATATTAGTAGCTTAATTTTATAAATTTTTATTCATTTACAGATGAGCTCTAAGATAAATATAAAAAGGTGGACGTTGGATCCATCTGTTGGAGCCGCTTAGTCAGTCCACTCGGCGGCCGTTTTTAGAATGCGTTTGGGCATCTATTTTTCTATAAAAAACAAGTGTACCGTTTGTATACCACGTGACAGTGCAGCTCATATCTACTTTAATGGGGAAAGACCGCAATCTCCAACACCGTTGGTCAAGATTATGATAAAAGAACACATTTCAAATAAGCAGTAAAATTGTATTTGTCCGAGGTGAGTGTAGAGCGTGCTCTAATCCCTGACATCACATCGAACTTGCTGCAGGTGTTTAAAGGCAGAGGTGATGAGGCTGTATTTTTTTTTCTCCTTATGACTGTTGTCTGCAGTTGGACATTCCAATTTCTTCCAGTCATTTTAACAGAATACAAGTTGACGTTCTTTTTAACTCTAGGCACTGTCTAAAATATGCAGCCATGTGGTGTAATGGTCAGGCATTGTCTAGCTCACGTGTATGTAGAAAAACAATTTAAAACACAGCGCGAACAGACAAAAAGACACCGACATGTTTCAAATTTTACTAGAACTGTGGAAAATTGCAGATTTTACTCTACAACCAAAATATGTTAAAACGGTTCTGGTTAAGGTTAATTATAGTAACCATAATTGTCTGCCAAAATTACTGTTGTTAAAACTGTTTAAAAAATATTAACAAACAAACTGACATAAATATTCTAAAAGCCTCTGTTTTAGGGGATATGATCTCAATGTATTATGATTTTACAATAACTGTCTAAGTATGGCAAAAAAAAAAAAAAAAAAAACGTTTCCATGGTATACATTTCTGAGCTGTAAGGTTTCGTTAACGCACCAGTTCAGACAGGTAGAGGATGTCCGGTGCGGTTGTACAGATCTGGATTCCGCTGGGCAAACTCACCACCGACTGCGAGGCCGCTGCCATCGTCCCGCTGCCTCTATTCGCTAAAGGAATAAATAAAGGAACGGAGCCACATGTGCATCTTTTTAATGTTCACTGGAGACCTGAAAAACCTGTTCCATCATTACTCAAGTTTTATTGCGTTTGGTCACTCACACCCTCCGTGAGGAAAGCAGCGGTGCGCTCCTCTCTCTCTCTCTCTCTCTCTCTCTCTCTCTCTCTCTCTCAATTCAATTCAATTCAATTCAATTTCAATTCAATGGGCTTTATTGGCATGAAAGGTTCAAAAACAATGTTGCCAAAGCATCATATATAATAAATAAAATAAAAGCAAAATAAATTTTGTCCAATAACTTGGACTGTATATAATATAATTATTAGTAATATATAAATAACAGCAATATATACATTATTATTATTATTATTATTATTATTTATTTGACCACATCACATTGTGTGTGTGTGTGTGTGTGTGTGTGTGTGTTTGTCCAGATTTCTCACTGTCCCTCAGGTTGTGGCATGTTGATACATATTGGGCAGCAAGATGTACCCTGTCTCCTTCTCCTAGGAGTATTTGTAATTTTGAGAGGTCATTTAGGTCTTTAAAGTTCGAAGTTTCAGAATTAAACTTGTTTAAGTAAATGTTCCTTATTTCTCTGAATGTTTCACATTTTAGGAGGAAGTGCATCTCTGTCTCGACCTCACCTGTCCAACAGTGAGCACATATTCGGTTTTCTTTTGGTTGCCATGATTTTTTGTGTCTTCCTGTTTCAATTGCCAATGTGTGGTCACTGAGCCTGTATTTGGTTAGGGTCTGTCTCTGTTTTCGATCTCTGACAGCAAAGAGATATTTTGCCAACTCATACTCTCTGTTTAGGGCCAGATAACATTCTAATCGACTTTGGCTTTTAGTTTCTACTTCCCAATGTTCCAAATAGGTTTCTTTGCGTTGCGTTATAATTTGGTTTACTTTGATTGGTGTTTGGAGAACAGTGTTGATGTGAGACTGGTCAAAGTGTGTTTGAGGGGGGACGATTAGTCTCAGCACCAACTGATGTAGGGGACTCTTTTCTGGGCTCAGCTCTTGGATTTGGTGGGCTTTGGATTGAAGGGTGTCTCGGGGCTGGAATTAAGGTGAATGAAGAATTTAAGTGCTCTCTTTTGAATGCTAATTATCAGGGTATCTGCCTAATTCTGCTCTACATGCATTTGTTGGTGTATTTCTGTGTACCTGTAAGATGTATCTGCAGAATTCTGCATGTAAAGATTCGGTTGGGTGTTTGTCCCAGTGTGTATAGCTGTGATGACTGAGTGAACCCCATACTTCACTACCATACAGCGCAATACAGGTCCAAATAGGTAGGCAAAGCACATAACAGACACAGCAATGAAGGGGCTGGGTCTGCCTCCTCCCGGGGCAGCGCTTGCAGGTTCAATTCCTGGTCTCTGAAGGGAGTGGTAGGGACGTTAGGCACATAGCCCGGTCGTGGTCTTAGGATCACATATGTGTCTGCCGGACCGAACTCCAGGCAGGTGTCGCTAACAGAGAACGCTTGCAGGTCCCCAACCCTCTTAATGGAAATGAGCGCGATCAGCAGGGCCGTCTTTAGAGAGAGGGCCCTGAGTCCAACTGATTCTAGCGGCTCGAAGGGGGTCTCTGGAGGCCCACGAGGACCACTGAGATCCCAGGAGGGGAACAGGCTTGGCCGGGAGGGGTTCAACCTCCAGGCACCTCTTAGGAACCTGATGATTAAGTCGTGCTTACCCAAGGACTTGCCGTCTACTGCATCGTGGTGGGCCGCAATAGCGGCGACACAGCTTCAGGGTGAAAGGGGACAGCCTCCCAGAAATAAGAGCACTGACCTAACTGCGCACCTCTGTGGTTCTTCAGCACGGGAAGAACACCAATTCGTGAACAAGCGCCATTTCAGGGCATAAAGTTGCCTGGTGGAAGGGGCTCTGGCTTGGTTGATCGTGGCTACGACCGTGGGTGGTAGACCAGCTAGATCTTCCGTGTCCCGTCCAGGGGCCAGACGTGGAGGTTCCAAATGTCAGGGTGCGGATGCCAGAGCATGAAGAAAGAAGGTCTTTCCTCAGGAGAATTCACCAAGGAGGGGCTATCGCGAGGAGTACGAGATCTGAGAACCAGGCCTTGGTGGGCCAATAAGGAGCCACAAGGGTGACTTGTTCCTCGTCCTCCTTGACCTTGCACAGCACCTGTGCAAGAAGGCTCACTGGGGGGGAATGCGTACTTGTGCAGCTCCGCAGGCCAGCTGTGTGTCTGCCCCGAGGGGAGCCTCTGATCGGGCATACCAGAGCGGGCAGTGGGAGGTCTCTTGGGAGGCAAATAGGTCTACCTGGGCCTTGCCGAACCGTTCCCAAATCAGCTGGACCGACTGGGGGTGAAGCCTCCACTCTCCACCGGGCAAGCGTTGTCGTGACAGCGTGTCCGCTACCACATTGAGGTTGCCGGGGATGTGAGTGGCGCGCAGTGACTTGAGATGACGGGCGAGTCGTGACATGTGGCGGCAACGTACGGCATCGGCAGGCAAATGGGGCATGGCCCATGGCGGCAGGCTTGCATCGGGGCAGGATATGTGAGATGGCCTCCGTCTGCTTCTTCACCGCAGAGAACTGCAGTGCGAAGTCCTCGACGGTGTCGCCGAACTGGGAGACGGGGGCGTTGAGGAAGCAAGCCTTGTCGTTCTCACGCATCTCGACCAAGTTCAGACACAGGTGACGTTCCTGGACCACAAGCGTGGCCATCACCTTCCCGAGTGACTGCGCTATGACCTTCGTGGCCCTGAGGGCGAGGTCGGTCGCTGAGCGCAGTTCCTGCAACACATCGGGATCAGGACTACCCTCGTGCAGATCTTTGTGCGCCTTGGCCTGGTGGACTTGCAGGATGGCCATGGCGTGCAGGGCGGAAGCGGCAGTAAATGATGATGTCGTCCTGCAGGCCTTAGAAGGGAGCACAGGGCGACCCCACCAGGTGGTAGGGTTTCCGGGGCATAGATGGAGCGCAACAGCCCTATCCACCTGGGGAATCGCTGTATATCCATGGGCCGCTCCGCCGTCAAGGGTAGCGAGAGCGGATGAGCGAGGATGCGAGGCTGTGAGTGGCACGCAGACTCCAGGAACCAGTCATCCAGGGTTCCAGTCCAACCCCACGGTGGTGGCAGCCCGGGCAAGCATGTCGGACATCTGCGTGTCAGCCTCAGCCTGGACATGCTGGCCCGAAGGTGGCAGCCCAGGGGAGGCATCAGCCTCAGACACCACGCTCTCCGATGCAGCGCTGAGCTCATCCACCTCGAGCTCTAGAGGATAGGCAGGCCGGCCGTGAGGCGAGCTGCTGTTGCCTCAAGCATGGACGGGAGTCAGCGAGCATGCTGGGGGGTCCCCAGATCGCCTCCAGCGCCAGACGCATCGTCCTCAATCCTGTGGGAAGAAAGAACGACGTGGTTGCAGCTGGAGTGGCATCCTTTCTATCGAAAGCAAACCGCGATCACAGAGAGATCGCAGCGACCGCGATCGCAGTGAGAGCATAAACCATCAACAAACGCTGCCTCGGTGTGATCGCTGCCCAGACACACGAGACAATGCCTGTGGCCGTCTGAAGCGGAGAGCACTCTACCGCATCCAGGAACTACACAGGGGCGGAATGGCATCTTTAAATAGACGCGTCCTGAAAAGGACGTTCAATGCCGCTGTGTAAAGCTCTTTTAGAGGAAAATACTCTTTTATAGAGAAAATCACTCTTTTAAATATAACTCTTTTAACTCTCTGCACTGTTGAAGCGCCCAGAGGCAAGCTGCACTGCCGTGCAGAGAAGGAGAAAGCTGCTGAAGTGCGCCGTAGATCCAACAGCAAGCAGAGTGTCAGAGGAACAGAAGCAGGAACTGGTGTTTGACTCGCAGCTGGCTGCATACACGACCATCGGCTCCGAAGAAAATTTTTGAATGAACTCGGCGTATTTCCCCGCTTTTATACCTGTATGTCCAGGTCGGGGTATGCAAATACTGTCTGCCAACTTCTCATTGGGCTATTTTCATAGACCAGAGGCATATTCGGCACTCAAGAGAGACCCCTATTGTCGCTTCTTTGGCACGACGTCGACGTGAGCAACAGACGGGAAACATCATCCTCTCGACCCTTACGAAATGTATGCCTGTGGACTCACTATTATTGTCCCCTCTCTTCATTTCTGCAAATTATCCACAATCAAATAATATCAACAAAGACTTCTCAGAAATATATATCAAACAGATTTATTTCTAAAATTCTCCAGTTTTGACAAACAAACAAACAAACAAACAATGATGATTTCAATACAATACAATTTCATTGATTTGACAGCTCAAACACACCTAAAAGCATTTAAAGAATTCAGATGAGATAGAACCACTATGTTAGAGGCGTTGACACAAGACACTTATATCCTTTTGACTGTTTTGTTGCTTGGTTCTGTTAAATGAGTTTTTCTCGTCTGTGACTTTGATTTTCAAGAGGACTTCCATCGTAGAGAAGAGAGGATTGCATGAATGAAGTACAGCAATGTGGTAATGAAAGCCATCACCTGCAAATACAAATTAAAAATGTTATGCTAAGCTTGATGCCACTCTCCAGTTTAATCACATTTAAGGTTTGAAAAGACTGGAACCTATTTAATTGTAATTGACCCAAACAAATCAAATGTGACATTTGTTGGGTTTCCATTTGTGTATTTTTATGTGCATTTTGGGATATTGCATAAAAACTGCTGGATCAACAAACTCTCACTGCGAAATCATCAGGATTCTTATGACTTTTCTAAATTTGCCTAATTCGTATGATATCATGCTACTGCACTCGTTTCAATTATGCAACAATTACTTGATTCTGCCAGACACAACAGCTTCCTATCATGTTTACACATTCTACTGATTGGTTAAATATATATAAGGGGTTTGGGTAAGGGCATAATATTAATAAGTATGTCCTTAATGCCTCATGCGCAGAACTCACGCTTCCGCATTAGACATCAGGGAATTTGCACATGATGAAATTGTACGAGTTTATGAGAACATCATCTTGCAGGACCATATGAAATAGCCAAGTTGTAAATTATGTACGACTTTCCATGAGATTGGGTTGGCAGGATGGAAACACCAATATGCAAATCAAATCTCCAAAATGTGCGCACACACACACACAAAAAACGTATACTCTCACTTGAGGAGATACATTTTTTATTTGATAAGATGAAATGTGCATAAACTATGATGGAAACACATTTACAGAATAAACTGCTATTGAATTTAATAGGACTACATGATGGTATCAAAAAAGTTATGTGACTGACTAATTAATTCATAACTGGACTAACCAGAGGACCAATCATTGCATCTGAAATGTTGCTCTGGTCACCCTGAAATTATGGTGTTCAGAAAATCCAAAGCCTGCAAAGAGTTTGCCGAGCAAATAAGTCGAATACAAACTTGAACTGGAACTGAGGAGCAGGTTTATTGACACTTTTGAAAAATATATTCAAAAGTGAATAGGAGGTTCAGAGGTAACCGAAGCCTTCAAAAAAGACCCCTAGTGTCGCTTCAATCGACACAAAGTCGAGTGAGCGACAGAAAGGGAACAAGAGTACAAACCAGCAGACACCACAACAATGGAATCTGTCTTAATGAGATGTACATCAACTGCAAATAAAATAGATTATTTGAAAACTATCTCTTAATGTGCCATGTGAGGATGCTTAAAATGTGGGTTATTTTGTTTTTCATATGCGTTCAAAGGTTCTTTATTGAGAATTAATAGAGGTTCATTTGAAGTCACCATTATGGTGATTAGTGTTCATGTTGGTTGGACACTTGAACTTTGTTTAACAGTACAACACTTTTCTAGCCAGAGCAATATTGTTGAAGATAACAGTTGTGATGCACTAAGGAGTGAATACTTTTTGAAGAGATCAAGTACCTTATCAAGTACCATCATTCAAAGTGTAACAAATCAAAGTCATAGCTTAATTTAAAGTTTGCATTTACCATGAAAATATAATTTGTAAATAACAAAGAGAGGAGGATGCAATAATGTTTTAACAAATTGAGAACTTACTTCCTCTTATATATAGGATATAATTCTTTAATCATCAATGATTAATGACTCAGCATACAAAACACAACAATGGTGACAATCAACAAACTACCATTATAATCAACAAACTCATTTTCATATTCATGCCACAATGAACTGTGGGTATGTACATAGTACAGAACTCAACACTGGCACCCAGCATTTATTGCGGCATGAGCCTGAAAATGAGTTTGTTGATTATAACGGTTGTTACGTTTTGTATGTGAAATGTTGATGTCTGTGTGTCTTATTGTCAGCTCAAATGATTATATACTCTAAAGACAGTAACTGCTCAAATTGTTACAACAGTATTGCTTTGACCCTTCTTTATTACCATATGCAGTCTGAATTTCAGAATTATTTTCCCCAAATCATATTACAATGCCAATTTTTTTATTGTGTTTTAAGACTTCGTGAGATACACTAAACCAAATATTTTTCTCTCCATCATAATGCATTATTGTTCTTTTAAATAATATTGTGCAGGCTGAAAATAGTTTGCTGTTCAATAATGCAAAGTTCAAGTGCCTAACCAAGGTGAACATTAATCACCATAATGGTGACTTTAAATTAAAATTACATCAGCAACACTAAATAACTTTTGTACACATTTGAATAACCTGCATTTCTTAAACATCCTCATACAACATATTAAGAGATTGTTGTCCAATAATACAATTTTTTTGCAGTTGATGTACATCTCAGACAGATTCAGTTGTTGTAGTGTTTGCTGGTTTGTTCTCTTGTTCATCTTTTCTCCAATAGACTCTGCTTGTTAACAGCAGGTGTCATCACTAATGGTCAGTCATCATTCAGAGAGTGTACCTACTTGATCTCATGAACTATTTGGCCAATTAAACATTAACTCAAAATAGAGTAGTTTCAACATCAAGGAGTGTTCATTTAACACTGGGGACTTTGCTGGGTATGTTGTTTTTATAAGCAGACTTTCATGAAAGCTGTTCAATCAATGATTCACTTTGTTCAATCTTAAAGGGTAGGGCATATTCATATTTGATGAAACTGATAATTATAGACTGACTGACACCACAACGTCACATGCAGTATGTATTTACATTTACACACATCTTTATTACACAATTTGTGTCAAATAAGTACACATACTCTTCTTATCTGTGATTTCTGGTGCTGCCATTATATTGTAACCTGATTTACCAAAATGAAGTAGAATGAGTCTTACCACAGCAGCAATGTCCAGCTTGTATATCTTGATATCCGTTTTGTCAGAAACTAAAGTGTCATACTTTATAATGATGGTGACATAAGCCAGAAGCACGGAAGCACTCAGATAAAGGAATGCAGCAAAGAAATGATATCCAGCATCCTGAAGTAAGCAGAAGACAGAGAGAGATGATTTGTCATATTCAGAGTCACATCTAAGATCATACCCCACAAAACTGAGATAAAATGTGGATATTTTATTGATATTACATTTATATAAATTAAAAGGACACATGCTTCGTAGTAAATGCATTACAATTGCTGGATTTTCTTCACTGGTAAATGTACCACATCTGCTATTCACACATGAAACGGTTTCTGTCTTTTTTTCCCATTCGACAAATTTCTTTGCACTTTAAAGATGGATTACACTACATCACTTCTAAAATCTGAACAGAATCTAAAAATACTAAGTAACATACAGTTACAATTATGTAAATGGATACCACCAAAAATTGGGTATCACACATTAAGCGACTGTGGATCATTCCTGCTGTCCAGTTGATCCTATCACAAACACATGCCTCTGTTCTAGGAGACGCATGACAGATGTAAACAAACATGGATGTACGGGAGTGCTGTTGTTTATGTGGCTAGTACATTGTTCTGAGTCTCAAAATAAACAGGCCAAGCTCATTTGGGTGCGGTCTTGAGTGAAGAGCAGAGACAGCGATGCAAGTTTAAAGTGATGATTAAATGTTTTCTCCATTTTGAGTGTTTGTTTGCCATCTCCATATCTTCATGGTTCAGGGATGTGGCTGCGTGCAGTTAATTTCCATTATCATTTTTGAGTTGTGGAGCATCATACACTATGAGATTTCCTCTACAGTCTAAATTACTAAATGGGATAATTTCACTATCTCCCCAATTTGCCAACATTTTTTGATTCAAGAGTTAACTTATTCCTCTCCATCTTATGTCAACGTGTCCAGAACTCGTACATGCTCAAACCGTTAATCTTATGACTCCATTCACACATAGTATCACATCTGTACTTTTTAGGTAATGTTACAACTTCTCATTCAGGAATATAGCCATTGCAGAATTTACCAAGTAATTTAGAATGGGGTGTGTTCACACAACCGCTATACTAAAAATAGCAGACAGATTTTTTAAAAAGGCTGTATGTGTGAAAGTGGCTACTGTCGTTCAGATGAGCTCTAGTTCTGCACACTATTGCTTTTTTAAATTATTAAATGCCTTGGAAAGTAATGTTCCAGGTTCAATACAAGTTGAGCTCAATCGACAGCATTTGTGGAATAATGCTGTTTACCACAAAATTGGCACTTACAATGAAAGAGAATAAGGCCAGTCCATAGACATAAAAATACACACAGTTTCAAAAGAATAGCCACATGACGTAACATTATACTTAACATGATTTTCGTCTGATTAGCATTTAACAGATAACAAGGTTTATCAGCATTACACCATCATCAGTGGCATCTTTATCTTAGGGGCAAGCGGGCCATGGGTGTGGCACAGTTATGCAAAATACATGGCATATGTATTTTTACGTTTATTTCAGACATAATATAATTTCTGCTTCTTAAACTTGTTTTGTATACAGAATATCTGACAACTGTAGATATTATTTTGAGAAATACTATAATTATTATAGTATTAAAGCATTTATTCGTTCTAATTTTCTAAGCGTTGGGCTAGCCCGAAGTCCTTCATGTTAATCATGTCAACGTCTGGAGAATGTAATGCGTATGTGCAAGAAGCATTCATAGTAGCCTGAGGGGCATGTTACCCTTTGCCCCTTAGCCAAACAAAAGCTTTGATCAAATGTATGTCAAGCTGACAGGTCCTCAGAAATGACCACTCTTGACCTGCATAGTGAATTTAATTGGTAAGTGTTAAAAGCTCATTTTATTCTAATATGTTGTTAGTTGACTTAAAGTGCACCATTCATCATTTCAGTGAAGTGTATGCCATTGCTTTGAGGTTTTGTTGTGTTTATTATGCATTGGTTTATATTAAGTCTTTAATTTTGATTAGTTTTGTTATGCGAGTTAGTGAGATAATATGCTTGCACAGCCTTTGATGATTTGCTTATATCTGATTTGCTTTCATGTTAACTTGAGCTTTTTGGATTTAAATAAGCAGATACTTAAGAGCCTATGATTGGCTCATTATTGCAGTGATTAATATGTTTCATCTGGCAACAATTATTTAACCCTAAATGATGCAGTGTGTAGTTTCTCATTTCTGAAACAACCATGTTGAAAGACGTATCTCGTGGTCATGGAATAGGTGTTTCAGAAGGGGAAAATTATTGGACTGCATCAAGCAAAGAAAACTACTAAAGCATTGTGTAATGGGGTTCGGGAATGGAGGAGGCGGGAACCAGATCAACAAGACTTTAATTACAACACAATATCAAACTGAACTGGAACATATTAACACATGTTGGTGACACACACAGCTCTCTGTGTGATTATCTCTCCCTCACTGACATCCCCGACTCCTCCTCTTATCTCTCTCCCTCTGATTGAGCCACTCTGCCCCAGGTGTGCACCCTTACGGCCTGGCCACACCCTCCTTGTCACACAGTGGTTCCCAACCCTGTTCCTGGAGGCCTTCCAACACTACATATTTTGTATATCTCCCTTTTCTGACACACCCAATTGAGGTCTTGTGTAATGTGAGGGGAACTCGAGGAACAGGGTTGGTAACTACTGAACTAAAGAGATTGCTGAAAACACTGGAATTGGTTTAAGAACTATCCAACTCATTATTAAAACCTGGAAGGAAATTGGTGAACCGTCAGCTTCGTGGAAATGTGGTTGGAAAAAATCTTGAATGATTGTGATCAGAGATCATTAAAATGCTTAGTGAAGTCACATTGTAAAAAGTCGACAATAGAACTAGTGAAATGGTTAATAGTGAATAGTTTCACATGCACAATGCTACAAGAACTTACAGGGACTAAACAGCTGTATGGCCACAAGAAAGTAACTTGTTAGTGAGGCTTATTAGAAAAAACGACTTCAATTTGATAGGGAGCATAAAGATTGGACTGTGGAGTAATGGAAAAAGTAATGTGGTCTGATGAGTCCAGATTTACCCTATTCTAAAATTATGGGCTCATCAGGGTAAGAAGGGAAGCGCATGAAGCAATGCACCCGTTACGCATAGTGCCCACTCTACAAAGCTCTGGAGGCAGTGTTATGATCTGGGGTTGCTTCAATTGGTCAGGTCTAGGCTCAGCAACATTATGCAGCAATAAAATGAAGTCAGCTGACTGCCTGAATGTACTGAATGACCAGGTTTTCTCATCAATGGATTTTTTCTTCCATGAGAGCACAGGCATATTCCAGGACGAAATTGTGAAAGAGTGGTTCAGGGAGCATGAGGAATAATTTTTACACATGTATTGGCCACCACAGAGTCCTGACCTTCTCCCCATTGAAAGTGTGGGGTGGGGGGGGGGGGGGGGGGGGGTACATTACAGTAGGCATATATGATTAATTTTTGACTTGTGTCTGGGGAAATCAGTGAGTTCTATGGTGAAAGTTTAAACCACTGCAATAAAACATTTTAAAACTTTTCCTCATACATGCTTGAACTTATGCGGTGTGCCTGATCTTATCATGCAGAATTATCACTTCCATTATAAGTACTGTAACCGTGATTTTTGCTTTATTTTAAAATAAACAAGGGACATTTAAAACATTTTTGGGGTTATCAACATTATGCCATAAATGCTGCTGATTGAGCTTATCTTTTATTGAACCTGGAACATTCCTTTAACATGGTTTATTAACTAAAAATTAAAATTATACTGTCATACTGAACCCGTGATTTTTGCTTTATTTAAAAAATAAACAAGGGATGTTTCAAAAAATATTTTTTGTTTATCAACATTGTCATAAATGCTTCTGATTGAGCTTAACTTTTATTGAACCTGGAACATTCCTTTAACATGGAGGTTTATTAACCAAAAATGAAAATTATTCAGTCACCCTAACATTATTCAAAATCTGTATGACTTTCTTTTCTATGTGTAGTGTAGTGGTAGTTTCCATAGACCATGGTAATACTATAAACTGATGCTTCTTACCAGGCCAGGCCAGTTGCTTCTCTGGTTTGCACCAGTAATGAAAATGAAGAACCAGATAGTGGTGATTAGGAAGCAGAAAATGGCCACAAACATGACCCAGCCCAGAGGATTTTGTGGGATCACTTTGGTGGAGGCTACCAGGGTCCACACCAATCCACCAAAAACCTAGAACAAACAAAACACACATCAAGATGTTTCAAGACGCTCCTTGAAAATATATGAATACAGAATTTTCCCAGAAAAGTGTGTGTGTGTGTGTGTGTGTTTATTTATCACACACACACACACACACACACACACACACAGCAGTTGTGTTCAGCAGTTGTGATTGTGTGTGGCACAATCACAACATTGTTTGTTGAGCGTCCTGAAACCACTGGCTTAACCAATGGCATGGGTTTAGAGTAGCTATCTGTTTGGCCAACCAATGGAAGATGAGAAGTGTTCTGGAAACCTGTTTACTGAAAGTAGTGGGGCAAAGATTACATAAGCTTTAAATTGGCACGAAGACACTGTACCTTTAAAAGCAACTGTATTATTAAAAATGCTGATGTTTTCTCAGCAAAGTCAAACAACTCTGATGTCACACTTGTCGACTGTTTTGCTGAAATCTCGCTCTCTTCAGTAGGAGGTAGGTCACTCTTGCAGATACAAATCGTGGAGGAGTGAAAGACATAACGACTCTCTCTGAATCTCCCCGTCACAAAAAAAGCTTGCCAAAATAACAACAGGAGTACCGCCAGAGACTATTTAGCAGAGACTATTATTAAAATGAACGGGAGAGATTGGAATGCCCAACGGTCAACGGATTTAGAAAAGAAGTCCTGCCTTACAGGTAAAAGAGCCAATTACCTTTTAGATACAGACATTTACTGACAATTAACTTGAGAAAGGTGCATTAACTATACAAGCCTGGAAAATTGATTTTGTGGAATCTGTGGTAAAGAAGCACAATTTATACCAGTGCTGTCAGATTTTTACTGCTGATTGGAAATGTGTTATTTCCAATCAGCATATGTTAAAGAAGAAGCTCATTGGTCACTTGACGAACACAAGAGCTCTCCTCTGAGACAGAATGATTTTTTCTAACAATTTTTTTGTGCTTTTCCTGGTGCTGAAACCATTAACTGAGCAGGGAGTCCCGATAGTCAAGAGATCACTGACCTCCAGCTGTCAGACGCTAATGCTCTCCATCTCTCACCTACTAACTGGCCATTATGTAAATAAAGCTTACACCTTAAAAATCGCTGGAAAACTTGTTTAGTGTGACACCGTCTTAAAGAAAAGTGTACACTACATGACTTCAGTTCATCTCCTTTCATGTTTTGAGTCGGCAACTGGTTCATAACAAGAAGTCTCAGATCTCACGACAAATGGCCGTGTATTGTGCGCACTCCTGTGACATGCCAAGACTAGTCGCAGATGGTACGATGGATTTCAAACCTGCTTGATACCTAGATATTGTGTCGTCAGGTGTGCGTACTGTCCCGACTAACCAATGAATTACAGTGAGATTGCAATAGGAGAGCAATGTATTGGGAAGTAGTAGACAAAAATAATTAAGAAAATTCCATTTGAAATGGGATGGCACTAATTATGGCAGTTTTTTTTTTTTGCCAGTTATTTGCAGATTTAAAGGAAAATAAGGGTACGATCTGAAAATTTTAAAAAGCAAACGCATGAACATGCACAATAGCAACATAGATATTAGAAGGACGCACATTAGAAGTTCAGTTACAGGTATTGCACTAAAATAAGTCAGAATTTGCTCTAAACGTCATGTTTTCGTATAATTAAGAGAAACTGTGTGCCGTTTTTTAGAACTTCCTCTTCTTTTATGTTTTTGAGCTTTATTATCATGCAGTAATACACTGACTGATACACAGACTCCTTGAATACAAGTGGTCAAAAGAGATGACCAGGTGTAATGGTGATGTGTCTCACTTGCACACATGTGATCAGATCACCCAAAACGCATCTTAAAGGTTGACCCAAAAATGAAAATTTGTTGATAATTTACTAATTTAGGATTTCATTTCAGGCCTCCTCCTTTAAACAACGCTAGAGAATGTACTCCATTTTTTGATGGTCTAAAATGCATATTTAGGGTGCATCAAAATAATATTTTATTTGTTGACTCCAGTCAACTCAGTTGAGTTTCTATTGAACAGATTTAATGGGTGTAGCAGGAATTAGTTATGAAATTATGTCACCTGAATGCTTTTCACTGAATAATTGTGTGAGGAAATAAACTACCCTTCCATGTATACCAATATTCATTCTGACATTCAGGTCCTGTATAAATTAATCTGTTAGATCATACTGCATACAGATCATTTGAGTATAACTGATTATGGCACAGTTTGCACCCTCATTCCCTACAGAAAATGTATCTCTTTCAAGTTCCCCACAACACTTGTTCAGTGGTATATTTGTCTAAATTCATTTCGGACCATCTCTGTTTTTACATATTTATTAATTAATTTATCCTTGCTGGGCTTAATTATGTTTATCCTCTTTGCAAGTAAACCCATATTAAATGTAGTCTGGGTCGTATTGTCTTTTACCTTGTGTTGTTTTGTTCAATGTTCTTGAGGATGAGGGCATGGCAAGCAATCCTTCTATTAGCATCTATCTAATTTGGCCTGCTTTCATCAAGTGGCAGATGAATATGCACCAAAATACCAATACACTAAATTTCGAACAATATAGTTTGATGCATGGTCTCTGATGCCGTCAACAAAAGATATGGGAAACCCTTTCTCCTTGATAAGCCTATATATATTGCTATCCTAACTATGCACTATATACTATGCATTAACTAACTTGGCATTATAAAGTTAGTTGCATTGAAATTTGTACATTTGAAACACTGCCGTCCACTGCTCGTTCAGAACAGACCCCTTTTCAGTTTGTGACCCATCAATTGAAAACCACTGAGATAAAGCACAATGAGCTGAGTTGTCATATATATAAATATTTTCAGTCCTAACCTGTCTAAACAGTCCCTCTATTTTAATATTATTTGCTAGGGCCACATATTCAACACGCCCTTTTAAAACGCTTAACAGCTTGCACAAACCAGAACTTCAGAGTAATAGTTATTTTACAAGGAGCCCAGCCCCACAGTATACATTATTACATAATAATTCTGGATTTTGTAAACCTCGTTTAACTTAACTCTTTTTATCACACAGGCAGTAGGAACCTGTGGTTTCAACATTAATTAATTTAATTATAGTGAAATAAATTTATTAAAATATAGTATTCGTCAAATTTTGCATGTTGCATAGCAACTGCATGGATCCAGAGGTTTAGTCTTCAGATGTGTAAAGAGGTATAATGACAGGAATCCTTAGCTATTCGCTAAAGCAATTGTTACAATGCTCAATACAGTTTCTCTTTTGTGAGAATGTTGCCAAAAATTAATACTTATGGAATACATGAACAAAATACATTTAAATGTCACAAAGTGTGTCACACTATAAAATCTGATTAGCCAAGTTCATTCAAAATGTTTATGGGAAACAACTGCTTTGACTCACCCTGGTTGTCTTACATGTTACACAGTTTTAGACACACATGTTAACTGGGACCTCACAAAAGCAGAGGCTTCCCATAAAACATTTGGTCTGGTTGTACATAGTTTATCCCTGTCATCTCTTGCAATGTTCCAGAATCCTATTACAATTCTCCCTTAACCATGAACTCCATTCTGTCTCACTTCCAAACTTTGAAACCACCTGGAAAAAAATGTATTAGGTGGTAGATAATTTAGATGTTTTACATTTATAGTCCCAACTACTGATTTGATCTAAAGATAACCTCACTGGTTGCATACTTACAAATTCTGGAATGAAGAAAATATCAGGCATGGTGGTAAAAATCTGACCGCCACTGGGAAGCACGCCATTATTCACAGAAGAAGTCATTGTGTGTATTACTGAAGAGTGAACAGGTTTCCAAAAAATGTTTGAAGCAAGACTTTTTAAACACTTCCCTCATTCATAACGCCCCTCCCTATATCCTGTTTTCTGGATGAATTGCACTTGTCATTATTCAGATCTGGAGTTTCAGGGACCTCTTTGTGTGTTGTGTAGAACTGGACTAATTACATTACTCAATTAATGAAAGGTTTTCTGAACAATTTACTGTAGTGCAATCTCCAAATATTTCATCAACTCATTGCAAAAGTAAAATCTCTGTAAATTAAACATTTTCTTAACACATTATATAAAATCTCAGTAAATGTTTTCTCGACACATTATAAAAGTAAAATCTCCATAAATTTAAAGATTCCTCAAAACAATACGAAAGCAAAATATCTAAAAATTGAATGTTTCTTCAACACATTTCAGAAGCATGACAAAAAGCATGAATCTTTCCATTTGATAATATAAAAACTTCCACTCTTCGGGAAATTATTTCTACTAGATGTTGGAACATGGCTGTGGGGATTTTCTCCCATTCAGACAAAAGAGTATCAATAAGGACAGGCAATGACATTGGACAATGTGGCCTGGCTCAAAGTCTGCGTTCAAATCAGGATGCGGTCAGGATGTGTGTGCAGGACAGTCAAGTTCTTTCACACTGGACTCAATAAACCATTTATTTGGACTTTGTGCACAGGGGCATTGTCATGCTGGAATAGAAAAGGACCCACCCCAAAGCATTGCAACAATGCTCAAAGCACACAATTTTAGGCCATTGTATAAATATTTGTCCTCACAGAAATTATTGTAATGTGTACTAGCATCTATATAGTTATTGTTGTTGGTGTGAGTGCTTTTGCATAAAATGTTTGTATAATTTTTTTCAGAATTCATTCAGGCAAATTGTAGTACACCTAAAACAGATATATAGTAACACAAAGGCCGTGCCTTCCCCTTTGTGAATACGAATACACTCTACGAGGATTCTGGCATCATTGTGGGCACTGGCCAACGGCACCTCTCTAGCAGACATCTGCAGGGCAGTGGGCTGGGCAACACCCAATACCTTCACGTGATTTTGTGATCTCCAGGTTGAGCCCTGAAAGAATAGGCAAGGAAAAGAACACCTTCCCCAACACGAATAATAGCATTAGTTGGTCCCAGCCGTACCTAATAAACATAGAGAGAAAAGGCCACGGCTGGCGCGTTAGTTACGTCTTGTCCCCCCCTCAGGGATGTGGGGAACTACATGACGTTCAGCAGTTGTGGCATTTCGTATAGGGACCCCTAGTGTCACTACATTGACACAACGTCAAGTGTGTGACAGAAGGGGAACACCTTGGTTACTGTCATAACCTCCGTTCCCTGATGGAGGGAACAAGACGTTGTGCCCCTCTTGACACAATGCTGTGCTACCCACTGGAATGTCTAGGACCCTGTCTCGGCTCCTCAGCACAAAAAACTAAATGAGTGGTTGCGAGCCAACTCCTTTTATACCCGTATGTCCGGGGAGTGGTGTGCAAATTCCACTCGCCAATTCTCATTGGCCTTTTCTCAAAGATCAGAGGTGTTTGGGGCTTTCAAGAGCGACCCTTAGTGTCACTACATCATACAGCGTCTCGTTCCCTACATCTGAGAACAGAGGTTACGACAGTAACAGAGACATTTCAAAGTAGTTTCCTCAACACTGAGCTATTAGTTAGTAATTCATACACTGATTCCCCTTGAAAATGTAAACCGTGTCCTATCAGAACATTGCTCTGTTTGTTTGAGTATCCTGACTAGCTCAACACTGGCTCAACTGATGGCGTGAGTTTGGAGCAATGACAGTGATTGTTTTGGAAACCTGTTTGAAAATAGTCTTAATTTTTGCAATTCCATTTTTAGTGTCAAAGCAATTACACACTACACTTTTTAAGATCCAGCAGCAGATTTTCTGTATGTGCTGTCTGTGTAAAGTCAGCAGTGTCATTTCAAATTACACTTTTAATAGTGATATTGGTGTGTCGGAAAGACCGGCTCTTTACAGAAACTAACCTTTGTCTGACGAGCTTGCAGATCTTATATCTGAAGAAGGCACACGCCTTATTGCTCATGGGAAAACTTGTAGTGTTACACAGCTCCAAACAATGCCTGTTTGTTGCTGTTCTGGTCTGGTTGCCAAGGGTAACAATGACATGAAATGTTTATGAACGATATGTTTCTCTAATGCTTCTACGGGTAGCCACTGTTCACCATCACTTTTGTGTAAACAGAAGAGGGGAAAAACAACCCATATATTTCAGTCAGACCAGTTAAATGGTAGCCTAGTAGTTATTTAACTAGTCTAATAACACCAAGTTTAAAGATTTTATCTAAGGTAGGGGTGACCTATGAACACAATGGTAACTGGTTGTAGAGGGTGTAACTTAATTATTATTAATGTACTTTAAGTAACTTTGCTAAATAGCCAGGAGCAAAGTTCAGCATGTGTGGCTTAAACAGCCCTTTTGTACAGGTATATTTCAATATTAACAATCCAAATGGAGTAATACAAATGAGATCTTTCTACAGGTCTGGGTAATATTCTGCTTTTTCAAAGTATATTAAAGCAATATCACACAAGCAAGAGTACTGTTATATTGAATTTTCAACACAACAGCATGATTGCAAATGTTATATTGCTTAATGCAACAATTTTAGAAACAATACATTAGGGCGGCTGTGGCTCAGGTGGTAGAGCGGTTTGGCCACTAATCGCAGGGTTGGCGGTTCGATTCCCGGCCCACATGACTCCACATGCCGAAGTGTCCTTGGCCAAGACTCCCAATGGCAAGCTAGCACCTTTCATGGCACCTCTGCTGTCATTGGTGTGTGAATGTGTGTGTGAATGGGTGAACGAGTCACAGTGTAATGTGCTTTGAATACCGTTAAGGTTAAAAAGGCACTATATAAGTGCAGACCATTTACATCTTATTAAGTAACTTACATTTTAGACACAATATGGTCAGATATTTTGTCTATTTTTGAGACAAATGAAAATAGCAAATGAAAATATTAAAATATAACATCAAATTATTAGACTTAATAAAAATTACAGAACATTATCAATGTTTTAACAACTTTATTTAATTTAAATTTATAACAAACATCACATTTATATTTATCATTATTTAATGTGTATTAACTCCATTTGCTGTTTCTTTGTTTTCTGCCATTGCCTCAGCCAAGCACAAATGAACACTGTCTGTGACTGCTTGTGCCTTTTAGTATTTCTATGCATTAACATGAGCGGAAGAAGAACTATTTCCTATTCAATGCAACTATTTGCTAATATTAATTTGTTTCACCTCAAAGCTTATGATAAGAATTTGTTTTATTCTAAACAAATAATAAAATCACTAATTTAAAAAACTTTAAAATCTATATATTTTTATTATCCTATTATCAGTATTGGAAGTATCAATACTTTAGGATCAATCTGCCGATCCCTTGAAGTGACATAGATCTGTTATATTAAATATCACCACCCTTGGAATGCAATTTGTCCAATCAGATTAGAGGACTGGAACTAACTATTTGTAACGTAGTTCAAGGGCAAAGAGGAGGCGAGAAACAGCTGGACGATATAAATAATATTTTAATGATAAACTTAAAACAAAGGACAAACACACACATGACGGACATGTCCGTAAATGCTCTCTCTCATCGCACCACCGTCTGCCATCGGCCTTTATCCCTCTCGGAGGCTTGATTAGCCTGATACGGGACCTGGTGTGTATCATCACAACCCGGCCCTGCCCTCCGCCCTGCCACACTATTGTAATAAAGATTTTATTGGATAATAACTATAAACACACCACCACAAAGATGCTATTATACTTGAGGTGCAAGTTTACACAGTTTCTTTCAATTTTTCTGGAATTTAATGAAAATGTTTACTCAAAATGATCTCTATCTAAGCAATGCATGTATGTGTGTGTACATGTTTATACTACATTGTAGGGACCAAATGTCCCCACAAGGATTGTAAAACCTGAGATCACCTACCTTGTTTGGCCCAGCCAGCGGTCCCCATGGCTTATTAAACATACTAAACCATGTTTTAAAAATGCAAAAAGTTTACTGTGAGGGTTAGGTTTAGGGGATAGAAATTATCATTAGATCTTTATAAAATCCATAAAATGCATAAAAGTCGATGGAGAGTCCGCACAATGATATAAAAACAAGTTTGTGAGTGTGTGTGTTGACTTTGGGCTCCATTTTTTTTTCTGTCACCACAACAGCAGGTTACTCGGGCTTGCCATCTTAATAACTTGGGTTTCCTTTGCAGTTCAGAAATATGAACACCCTGGAATCCCTTCCATTCAAACTGGCCCTAAACACACCCGCGCACACACACTTAAATACTATTATCTTCTATAAATGATGGACTGGTGAAGTTTACTTATTACTGTCATATGACGAGCCTGTTAATGTTCTGTTACAGATTGAGGATAGAAAAATAAATTACAATAGGGGGTGGTTTTTGCGCATGCACAGTGTGGGGGCGGGGGCAGAGCGAGAGGGAAATTAATTAGAAAGCAACAGCAAATCTGGCTGATGCAAACATTCAAAACTCCAAGGAGGACAAATGGCTGAGAAACAGACCATGAGAAAAAGGTCAGATGAATATAATCTAAAAAAGACGGATTATGAGAAGTAATCCAAAGGAGCACTGAAGGGAGGAGGGGTGTGTTTGTTTTAGCAGTTGAGTTCGAATATCAACAGCGTTTCTCAGGTATTGCTGAGTGTACCTTTAAGTCATGCATTTTGTTCCAGGTACCTGCCAATTACAACTGGATGAGCAGTGCGTTCTCAGGGAAGGAACTAGGTAACGGATAGGGCGGAATTTTACCAGGTTAATTTTAAAAGATGGAATGTTGTCTCACCTGTTCTGTATTGTTTCTCTATAAACCCTGGGAGTGTGGATACAGAAACTTGCCAGGGGGAAATAATACTTTACTGGTCATTATCTACTGCATTATTTCCCTTCCCTCAACACAAACAATCCTGTCAAATCTCAACACACTGAAAACGTCTAGGTTACGGATGTAACCTCCATTCTCTGATGGCGGGAACGAGAAGTTCTGTCGAAGAAGTGGCACTAGGGGTCTCTCTTGAGAGCCTTTTGCATCTCTGATTTATGAGAAAAGGCCAATGAGAAATTGGCAGACAGAATTTGCATGTCCCGCCCCCTGGACATATGAGTATAAAGGGAGGGAAATGCGACTCTTTCATTCAGGATTTTTCTGAGAAGCCAACAATGAGGATCGGCCGCAACAGTGGCTCGGTTCAGCGACGTGGCCGGGAGGACACAATGTCTCGTTCCCTCCATCAGGGAATGAATGTTACATCCATAACCTAGACGTTCCCCGTCTGTCGCTCACTTCGACGTTGTGTCGCACCAGCAGCGCCTTTTCTCTCTCTATGTGTCTCGCATAGAGTTAAAGCGGCTTGCTATCATACACATCAGGGAAGGCGATCTTTCCCAGATCTTTCCCAGTTTTCCCAGACTGGGGGAGGTAAAGAGTGGTGAAATACATCACATGGGCTTTTAGGTCACATGTGGAGGGTGGCGCGGTGATAGATCCTACCTCATTGGGAGGGAGGAGTTCCTAAAAACACGGCAACCGGGGGTCCGTGAGGACTGCCCAAGGGAGACGCGGGTCTGCTCGCAAGGGGACCGTACCGCGGAAAATACACACAGGGGGATACGTCAATGGAGAAGCCTGTCCTGTGGAACACCTATTCTAGTACAGGGTAAATTAAGTACCCGCATTGGTCTTGGTCAGTGAATTCCTCCGCTAAATTTGTGGACCAGAGGGCTATGGAGGAGTCATCCAGGGAGCCAAGTTAGTGGGATCTCCTGGGGTAAAAGCACACAGTATTACATCAGTGGAGGGAAAAGGCGCTAGGTGCAAGCGGTCCACCCGGTCAGTTGTCACCGTGTTACAGAGTTTCTACCGGCTCAGACCTGAGAAAACACGGGACGAAACCAACTCAACCCTGAGATTGTAAAATCTCATAAGGGAACTGGGTGTTGCCCAACCCACTGCTCTGCATATGTCTGCTAGGGAGGTGCCTTTGGCAAGTGCCCACGAGGATGCCACACTTCTCGTAGAGTGTGCTCACACTTGCAAGGGGGCGGGCACGGCCTGGGTGTGATTGGCCAATGCAATGGCATCAATGACCCAGTGGGAAAGCATCTGTGTGGAGACAGCGTTCCCTTTCCGCTGTCCACCAAAGCAGATAAAGAGCTGCTCAGAACGTCCAATGCTCTGCGTGTGGTCCAAATAGATATGCAAAGCACGTACCGGACACAGCAATGAAGGGGCTGGGTCTGCCTCCTCCTGGGGCAGCGCTTGCAGGTTCAACACAATGTCGAAGTGAGCGGCAGACGGGGAAGCCTATTTCAACATAATTAGTTATTAAATCATTTAATGTCTAGTTCACTACAGAACTTTATGATGTAAGTGTGTATATGGCATATGTTGATGATTTAAACAGTTAACAGTTAATATTATTCTGGTAAGTTGGTAGATCAGAAAACACACACACACACACACAGACACACACACACATGTCTTTAAAGTGATGAATTTTAACTTTGTAACCACATTAAAACATTGACCAAATAGAATGGTGCCAGGTAAATTCAGTTATTGCAGAATCAATATACAGCATGCTCTCTCTTTATCCATCAGAGCCCTTTTGTTCCTCCTTTGATTCTTTTACTTCAAGGTGTGTCAAAACCTGAAAGAGACTAAGGGAATATGTTCCTAAGTGTACGAGATGTTTTATAGGAGTGGAGTATGTTTAAATGAGAGGTGTGTTAAAGACAGAGGGGTGTGTGCTGAAATCATTTATGCATATGTGTGAGAAAGAACACTAGCTAGAAAGAGGGAGGGAGTCCTATGAGGAGGAGTGGTTCTTAAAAATAGAGCATTATTTAAGGTGCGGGCAGCCATGTGGGATCGTTCAAAAGCTCAGGGTAGAAGGAAACACACAGCCAATGTATGACCAATCAAAACTAGTCCAAACTAGCCCAATACCAACACTCCCTAAGCAAATATATACATTATACTAATGTATACTGTACATTTTTAGATTTCATTTCAATTGTAGTCCTACTGTATATAATGTAGACGGCAGCATAAATTTTTTCTAAAAATGATACAGTGTCATCAATGCCAAATCCATTGTAATATTTACAAAGTAACTAAATGCAATGCTTAATGGCAATGTATTTCAACTGAGATTGGACGGTCAAGTTGCTTAAACCATATAGAATAATATGTTATGTAATATACAAACAAAGCTTCTTCATATGTATTGCCTGTATTTACCTTATTTCTGCTGACACTCTATTTCACCTATAAATTCCCTTTATAAATGCAGTAGTGACATTTGTTAGGATAGATTTGGATTAATACTATTTTTTTTTAGTTTTTATTTAAATGTAAATTAAAATGTATGTATGTGTATATAAGTATTATATAAATGAAATAATTAATACAAAATGTTCTAATTTGTGTGATATGTCAAACACTGGTATAGTGTGTTTCACCATAGTTAAGTCATCTTGCTGGGCAGGGTGTGAGAGAGATTACACAACAGCAACTACAACAGCAAAACTATGTATTTGTGTTACATACATATGATCAAAACATTAAATACAATTTTTTCCAAAGATTTATTTAATAGATTTTTTTAAAAGATATGATTAACTAGATTGTAGAACAGTTTGTTTCTCTGATCTGGCATTTCTGGTATTGATATTGTGATTCATGCTGACAGGACACTTGGCTTCAGAAAGAACAAGGGTGGCACATGATAGGCCAGTCTTTATTGCTGGGCACTGCTGATGAGGTCATAGGTGACCTGTGTGATGTCAAAGGCTTGATGCGTGTATTGGTTTGACAGCATCGTTTCTACTGAGTCTTTTTAGGAAGGGCTATAGATGAGATGGGCACGTTGAGACTCCACCTCTTCATCAGCCCAGCAGTGAGCGGGCATCTCTGCAGAGTACAACAATGGAAACACACTGTCCATGTATAAGACAAACATCTGCTTTAACACATTAAAGTCCCTCTGCAATACACACAGACACATGCATTGTAAGTCAAAAGCATGCCAAAAATATTGAGACTTACAAACACACACATATAGTATGTGAAAAGCATACATAAACACATAAAAATCCCAGTAGTGTAAAAATCTTCTAAAAAATATGCAAAAACGGTACCTTAACAGATCTTCTCAGGTTCCTCTCTGACTCTGTCCATGACTTCTGTAAAATCCAGTTTTGCCACCCTTGTGTTATGCTCATTTGTGTGTGCCTCACCCTAAATGCATCCATCAGGTCTGGCTGATCTAGAACATCAGGAAAGGAATCTATAACTGAACTGCAGATCAGATCTAGGATGAAGATCAAAACACAACTATATTGGCAATACCAAGAAATAATTAAAGTACATGAAGTAACATGTAACCAGTGTTGAGTAAAGTTACTTTTAAAAGAAACTTGTTAGAATATTGTAAAAATAGTAACTTAATTAATTACTTTTTTTCTCACAACCACTTTCTCTTCTGCTATGCAATACATTCCATACAAATAAGCCATGCATTGCATACAAGAAAGAGACATTACAGGTACATTACATTCTAGCTACTGTACAACACTCATGTCAAAACAACATAGTAAACAAACAGATATTTAGAAAATAGGTCTTCACCTCATATTTATAATAAAGAATCAATAACATGAATATGCATGATTTGTTTTTTCATCAACATGGCAGCCAAAATGAATCATTTTAAATAGTCTCTGTCCTCACACTCTGTAGAACTACAATGCCAATCATGCACTACATCTCCTCATCGAAATTTGCACACTTTTACTCCTGATTTCTCACAATACAGGGACAGTATAGGTGTACAAAAGCAATACGTTACTTTATTTAAAAAATATTATGGTCTAAAATATGCTCTCCGCTCTTAAAAATGTGTTCCTATCTGTTGAAATTAACATATTAACATACCAATAATAAATGCTGTAAAAGTATTGTTCATTGTTAGTTCATGTTAACTTATGTTGGTAACTAATGTTAAAGGAATATTCTGAGTTCAATACAAGTTAAGGTCAATAGACAGCATTTGTGGCATAATGTTGATTACCACAACAAATAATTTAGACATCCCTTCTATTCTTAAAAAAAGAAGAGGCAAAAATCAAAGTTACAGTGAGGTGCTTACAATGGAAGTGAATGGGGCCAAGTTTTGGAGGGTTTAGAGATAAAAAAAATTTAAGGTCATAATTTTATAAAAGCACATACTTTCTTCTGTTAAAATGAATGTTTTATTTGAGCTGTAATTTTTGTTTAAATTGTAATTTTTACAGTTATTTTAGGGTTTGTTGACATTACATCGTCATGGCAACAAAGTTGTAAAATTGGATGTAATGTTACATAGAACTGGTTAGTAAGCAATTTTATCACACTAAAATCATGTAAACATGCATATTTTGTGTATCTCTTTTGGCTATATTTTTGTATTCACTTCACCCACACTTCAATTGTAAGTGCCTCAATGTAACCCAGATTTTTGCTTTTTTAAAAGAAAAGGAGGAGGAAGTCAAAATACTTTTTGAGGTAATCAATATTATGCCACAAATGCTGTCAATTGAGCTTAACTTTTATTGAATCTGGAATATTCCCTTAACAAATGGAAACTTATTGTAAATTGCAACTGAAAATTTTAATAAATATAGTATTTTAAATAAAAGGCCAATTTGATCTACTGGGTTAAGATTACTGGAATGTGTTTGTGAAAATATGAGATGGTAATGGACAAATGTTCTTTTGTCTTTCTGGGTTTAGGTAGCAGGCCATGCATGTCAACTGGCTGGTATTGACATGTGATGGTTTAAACTTTAAATATCATTCTTGCAAAGATTTTATGAAATGTAAGAAATGATTGCTTACATTTCTTATGTAGGTTACACCCAACTCAAACAAAATCCCAAGGTCAGGGGTTTTAGTGTAGTTTAGTCTTACCCTTGGGGAAAAGCTCCAGGCCTTTGTGCTCTTTAAACTGTAAATGGCACTGACTGTGAATACTCAAAACCTGACAAGAATTTTTTTAGGTCAAACTTCAAAAGTGAGTGAGAGAGAGAGAGAGAGAGAGAGATTCAACAGTTCTGAACCTGTTCTGTATTTATTTTTATATTTGTTAAATTTGTTAATTATAGATTAAGGTGTAGTTCTTTTTTTTACACAGCTTCTGCTTTGAGAGAGAGAGAGAGAGAGAGAGAGAGAGAGAGAGAGAGAGAGAGAGAGAGAGAATGGCATTATGTACACAACTGAATATCTGTGTCATAAACACCATTATGCAATTAACTATCATTTTGAAGTCAAAGGTTTTTGAATGTGCTTTAGAATTGTTTCAAAGTTTACAATGACTCATTCTGAACTGTCAAAAGAAAGATGGGCTGTGTACAAATGAATGTTATTCTATGATACATACTAACATACTAAAACACTTCCTTATCCTCCCTTACCGATTCCATTCCACAGTGTAGAGAAAGAATTCCAGCGACAAATATTTTACAGATACTGAGGGTTAATTTATATATTTGAGTTTAGTTTGTTCACCAGACTCAATACTCAAATATTCTAGTATATTACATGTATGTCCGTAAATGATCTTTCTCTCTCGCACCCCCGTCCGAAATCGGCCTTTATCCCTCTCTGAGGCTCAATTAGCCCGATAAGGGACCGGGTGTGTATAATCACGAACCGGCCCCGACCTCCGCCCTGTCACAGTGTGTATGTGCATTTGCATGTGTATGTGTATATGTTTTTGTCAGTGTCAGTGCCAGAAACTAACTTTCAGGGGCAATATTTGGCCCCAGTATTTGATCTTTACCAGATCACATGTGTTCTAATCATATAAAAATGTCAAGTACTTAAATGTAATCAGATGTATTCATGTAAATTCTCCATCTGTGTAATTATACATTATTTTTAATCAATAAAATGGATAACTTGGCCTAGAAATATATCAGATGTTAAAAATAAAACACAGAAGAACTCATTATAGGGGCATAGTGAAGTACGGGGGCATTTTTGCCCAAAAACCCTGTTAATTTCTGACCATGGTGTGTGTACCAGCCAAGGCAAAATACTGAGGCTCTTTGGAATAAAAAGATCCCAGACTGGCTCAGTAAAGATAAATAATGATCCTCCATGCTTAACCTCAATTACACAAATTCGAAGCAGTACTGATCTAGAATCAGGGAAAGACATTCCTCCAGAAGTCTGGATAGAGTGGAGGGTCTGAAGCCTGGAGGAATGGCGCCCATCGCTGCCAACATATCCGTGGCATCTATCTGCACAAACAGCACATTTCAGTATGTGTACATGACAGTCTGTTGTGCAGTTAAGAGGGGAGTATAAAAGTTTTTGTATATGTGTGTTAGTTTGTAAGTTATTAAGAGTGCACTAAAACAGAATATAGCTCAGTAACAGCTTTCCAAACTGTGTTCCAATTGGATGTTATGCTAGATGGAAAAGAGACAGAATTTTTCCATTCCTCTATAAAGCATGTATATTAATTGAATTAAGTTTAACTCTTTAATTCAGATATAGCCTATATAAATTGTGCGCTTTGTTCACTCCAAACAGATACACAAAAAAATACTTTGAAAAGCAATGATTCAGAGAATGTGAAAACTATGGTGCCATCTAGAGGAGAAAGAGGGGTATCACCTGGACTTTTCTTCCTCACTCTCCCCCTCATCCTCATCATCATTCTCTCTCACACTTTCCTGTTGAGAAGGCCATCTGGGAACACACAGTTTAAGTACATTAAAAGACTGAATGTTCTAACATCAAAAATCTGATATCCTGCAGTAACTTATATGAGTCTTTCTTGAGATTTAATACAGTTTATTCATTCAAAAATTTCATTAATATTTATAAAAGTGTACAACCTTGAATGATCCCAGACAGCTGTGGAATATGCTCCAGACTTATCATTAAAATACAACAATGTACTTGTAATAAACAAACACAATGAATGTTTAAAAGATCCACATCCAGTCTGCTGAAAAAGCTGCCCCTTCCTAGTGCTGACTTCACACTGAGTACCCATGATATTAGGCACACATTCAGGAAGGTTTTGGGCACCAGACCCTTCTGTCCTTTCGAGTTCGGAGTCAGCCACCATCCATCCTTACATTTGAGAGAACTTTCAAAACCTCTCCTTTCTGGAAAACCATTAAAACACAACAAATCCATGAGTCCATGAAAATAACTACTGTTCAATGCAAGTATTTTTTCATTAAGAATAACTACCTGGATACTGAGGTCTCCCTCCTCCACTCTAGTGAATGCACTAAGAGCAACATAGCAGACAGAATGGACCAATATCTGTACCCTCATCAACACTGTCTGCATAATCATCATCATCATGAACTTCTTCTTCCTCTAAACTCTCATCTTCTTTATCACTGACTTCCTCCTCTCTCTGCATGAGATGAACTAATCCAGCCAATCTACATACAAGGAAATACAGACCCTGTAATATATCTGACCACCGTTTGATGAAAAACTACTTAGACATAAACATGTTCCTAAACATAAAAGCATAGCAGACATGGTGCCTTCAAATTTAGGCCAAATTGTTAGTAAAAAGAGACATATGTGATCTGGCTACATGCCATATTGGTGTAACTTCTGATGTTCAGATTTCTTTGTAAAGTTTTTCCAACATGATATGAGATTAGTTTTCAATAAATATAGTATTTATTAAATGGGTATGATACCTGAAAAGAATCAGGTGTTCAAGTTTTCAGCTTTTCTACGAACAAGCCTTCCCTGACCCTGGGCAAATTTTAAAACTCTTTACAGATTGTTGGATGGAAGGAGAGATAACTGATCTGGGATCCAAACTGGTCAGGTCTATTATTGTATATCTAATTACTTTTTTGTCAAAAAAAGTTGTGCAATACATTACATTTTAAAATATTGTAATCAGAGTACAGTTACTGACTTTCAATTAATTTAATTACGTTTAACTACATAGGGTTATGCTGATATCTGATAACTATTGTTTATGTAGAATTTATTGTGTTTTAGAAAGTAACTTGAAAGTACCTTTTCAGTTAAAGCTACACTATGTAAATTTGTATTTATTTTTTTGTTAATACTATTATTAACGTTATTAATGAGAGGTTGCAACAAAACTCCATCTTCCTAACCATCTATTTACTTTACCCGAAAGCACTTTGATTATCCTATAATACTTGTAGTATATTATAAATATTTTAGAGCTGTCGGGATGGATTTTGTGGGAAATTGCATACAAACAAAATAGATAGAATAATTATGGTGAATTCTCCAAGAATCTTTGATGATCTGCCAACAACAAAGAAAACTGTGTCCAGGTGTACCTAGGAGAACTGGTGCTGTTTTGAAGACAAATGTGGTCACACTTAATATTAATTTAGCTTTTTTTATTGGACTTTGCATCACATTAATTGATGAATGACAACTATTTATATGGCATTATTTTTGAAGACATCCTCACTATGCAACATTTTTTCACAAGTGCCTAAAACCTTTGCAAAGTACTTTACCTCGATAAAAGACCATATAACATCTTAAAAGGCCCCTCTAACAACTGTATCTGATCTAAGTAAAAAGCCTAGAAGATTAACAAAATTTCCATGTTAATAAAAGCCATTTATTACAACAAGTAAACAAATTAAGTTTCGTCTTCCAGCGTGTGTGGAAACGTTTATATCACATGTGTTACAGCTAGCCTCATTAGTTGTGCCCCGCGCTACCTACTATAGTAAAACATAGCTAATTTTCGTTAGGGTCTTTAACAAAAAAAATCTAATAAATACTAAATCAACATTTTAACGTAATACCTGCTCTCTTTCGCTACATGCATCGACATAAAATGCATTTCAAACTCTACTTCTTATATTTTCAATATTCGGAAGTTGTACATCAAAAGGACCTTCGCTATTAAAATGGATACGAGGGATGTTGTGACGCGGCACGAGTGTTTTAATCATACATCCCCGTCAGCGGAATAGAGAAACGTATCGTTGGCAATGAACACCTGTTGGCAACACATTTACCTGTTTTGTAAACGTTTTTTGAACATCGCTGTTGTAATTGAATGCAAAAATAAAATGCTTCCAGACAGGAGTCTTGAATAACGAAGGGGGCTTCTCTGTCAAATGTTACTTGACATTTTCAACTACACAACGCTTGCAAAACAGTGATGTCATCAAGTTGCCACACGCGAAAAATATTAATCTTCAGATCCATTCAGGTACATAAGCGCAGCTTGTAACTGTGCGTGTCTATTTGACGCTTTATTTTCTTCGCAAAACATTGTGCTCCAGATGCGTCGATAACCTTGTGGTGAACCGCGGTGCCAATGCTTCCCGAACCGTACGTTTTCGAGAACCGTTACACCCCTGATCTCTTCTGATTAGAACGCATCCACTATATGCATTTGAACAGCCTTTTTTTCTTCTGAACTTTAACCTTGAATGTTCTTTACCACAACTTTTGGATTTTAAAAAAAAAAAAATATATATATATATATATATATATATATATATATATATATATATATATATTTCCATTGATGACACCAATGACATGAAAAAAATGGGACAAACATTCTTTTAAAATCTTCACTTATTTTCTTTTGCTTATTTGCACACTCAGTTAGGCCTTACACTAATGCTTGACCTGAGAAAACAAGTTTCAAACCATTTCATATAATTTAATAAAAAGTTTAGGTTATAAAATTATGCCTTTTAAATTGGGTTTCTTGACTATTTGAAAATTTTATTATGATTAAAAAGTCAAGGGACAATTATCATCTCGATATGTTGATGAGCCACTTATGTTTGGGACTTTGGGTCACAACAAGGGCCGGGTTAAGCCTCTCGACCCCGGGGCCCTGGGTTAGCTCATGCATATTAATTCGATCACGTGATCTACAGCTCTACACAGGTTAACCAACGTCATACTAAGCTGATTAATATTCATGACCATGCCCCTCAACAATTAATATATATTCGCAAACTACCAAACATACACTATTTGATCACAGAAGTCTTGCCAATGACACATATACCGATATTTGCCCTCTTCATGGTTTTCTTGAAAGCAAGTCCTCAAATAAATATTTGCATCCCAAAAGGTGCAGGGGATCGTCGGGCTGTTTACATTTTCATTGTAGGCTACAGTTCAGTCTGTTGTATTTTCTCTTATCGCAGAGGCAATTATAGCCTACAGTAAGCCATTTGTAGGTTGATTGCCCCCTAAGAATGTAAACACTGGCTCTGTAGAGCTTTCAAAACGTATTTCCTAGTTTGAGTGACAACTTCTGGCTCACTGACTTTGGGGCGGGAGTACCTGTAACACGCGGTTTAGCTGTTGAATTTACTCGTTTTTGCAAACAATAGCAGACAATGAGTGTTCCAAAAACGGTATAGAAATGAGTAACGTTTTACAGAGTTTGGTGGCGCCGAAATTACACAATTCATATTAAAATTCATATTTGATCTCGTGTACCCAGGGTCCCCTCTAGTGGCGGGGCCCGGTGCTGCAGACCATGTTGCCCACTGGGTCAACGCGGAACTTAAAATGTGCTGGCAGTGTCAAGAGTTAATAAAATATTTCAATTTATTTCGCAGCAACAGGCAGAAAGCACAGACATGGTAACAATTTGATTTATGGCTTGAACAAACATTGCGCAAAAAAAAAAAAAAATCTTACAAACAAAACATTTTGCTGACAGTTTAAAGTCTTTGAAAACTATATTGTTGTATTCCAGCCTGATTGTGTCTTTGCTCCAAGATTGAAAGCTTGATCCTCCTGAATAAAGAGGTGCTGTTATCCAAGAAAGACTCCTCATTCTGGTTGTGCAGTCACATTTCGGGTGACCTTGTTGACCAGACACTAGAAAGTGGAAGAGAAGGTATGTAAACCAGAGAGTTCATGCGTCAAACAAAACGGAGTTACACTAAGCAAAAGCAGGAAAGGCTCTTGAGATTACTCAGAAAGTTACAAATGACACTTCTGACACTAGACACATTGTAGAAACCGCGTTGCAAGCGAGGAAAATGTGCAACATTCTTACAAATCTCTTTTCTATAATCTTTTTTTAAGTAAATCTGATTGTGTCATTGCTCTTTTTATGAAATGCACGTCTCACCAATTCAGCTGTGATATTTTGAATCTGTCACGACAAATCCAGCTTCTTTTGTGTTTCTGCGAGTTTATCTTGTAACCGCTTCTTCCGCCAGTCCAAAAACCTTCTTCGCATTCTGTTTGCCTGCCAGCCAGCAACAAAACCAGCCGCAAAAGAAGCGAGAATGGCGACCTGTAACGTCCTCTCCGACACATCGGCCATGTTCACCTCCGTTCAGTTTCTGCTCGGGTTGGGATCTCTTGTGAAAACACGTGTTTGAATGGAACCCGTGTCACGTGACTTGGACGTACCGAGAAACTCGAGGGCAACTGTCACAATGAATTCCAACACAAAAGTCTCTTAAATGGGTAGAAATTAGTCTTTTGAGATTATTTCGAGATGCTGATACAATACAGAATTTGATATCTTATTTGACTATCTACTTTTATAAATGTCATATTTACCAATAATAATAAATAATTTGAGAATTTTTTTTTCAAACATTATTTTTTTAATTTTCTAAACCAAATGTTTTTTTTGTTTTTTTTTGCCCAAATACAATAACTTGCAAAAATAAGTTGCATACACATACATGTAAAAAAATAAAAAATAAAAAAATATGACAAATATCTTTTTAAAATATTCTTATGAGCTGGTTTACTGGATAAATACAATACATAATTTTAAATGAAACCTGTATTTTATTGGTGACAGAGTGATTTTCATATAAATATATATATATATATATATATATATATATATATATATATATATATATATGATGTGCATGCATAAAATTGAAGCCTATATTTAAGACTATTATATTCCAGACAACAATGTTGGTATGGCAGTAAAGTATTGAATCTTGAAGCTTGTATTAAGATATTGTTAACCCTTACTATAAGGTTCAGTTTGTTAAAATTAGTTAACAACATTAGTTAACATGAACTAACAATAAACAATAATTTAACAGCAATTATTAATCTTGGTTAATGTTAATTTCAACATATAGTAATACATTTTAAAAATCAATAGTTGTATTAACATGAATTAATGCACTAAAAAGTTTAAACTAATATGAACTAACAATGAGCAAATGTATTTTAATTAACTAGCATTAATAAAGATGAAAAAAATGCTGTAAAAATATATATTGTTCATTGTTAGTTCATGATACCCATCGCATTGACTAATGTTAAGGAATGGAACCATATTTTAAAGTGTGTTTTTAAAAAAAAAAAAAAAAAAAATGTATTGTGACATTATTGTCATGACACGTTTACCCTCCATTTCTCATTACCGTAATGCATCTGGATGATTTACTTTTAATATTCAGATTGTTTTCAATGATAATTCACGTAATATAGTAATTTTTTTTACTGTATTAAATTTGCTATAATTAAAATGAGTGAAAATAAAAAGCAGCAGGCTATCAAGGACTACTGTGATGCATACATATTTTTGAATTTAAATAATACATAAAATAATGTATATTACGGTAATGAAAATGTCATAATGTGTGTGTGTGTGTGTATATATATATATATATATATATATATATATATATATATATATATATATATATATATATATATATATATATATATATATATATATATATATATAATATTATTTTTTGCATTGCGGTAATGAGAACTGGACTAATGAGACTGTTATGAAAATAATGTCACAATGTAAAACATCTTAATGTGTTAAAAGTAGAATTCCTTTTCTATAAGTAAAATTTAATTTCTTATCTGTTACTTTTGGTAAAGGTCCAGGGCCTTTTCTTTACAATTTTTGTGAGAATAACCCAATTATGTCACCAAGAAACCATGAAAACTTTTTCCCACCTATTATTTTGAAAGTGTAAATATCCCTAAAGCGTTCACGCTGAAGGTATCCTACATGTTTTAATAACGCAGGCCTCTTTGACATCCAAGTATTCTTAGTTTTAAAGATTATTCGTCACCATTCAATAGCAAGCTCGAAAAGTGTAAAATATCTAAAAGACTATGACATCTCTCATTTAAACACCAACGAAATTTAGTTGAAGGATTTGTTATTTTATTGTTGTTGTTGTTATTATTATTATTATTATTATTGAATTAGGCTACTATAATTATAAAATATAGGCTATTTCACTATTAGTCGTTTCTAAAGGAATTTCCTCAATGGCTGCATGGCGAGTATGCGGATGGTGGGATTCACGCCTGTCAGGTTGCTACGCAACAGCCATCTTCGGCCACGCATGTGCGCAGTGCATAGTGGGAGTATCCGTGCGATGCTGAATCAGTGCAGGAGCAGAGGAGGCTGAAAATGGTGCAGCATCAACAAGGGAAAAAAGCGCAGCGGTCGTACCGACGGAATGACGCGCCTTCTCATAAACACTCACTTTGAGATTTTACTCCGACGACAGAAGAACAGGTTAGTAGAATGATGCTTTGTTTTCCGTTCGCTTGCTATGAAATATTTTACAAAGCACTTCTTAGGGATCAGCTTGCCAAGTGTATGTTGGCACTCTGTCAACAGTGATGCTGCGCTGAACCGAGTTGCAGGCTCTGATGCCTGCCACGCGAAAAAAAATCCGCCATGGTCATGAAAAACTATTAAGGCCTAAGCCTAAGTCAAAAATAGAAACTCAACCATATATATATATATATAATATGAACTAACAATATTTTATATATATATATATACTTAAGGAAGATTATACATAATTTACATTACATGCCACATAATGCAGCTGTACGTCAACAGCTTACTTGGCCTGTCAATGGGAGTTGTAGTTTTTACATGTTGGAATGTTCAGTAACGCGAATGTCTATTGTCTCGTTGATCAACGACATAGCCCAAAGTGCTTTTCGCTTTAGGCTCAAGCGGGGTAATGTTCTGCTGATTGTAAGCCAGGGCGGGACTCAGTTTTCAAGGTTGCTCATTGGACAAGCGCTTGTTTGGGTGGGGTCGGTTCAGACGGATCCTCACTGCGGAGAAAACTGAAGATGTCAGGTGGAACCCACGCAGGCCGGTTGCTTACGACATTTAGTTGAGTAATAATAATGAAGTGCATACAGAAAATGCGTGTAAATTCATAATTTTGAGTAGCGTACGTCAGGGTTTCCATGCAAACAGGTGAAGAGCCTGCTGCACTATGAGAATTTTCCTTTGGTCCCATGCACATGATCTATTGAAGAATAAAAATTGTTATTTGTCTGTCAGTAGCCTGTACACATACAGTGCAAAGTGCTCCATTAAAACATTGCTTATTATTCCATAGTTTTTTTAATTTGTTTTAAACATGCCTGATGACATATCAAAATAGATTCAAGAAGCAATTGGCATGGTAAAAACCTTTACATTGCCAATGCATTCATATAAAAATGTTGTAATCACTTTACAATAAGGTTCCAATTGTTAACATTTGTCAACAACATTAGTTAAAATAAACTAACAATGAACAATACTTTTAAAGCATGTATACATATTGTTTAATGATAATTTCAACATATAGTAAAACATTTTTTTAATCAAATAGTTGTATATGTTAGCATTAGTTAATGAACTATGAAATAACATGAACTAACAATGAACATTTGTATTTTTATAATGAATAAATGGTGTAAAAAATATTGTTCATTGTTAGTTCCTGATACCTGCATTAACTAATGTTAACGAATGGAACCTTATTGTAAAGCGTTACCATTTAAAAAAAAGTTCATTATATATCTGGCATAAGTATTTATATAGTTAAGTATTCTTCTGAAATCTTAAGCATGATTTAGCAATCATATTTAAACTTTATAGAATTAATTTCTGCTAAAGAAAAGAGATTTTGGTAACACTTTACAATAAGATTGGTAACTCGAACAAGCAATGAACAATACATTTTTTGTTCATTGTTAGTTCATATTAACTAATGTTAACAAATGGAACCTTATTGTAAAGTGTTACCAAGATCTTTAAGTTAAGATGATTTATGGCATAATTATGGATGCTGCATATTTAGAGGTGGTGAATGGAGCTATTCCCTGCTTTTTCCTAAAATGCCTGTGTGATTCTGCATTGACTGTCTTAGATGAAGGTAAAAGAAGTGTCAAGACGAGAGTCTTTTTATTTGTGTAATCAGTTTTGCATAATTAGATCCATTTATAACCATTGCGTTCCACAGAGAGCAGATTCATTTTAGAAGAAAAGAGTGATTGTGAGCTGTTTAATTGTAAACAGAAATACATTTTCTTATGCTAGTTGGTCTGGAGGCTTTTAACTCGCAGTACCTGCAAATGTGATTGTAGAGAACACAATTAACAATTAAATAATCTCTGATATGTTCATTTTATAATGGTTAAACCACTGTGACATTATGGGAATGTGCTTACGGATGTAGTCTAGTTATGGCAGACCAGGATTCAGTGTCTGACTGGCTCTTGTAGATACCTGATACTCTACAGACATTATAGAAAACTATTTGCTGGAGAGGCTGTAGTATAGAATCCAGAGTCTATTTCCTGTTGACAATTGGAAATAGTGATTTGTGATTCTGTTTTTAATTCTCAGTCTTTGTACAGTAGTCAGACCTTAATCAAGCTATGGACCCTTTTCACAGACTGTGATGGCAAGTTTCCGCCATATTTAGCAGCATAAATCTAGTTAACTTATTTTTTATTTTACATTTTTGTAAATTTATAAGATGGAGCAAATGTGTAAGCAAAAATAATATTTGTTGTGGTCTTCCATTCACTGCTATAGATGTTTACCATGCAATATTTTACTTCTCCATTCCAAACCTGGAAATGTGAAAAGGGCCCATTCAACAACTGTGATATTAATGTAATTGAAGGGATTGTTGGTACATTTGTGCAGTGCATGGTTTTGTATGACCTGAAAGGGGATCACTGATAATTAGTAAAAGGTCAAACCCAGACACTGACCTCCAGAGCAACATATGTCCGTTCCTACGTGTGTCTTCATAGTATTCAACATTCTGATGAACATTATGTTATTTTTGTTTTATCAGATGTGTAGGGTTTGTGCATTATTTTGCATTTGGAGCTAAAAGGGATAGTTCGCCCATACATTTTTATTATGTTATCATTTACTTACTCTCATGTTGTCCCAAACCCATCTTGACTTTACTTCTTCCATGGAACACAAAAAGAGATGTTAGGCATAATGTCAGCCTCAGCCACCATTAGCTTTCATTGCATCATCTTTCTATACAATGAAAGTGAATGCTGACCAAGGCTTTCATTCTACCTAACATCTCTTTTTGTGTTTCATGGGGAAAAAATTCAGAAGGGTTTTCATTATTTATTTTTATTTATTTTTTTCAGAAAGAAGTTGGGGAGAGCTTTCACATCATCTTGTTTTTTAGTTCTTTGTTACAATATGTTAATTTAACTTAAGTTTAAGGAAACATTAGATAGATAGATAGATAGATAGATAGATAGATAGATAGATAGATAGATAGATAGATAGATAGATAGATAGATAGCAATTTTAGCACTCAATAGTGTTTTTTGTGTACACACTGTGTTGCAGGTAAATGGCAGGGTTTGGTAAAGTGCTGGCCAGCAGATGCAGTGCATAGGGCCCAGTGTCCAAGGCGACGAAAACATGAACGGGGCTGGGGAGCAAGTCGACATCCTGCCCTCTAACTGCTTGGTGAAAGAGCGCTGGAAAGTGGTAAGTGTGTGTGGAATATAGGATGGTGTCTAATGTATCGTTTAAGCAGCCTAATAACACAAGACAAAATGGTCCACATCTGACAACAGATGCTTTCAAATCAGCTCACTATGGCTTCTTTCCAAAAGCATCCAAACCATTTGGTTGCTGCCAGTTCATAGAATCCTTCAGAAACAAGTAAATGTCCTTAAAATTATTTGCAGAAAGAGCTGCAAATTGCCATGGCTTTTTTTACTGTAATAGTATCTTTGGTGGTGATTTTGCCAGTTCTTAAAAAGAGTCTGACTCATCAATGTCTGCTTAATTTTAATCTTGTCAGATCTCATGCTGAAATTATCAGCATGACAAAGCATGTTAAAGTGAATATTAATTAATATGTTTAGTGTATTTTTTTTAAAATTGAGTACATGGCTGCGGCCAATGGAAATGTTTTCCACAATATTCATGCAGTGTTATTATGTTGAGTTACAGTGACAGTCTCGCTTAAAGGGATCATTTGCCTAAAAATGAAATTATCTCATAATTTACTCATCCTCATGCCATCCCAGATGTGTATGACATTCTTTCTTCTGCAGAAGAAAAATATCTCAGCTCTGTAGGTCCATACAATGCCAGTTGTTGGTGCCCAAAAAGCACATAAAGGCAGCATAAAAGTAATCCATGTGACTCCAGTGGTTAAACTAATATATTAAGGAGTGATATGATAGGTGTGGGTGAGAAGAAGATCAATATTTAAGTCATTTTGTACTATAAATCTCCACTTTCACTTTCTTCTTCTTTTGTTTTGCCAACTACTGCGCAGGGAGGAGAATTTATATTGAAGAAGGACTTGATATTGATGTTTCTCGCTCAGACCAATCATATCACTTCTGGAGATATTGATTTAACCATTGGAATTGTGTGGATTACTTTTATGCTGCCTTTATGTGCTTTTTGTACCTTCAGTGTTCTGGCACCACCATTCACTTGCATTGGACCTAAAGAGCTGAGATATTAATCTCTAAAAACGTTGTTTGTCTTCAGCAGAAAGAAAGTCATACACATCTGGGATGGCATGAGCATGAGTAAATGATGAGGGAATTTTCATTTTTGGGTGACTCTCTAAATTTTTTCTTAACTTTTCAAGTCACCATTTGATGACTTAATAATTCATATCTTTGCTGGACAGCTTATATACAGACCACTCCAAAATTATCACTTTCTCTGGATTTAATATTTATAGGTATGTGTTTGAGTAAAACAAAAATTTTGTTTTATCATATAAACTACTGACAACATTTCTCCCAAATGAAAATATTGTCATTTAGAGCAATGTGGATGCTCATGGATACAATGATGATAACTCAAGGATCACCACTTGTTGGGTTCAGGAGACGTATTAAGTGATATATTCAGTAGGTCAAATTTCAGCCATTAAAAATTTTTCATACCCTTTTTGATTTGGGTTTCAGTTGAGGTAAATTCAGGTAAATTGGACCATGTTTTTGATTTAAATTAATGGCAAAAGAGCCCAAATGAACCTGAATGAACCCTATTGTGTGTCAAAACGTCCAGGCAGTGATAAGCCATACAATCTTTCCTTTGAATTCAGCTGAATCAAACTCAGGACCTTTTTGTGTAATTAGTAACCCCCCTGTTATTGGATACTTTTGCCCGTGGAATTAATCATGGCTGACTGAACATGGCATTTTGTCAATGGCTTTAGTAACCGAACATTTTTGTGTGATGCTTGCATCCAGTTTGGGTGTCGCTAGGTGTAATATAAGCCCTGTTTAAGCTACCGGATCTGGCAGCACAACAAAAACATAAAAATTACTCAGTGCACCTTAAAATCATTGCACTATTATGACTGACCCCCTGTTGTTTCTGTGTGTGTGTGTGTATTCAGCTGAAGAAGATAGGGGGTGGAGGGTTTGGGGAGATATATGAGGCCAATGACCTGTTGACACGGGAGAATGTAGCTCTAAAGGTGGAATCGGCCCAACAGCCCAAACAGGTGCTCAAGATGGAAGTTGCTGTACTAAAGAAACTGCAAGGTGAGGAGTCAGAGAAAATATATATATACATTTTGTGTCCTTTTATCTATTCTTACAAAGGCGTAATTTATGGGTGGTGAATGTCTCCCAACACATTTTGAAATAGCTTTAGTCAGGTAAGTGTCTAATGCAGAAGAAATATCTCCAGTTCTTGAGCAGGAGTTTCCATTTCATTTGTGTGTGTTATTATATGTGGTGATCCAGCACAGGAATTTGTTATAATGAGTGCTCGTGCGGCTGTCTTCAGTGGCATTGAGTTATAGATGTTCTCTTGTGCACCCTGAAACATGCTCTACGCTGTGGAGAAACTTGTGCAAAACGCAAACAGATGTGTCTCCACAATAGGTAGAGCATGTTTAATGCTTAGCATCCCCCTGGCCATGGGGTATGGGCATGTGTACACATTAATACAATTCTGATTGGAGCTGATGTATGATGCTGCACGTAACTCCTGTTCTTAGGATTTATTTCCCCTTCTGAATTCATCTTACTTTGCTTGAGCGACTGTGGTCGATTGCTGCATGCATGTGCAAGGAATTAAAAATTAGTTTTTTTAACTATCCTACATCAATTCTCTTTTAAATCAATAAGCATCCCAATCAAACTTGAAACAAGCCAGCACTGAAATGACTTTGGTGAAAATGTATTCATTATACACATTCCTTGAACTTGTGAAGAAGACTCTCCTCTAGATTTTTTCTTAACTTTTCAAGTCATAATTTTATGACTTAATAATTCATGCTGGACTGCTTATATACAGACCACTGCAAATTTATCAGTTTCACTGGATTGAATATTTATAGTATAATAAGTAACGAGTAAAATGAAAATTTTTCAATCCCCCCGGAGCAACCTGGAATTAAGTGCCTTGCTCAAGGACACAATGGTGGTGACTGAAGGAATCGAACCGACTACCTTATACATACCAGTTCAGTACTTTAGCCCACTATGCCACCACCACACATGCATCTTGGCATGTTCTTCACCAGTCTTTCATTGCTGTTGGGTGACTTTATGCCACTCCTCAGCTTTGTTTGATGGCTTGTGACCATCCACCTTCCTCTTGATCACATTCCAGAGGTTTTCAATAAGGTTCTGGAGATTTGGCTGACCATGACAGGTTCTTGATCTGATGGTCCTCCATCCAGACCTTGACTGACGGCTGTGTGGCATGGAGCATTGTCCTGCTGGAAAAAACAATCCTCAGATTGGAGGAACATTGTCAGAGCAGAAGGAAACAAGTTTTCTACCAGGATAACCTTGTATGACGCTTGATTCATGTGTCCTTCACAAAGACGAATCTACCCGATATCAGCCTTGCTGAAGCACCCCCAGATCATCACTGATCCTCCAAATTTCACAGTGGGAGCGAGACACTGTGGCTTGTAGGCCTCTCCAGGTCTCTGTCTAACCATTAGATGACCAGGTGTTGCGAAAAGCTGAAAATTGGACTATCAGAGAAAATGACCTTACTCCAGTCCTCAATGGTACAATCCTTTTGCAAACCTCAACCTGGCTCTTCTTTGCTTCTCATTGATGAAGGGCTTTTTTCTAGCTTTGCACAACTTCAGCCCTGCCACTAAGATCCTATTTTGAACCGTCTTCGCCATGCACTTTACCCCCAGCTGCCATTTGCCATTTTTTTTGTACGGATGACTTGATGTCATCCTTTGGTTTTTGAGTGACAATTGAATGAGTTGACGGTCATACAGGTCAGTGGAGAATTGTTTTTGCTCTCTGCTGGTCTGTAGCTTTGTTGTCCCCAATGTCTGCTGCTTGACCTTGTAATTATAAACTGCTGTCTTTGAAATATTTATGATGGAAGCAACCTGACGCTCACTGTATCCATCTGCCAGTAAAGCCAAAATTTAGCCTTTCTTTTCCTCACTGAAAACGTTTCTTTTCAACTCTTTTGGCATGGTCAGTAGTTTTTTTTTATTCCAATTACTTTTGAGGTACTACTAGCACTGGACTGTGGACGTTACCTGCAGTCTGAAAAATCTTTTGTCATATGCAGATGCAATCATTATTTATTAAAGTAAAATGTTATATCTGGATGGATTAGGGGCCTGGGTTGCTCAGCAAGTATTGATGCTGACTACCACCCCTGGAGTCATGAGTTAGAAACCAGGGCGTGCTGAGTGATTCCAGCTAGGTCTCCTAAGCAACCAAATTGGCCTGGTTGCTAGTGAGGGTAGAGTCACATGGGGTAACCTCCTTGTGGTCATGATTAGTGGTTCTCGCTCTCAGTGGGGTGTGTGGTAAGTTGTGCGTGGATCATGGAGAGTAGCATGAGCCTCCACGTGCTGGGAGTCTCCGCAGTGTCATGCACAGCGAGCCATGTGATAAGATGCGTGGATTGACAGTCTCAGAAGCGAAGGCAACTGTGACTTGTCCTCTGCCACCCGGTTTGAAGTGAGTAACCATGCCATCACAACAACCCACTAAGTAGTGGGAATTGGGCATGCCAAATTGGGGAGAAAAAGGGGATAAATTAAAAATAAATAAATAACATATCTGGATGGATTAGAACCCAGAACTTCTTGTAGTAGATGCAAAGACTTTACCAAAATACCATCAGTGATTCTTGCTAATAATAACTGATTCATGTCTTTATCCAGTGACTAACAAAATCCCAGTACTGACAGTGTTAAATGAATCATGCTAAATATTTATTGGTGTGCTTAATTTGGTCATCAAGAATGAGTAATTATCAAAACAGTAAAATATTATTTTACTTTATCTGAACATAACCTCATGACTACCACTACATGACGTCAGTACAGAACACAAACAATGATTTTCAGAAGAGAATCTCAGCTCTGTAAGTGCATACAATGCAAGTGAATATTAATCAGGCCTTTTGAAGCTCCAAAAAGGAGATAAAGTCAGCATAAAAGTAATCCATCAGACTCCAGTGGTTTAATCAATGTCTTCTGAGGCGATCCAGTTGGTTTAGGGTGAGAACTGACCAAAATTTAGCTCATGATTTCAAGTTTGATTATGCTTCCTATAGCGCCATCTATTGCTCTCAGTGGCGTCCAGTGCATTTTAAGTCTAGGCCTTCAGTGCGATTCATGCCATCAAGAACCAGCTTCAGACCAGAAAATCCCTATCCACAAACACACTGAAGGAAATGTTATCTTCCGGACATGCTCGAGCCTACTTGGCGAAGTGTTAACATCTCAACGGTGATGCTGATCTACCCACACTGCTGCTAAATGCAACATATAAACTGCAGCTGATGAAGTGATTATGTTATAGATGAGCAAGACAACATTATTTTAAAGCATTATTTTAGAATGTTATTACAGGCAGCTAGAGAGCATACTAATTCAGCAGTCTACCATCAACTATGGGCGCTACACTGAAGAGGAGATAAAGATTTTTCTTCAGATATGTTGTCGTAGAGTATATAAAAGATCTCCAACATCACCTGGGGGGTCCTTCCGCAGATTAGGACGTCACACCGTTCTTTTGGCAGCAGCTAATCCTTTATCGACAGCTATATGCTTCATACTATCATCCTTCATAGGAGATTTTAGCAGGTAATATTTTTTTCTTGAAGAGAATTCAAGCTTTTAAAGGCATCTTTACATAGCTGTGTTAATCCTGCACTGTACCTGCACATTTCAGTTTTAAGAGAACAGAATTGCTTTTAATAATTTGTTTTAAAATGCTTTGGAAAAGTATTTCAGTATAAAGTTATCTGTCTAGCTTGAATGTAGTGCCTCATTGAAACCAGACTAGGGCTGGGTTCAGAATTGCATACTATCAAACTTCTCATGCTATTTCTGCCATTGACGCATGCGTCGGAGGTAGTGGGAGTGGTGTGCAGTAATTGGATGTAAGGCTACATTTTGCATGCTTTGGCATTTTTAAACAACCAGTTATGTCATAAGATCCTGTTGATATGATGACTTTATTTGCATGGTCAGCATACTGTCCATCATTTTAATACATGCTGTTCGATATGCATAAATCGGTATGTATCATCTAGGGTCAGTCCGCACAACAAGCATTATAAGCTTTGAAAGACATACCGCTCGTATAACGTAGCAACAAATTCATAGCAATATACCAATAGGGTCTGAGGCTCTATCGCATGATCGCACATACTGTTCAAGTATAAGATATAAAATAGTACAATATTCATTCCGCGACTTACGCTTCTTAATTCATAATCACTGGTGTCCAATCATAATTCATTATGCTTGTCTTCTACTCGGCCTGCTGAGCACAATGTGCTGTTCAGTTGCCGCAACTGCAGCTTTTTTAGGCCGAGCAACCAAGCCTCTCGTGACACTGCAAAGCAGCACAAATGTGCTGTCTATGTGCTGCAACTGTGGTGTCTTAGGGCCAAGCAGTACACCTAACGACACTGCAAGCAGCACAAATGTACTTGAATAAGGATCAGTTAGGATTGCCTAACCCAAACTAACACAGTTCTGCCCTCTCTCCACATGTCTCAGGACCTGAGAACCAGAACTCTACCTCCTTTTATGACTTTTTATGACCTCACTTCCTAACAGTCGATGGATAACCTATGACGAGTCATGGTTCGCTTGCAGTGAAGACTTTATTTACTTCTTTGTGGAACATAAAAGGTGATGTTTAGCAGAATGTCCTAGCTGTTCTTTAACAGAAAAATGCAAGGAAAGTAGATTGGGACCAGGGAGAGCCATGGTCACCATTTACTTGTAAAAGTGAAGCATGAACATTCTGCTAAACACATATGAAACTATGCACTTATGAAATTCAAGCACAGAAACACAAACAGTTACACTCAGATTTTCATGCCACATACCTCTGGAAATGAGAGAGTAATAAGCATAAAGAGATTAAGAAAGAGTATACCTCTCTCTCTCTCTCTCTCTCTCTCTCTCTCTCTGTCTCTCTCTCTCTCTCTCTCAAGTAATTTTTATTTGTTTTGCACTTTTCACAAGAAGCTTTACAGAAAAGCATGCTTCAACAGAAAATGGAACTGTAATATCTATAAAATCTCAGTCATCATTGTGTTGTTGTAAATTGTGCATAAATATAAATAATAATTGTATTTTGAACTCCAATGAGCAAGCCGAAAGCGACTGTGGCAAGGAACACAAAATTATATAAGATGATCCCAAATAACCTTGGGAGAAACCAGGCTCACCATGGGGGCCAGTTCCCCTCTAAACAGAATGAACATAATGCCAATATTAGTTATGTACTGTGTGTGTAGTGTAAGTCATGGTTTAAAATGTGTAAACTAAGTAAGTATTAAGGGCCAGTGTTTATACAAAGATTTTGTATGAACTGTAAAATTTATGAATAATGTATTTGAAGACTATTCTGGATTAACTGCAGAAGTTCACATAGTTCACATGGCTGATGAAGGCTTTTGTTGGCAATTAATCGATAGTCTATGTAATTTTAAGAGTGTAGTCCATCAATAAACAAAGGAGATGCAGGCAAAGATCAAAGAGGTACAGTTCAACCGGCAGGTCATTTCGGTGAGGTTCGGTGGGGTCCATCCTATATCCAAGGTTCAGGTAGTGGCATATGAAGCATCCAATGTCTTACAGTTGGAGTTGGCATCAGTTCATCTTCTGAAGTCCATCGTAAAAGACTGAAATGATGTCTGGTTAGCACCAGCTGTAGTTTGCTGTCGTCACTCAGTGACATGTAGCAGTGGAGTCCAGCACTAAGCAGGAATGGAGCTGGATCTGGCCGGCTCTGGTAACCTCGGGATATGAGACAGGGAAACAAATAAAATAATATTAGCGTAGCTGCCATTCAGTTTATTGCAGAGTTATTGATTATGATAAATGTTGATGGATAAATTAGGTGTATTCCTGGCTAATAGATGAGTGAGTGTGGCTGCATCCCGAACAGTGTTAGGGAGACTATTCCATAGTTTTGGAGCCAAATAGGAAAAGGATCTACCTCCTTTTTCTCCCCAATTTAGTATGCCCAATTCCCAATGCGCTCTATGTCCTTGTGGTGGCATAGTGACTTGCCTCAATCTGGGGTGCGGAGGATGAATCTCATTTGTCTCCGCGTATGAAACAGTCAATCAATGCGCCATCTCATCACGTGGCTTGTTGAGTGGGTTACCGCGGAGACCTAGCGCATGTGGAGGCTCACGCTATTGTGGATTTTGATATTCTAGGAACTATTAACAGGCCAGAATTTTGTGATTGTAATGAACATAATGGACTATAGCATGGTAGAATGTCACTACAGTACTGTGGAGCTAGACCATTCAAAGCTTTGTATGTAGTTAACAGAATTTTAAAATGAACAAAAAAAAATAATAAATTAGCCAATGTAATGATGATAAAATGGGTTAATGTGATCATATTTCTTGGTTCTAGTCCGACTAGGTTCTAGTCTAGTGAAATCTAGTGATACCAATATAGTCAAAGGACAGATTGGTATCAAATATAGAACCTAAGTCTCTCTCTCTTGCTCTCTCTCTCTCTCTCTCTCTGTTATGCTTTTATAATCTTCATAAAAACATGCTAGAGAATTACAGATGTTCTTTGGTCACTGCCGCTCTCTGTACCTGCTCACATAATGTGTTTTGTATGTGTGAGTTTTTTATGAGAATGTGTTTATCCAAAGTCAACACTGATTGGAAATTGTCAGCTGTAATACAGTATCTGTAACTTATATGTAATATCTGTGACATTGCTGTTTTTATTTCTTTGTGCAGGAAAAAATCATGTTTGCAAATTCATTGGATGTGGGAGAAATGACAAGTTCAATTACGTTGTCATGCAACTGCAGGTATGATATAATTTTAATTTCTTATTTGTGTGTGTGTGTGTGTGTGTGTGTGTGTGTGTGTGTGTGTGTGTGTAAGAAACAGCAAATTATTCTCTCTCTCTCTCTCTCTCTCTCTCTGTAGGGAAGAAATCTGGCTGATCTGAGGCGGAGTCAACCTAGAGGGACGTTCAGTTTGAGTACGACTCTGCGGTTAGGGAAGCAGATCCTGGAGTCCATTGAAGCCATTCACTCTGTGGGCTTCCTGCACAGAGACATTAAACCTGTACGTCTTACCATTCTCTGTCCTCTACTCTTCTTTCTTTTCCTATCTATGCCTGTCAGACAGTCTGTTAAGAGTGGATGGTCAAACTGGCATTTATTTTTACATTTCATTTGCCTGGCTGTACCCAACTACACACACACATACACAGGACAACAGTGGTTCTGACAGCTGATGCTGGTGTCTTTCCTATCTGTAGTCTAACTTTGCCATGGGCCGGTTGCCGTCCACCTGTAGGAAATGTTACATGCTGGACTTTGGATTAGCACGTCAATACACAAATACAAATGGGGAGGTGCGGCCGGTGAGTATTACTTTAGCTTTATTTTATGGTAATTTTAATTCCTCCTCCTACCAACTTTATATTTTCTCACTGTTTTTATCCCTATTTCTTTGAGTGCAAAGGCAGAAAATGTGTTAATATTAGCAACATTTTTCACTTTTACGTTCTTTTTGTGCAATTTTTAATATATATATAAATATATATATATATATATATATATATATATATATATATATATATATATATATATAGTTGCAATGTTTTATGTTTCATAAGTTATTTTGTTGTATTTTACTTTCACTAATAAATCTTATTATTTGTGTTTTTAATTTATTTTTATGTTTCACTTTTCTCAGTTTTGTGTTGCAGTTCTGTTTTTGGCTCTCATGTTGAATCGCACGCACCCCCGCCAAAGATGTTTGTCCCTGTTACCATAGCGACAATCACATTGTGAGTTGTCCAACATTAGCCTCCTTCCTCTAAAGGCTAATAGACACTCGCATCTAATGCGTGCGTCCTTAAATTCTAAAACCTGACTTCACTCTGCCCCTGCACTTGCCTTTTGTACCCACACCCCTGCTATACCATCTCATACCTGCATTGTACACCTTTATATGTAAGGTCCTTGTATATTTTATAAACTTCCCATACATGTGCTTAAAGGGGTCATGAAGTGCTTTTTTTTAAATAATTGTATTATCTTCTCTGAGGTCCAAATTTTGTTTTTGCACCAAAACAGTCACAATTTAGTAATAAATTATCCTTTTCCACCCTGTTTTTGGCCCTCTGTCTGAAGCACTCAATTTTAGTCTAAGTGCCTCCTGAAAACTTCAGTGTATATGTGTTATGATTGGCTAACATCATCAGCAGCATCATCATCATCAGCAGCTCCTCAAATTCAGCAAACTCAATCGAAAGACAATGGACCTTGACATTATACAACAAAATTGTAGGGTTTACACAACACATTGCATCTGAATACAGTATATTAAACTGTTCATCTCAAGCACAACTGTTAACACTCAGCACCATACTATAAAAAAGTAATAACATTTGAAATATTCATGAATGAAATGGTTTACATTTGTTTTTGAAGTGTTTTTAACTGCCCCATTCTTCAATTCCTTTGCAAAACTGTTCCTTTGCAAATCTTGAATCGTATTTTGACTGTTCACAAGCAATCCATGCTGACATGAGCCAAAAAAAATGAACACATCATCATAGTCCAAAGAAGGGTGAAATTACAAACACACTGAGGTGCACTGAAGGCGCACTGAGGCATACTCCATTGTCCATTGTCAAAGACATCCATCGTCAAAGACATACACCAACAATTAAAAATAGCACAGATGGGCGAATTAATGCATCCATGTATGAGGCAGCAGCTGAATGAGAGTACTGCTTCCCTCTTTAGAGTTGTAACTTGACACCGCATCTTTAAAAAGTGGCTAGATACATGGCAGCGGTCAAATAGTCTGTGTAGTTCATGTTGATATACAAAATAATTTAAAATAGTCCATATGGTTCCCTTAGGTGTTATGTTTGGAATAGGGAGCCACACAAGACCTGCTCTTTTGACCTGCGTTCCAGTGGGCGGGGCCAAGGGTGCAATGACGCATGTTGTGGGATGTGTAAATACAAATGAGCAATGTGTCGTGATGTCATTAACACAGATTTCAAAACTAGGCAACTATAAATGCTCTTTTTAGACTGGGGAGGAAGTACCTCTTATTTGTTTAAATATCAAAGAAAATGTGATTCTCCATTTCATGACCCCTTTAACAAATTTATACAATTTAGCTAGGGATCCCCAATAAAAGGCCAAAAATAAGCAACTAAAGCATACGTAATTCTTGTTGTTATAAGCTTCCATACTTTTCCTCTCATGTTTGGTTGGTTTTGATTTTATATTCACTTATTCTAAAGTAACTTAAAGTGTAATATTAAAGTTGCATGAATCCCTATTGTGAAGCTCTTTTAAATGTTCCTTTCTAGCCGAGAACTGTAGCAGGATTCCGAGGAACAGTTCGCTATGCTTCTATTAATGCGCATAAAAATAAGGTGAGTCTAGTCATAGCACTTATTTATGCTAAACGAAAACTAATTGTTCCTTTAAAACTGTCAAACTAACAGACTGTTGCTTGGCTAAATTCTTAATTTTAACTGAATTTACTCACTGCGCTCTTATAAAAATCCTGTGACCTTGAAAAAATTGATCATTTTTGCATCATAATTGATTATTTTTCCTAATGATGTCTTCGGCAAATAGTTCTCAAATTGTTGTTCTTCTTAACAGGAAATGGGTCGTCATGATGATTTGTGGTCATTGTTTTATATGCTGGTAGAGTTTACGGTTGGACAGTTACCCTGGCGAAAGATAAAAGATAAGGCAAGACAAATATTACACTCACATTAGCTAGTACTATGAACATAATGGGACTGAATTGAGTGATTTAACCCTCACTGTACTCAGTCTTAAAAGCTTTGTCTTAAAATATTTAAAGTTGTTTTCTATAAAACATTTTTGTAATGTGTATCTGATAAACAGGAGCAGGTGGGGCAGATTAAAGAACGTTATGAGCACAGGATGCTGTTGAAACACATGCCTGCTGAGTTTCATATCTTCTATGACCATGTGCTGGATTTAGAATACTACACCAAACCTGATTATCAGGTAAATCATCCACACACACCGCTAGTCCATCAGCCACTGTGGGAAAGACACCAGAAACAATTTCCAAATTTGTGGACTTGATTTTTGGCTTTTGGAGTGTGGTGTCATGCAGTGATTTCATGACGTCCCTATAAAGTATAATTTTCTCTCATACTTGTGCTCTTTCTTACTTTCTTGCTTTTCTCTTGTGTCTGTAGTTGCTAATGTCAGTATTTGAGAACAGCATGAAAGAGAGTGTCATAACTGAGAATGAGCCATATGATTGGGAAAAAGCTGGAACAGATACAGCCCTCCCAAGCAGCACACATACACCACCGCAACAAAACACACGGCAAACTGCTGCCATTGTGGGGTGAGTATATATAGATGTTTACATAAATTTCGACAAAAGACCACGTCAGACCACTGACTTTAAATAGACTCTGATGTGACTCTGGATTGACTCTGATGTTACTGTGGTGTGACTGAATAGACTGATGTGACTAGGGCTGGGCGATATGGCCAAAAATATTATCACAATATTCTTTTTAATATAGTTTGATATTGATATTTATCATGATATACATTCACATTTTCACATTGCAATTTTTTTTTACATTTTCACGTTGGCTGAAAAAAAAAAAAAAATCCTAAACAGTCAAAATAGTCTTTGCAAAACTGCATTGGGTGCACAGAGACAGCCGAAACAGTGGTGTCTGAGGGATCTTCTACCAAAATATAAAAGTATTTTAAGTATGCTTTTTTATGCTTTAATTTTTAAGTATTGATAAAAGTTTACCAATCAAGTGCAGTTGGATATGAATGTTAAAATCCTATCCTACCTGCAGCTGCATGAAAACGTAATTGAACTTGTCATTTCTCCCACATCCAATGAATTTGCAAAGTTGATTCTTTCCTGCAAAAAAAAAATAAAAACAACAATGTTATAGATTAGCATATAATTTTTACATTCAAATTATTTTTATTTTTTTTTTACTTTCAGATAACAAGTATGGGGTCATAAAAGCCTTTGTGACTGAGGAATGATACTGTATGAGGGTTAAGGGTTACCCACTGAGAGAAAATTTAGAAAATGTAAAAGTCTTAATGGACCTTTTTTATATTTTCATTAAAGTGTGTAAGACTAGTGACTAATGACATCTGATTAAGTTCACAAAATTAAAACAGAAATTTTCTTCTGAAATTAAATGTTTGTAACAGGCCAATTAATAAAGCAAAATTTAGACGGAAAAAACATTATGGACCAAAGGCGCTCTGGAACCACGTTAACTTATACTAACAAGGTGAAAAGAGGCAACATGTGCTGAGCTGGACAGGGCATAAATGTAGCGTGTTTGGTTATAGAGAAACATATTCAAGACTATAGCACGGAAAGATCAGAGCTAGTGTACACATCACTGTTGTTTTGTCGTGCTACTCATTAGAGACGATGAGAGGGTTCAACCATCATCATGATGTCTTGCTGTCTGGATGGAATCAATCCGGTTTCCGGACTCAGACTCTGTGACTCTGAATTGGCTGATGTGACTTTGTATTGACTCTGACTGAATAGAATCTAATGTAAATCTGGATTGACACTTATGTGACTGAATAGAATCTGTTGTGGATTGACTATAGTGTGACTCTGGAGCCACTGTAAATAGACTCTGTTATGACTCTGATGTGACTTTGAATAGATTCGCTGTGACATTTGCGTGTGACATCTGAATCAGTGAATGGAGGCTGAGAGGCTGCTCCCGGGTCCTAGTGCCTGCCAGATTCAACCTCTGTCAGTGCGATTTATGTGGGTTTTCTTTTCTCTCTATCAACAATGTGATTTTGACCTGGTGCATCTTATAGTCAGGTGTGAATTTATTTCTGGAAAATACAGTAAATAAATAATAAAAGAAATTAATTATTTGCTGTGCCATTGCAAGAATTAATTTGCAAGTACAAATCTACAAATTGGAAAAGACACAAATTTGTTGGTTTTTCATTATCCAATTAGCGCTCTTGGCATCTGTGACCTCATTATACCTCGCACATGTTACTTGCGTTTTTTGCATAGTCGTATTTCAAACATTATGAGTTCATGCTACTAAGCCAGACAGAAAACATGGACAATTTCTTGAAAAATAGAACTATCGAAGATGGTTATGTGGGACAGTGGTGTGCCATGGGATTTTTTAATCGTAAAAAGTGTGCCATTGCAGAAATAGGTTGGGAAACACTGACCTAAACCACAAAGAATGCATCTGCAAAAAAACATCTAAAATGCAATGTTTACCGAGACGGCTGGGACCATATCAAACTTTAATTGGCACTTAGAAAGGAAGCATTAAGAAAGGTAAGCTAGCTAATGTTAGCAGTCTACTTCTGGCTGCATTCCATTCAACTCGGAAAGTCCTACAGGGAAAAGTGCAATGGAACGCTACTGGAAGTTGTAATTACAACCTGGAAAGTCGTGCGGAAATTTTAAACTCCGATTTCACCGAGATGCAGGTGTGTGACATCACACAATCTTGTCGACACCCAGGAAGATGTACAAAATAAGTGGTAAACATCTACTTTTATTAAATAATGTTGATAGCAGAGTAGCAGTTGTTCAAAACATGGTAAATTAAACTCTCTTTTGATAATCGTACAAAATACTAGCGTTGCAGATTGTTTATGAATTGTGTTACAAGGAGACATATCTGGTAACAGTCAAACTCCTGGAAAGTTAATGGGAGTAAAAAAGTCATTTTTGATCAAATCTAGATAGGCCCCATTTCCAGTAGCCATCACTCCAACACCTTATCCTTGAGTAATCTTGCTAAATTGATAATTTTGTATCTTTACCATTATATCATTATATCAAACACTGCTGGAAGCTATTTGGTTCATTAAATGAAGCTTAACATTGTCTTTGTGGGTTTTCTTTTTAGTTGCCACAGTATGCAATAGACTGGCATGCCTTAATGTCAATATTAGTTCAGAAATGGCAAAAAAAGAAACAGTTTTCTCTAGAAACTTGTCAATCAATCATTGTTTTGAGGAATGGAGGCTAAATAATGCTTGAAATCGTAAAAGAAAAACCTGAAGATTTCATACAAAGGTGTACATTACAGTCTTAAAGACAAAGGACAACTGGCTCTAAAAAAGGACAGAAAGAGATGTGGAAGGCCAGATGTACAACTAAACAAGAGGATAAGTACTTCAGAGTCTCTAGTTTGAGAAATAGACTCCTCACATGTCATCAGCTGACAGCATCATTGAATTCTACCTGCTCAACACCAGTTTCATGTACAACAGTAAAGAATTGCAAAGAAAATTCCACTTTTGAAACAGAAAAACAAAAAGAAAAGTTTTAGAGTGGGCAAAAAAACAGACATTGGACCACAGCTAATTGGAAAAGAGTGTTATGGATTGACTCTGATGTCACATTGAATTGATTCTGCTGTGACTCTGGATTGACTGCTGTGACTGACTTGATGCAAACGTGACTCTGTATTGACTTTTCATTGATTCTGCTGTTGCTCTGGATTGACTACTGTGACTCTGAATTGTTTCGTATGTGACCTTGAATAGATTCTGTTGTTACTCTCAATTGAATGCTGTGACTGAATTTGCCTCTGATGTTACTGGATTGTCTGCTGTGTCTAAATTGACTCTGATGTGACTCTGACTTGACTTTGATGGCTCTGGATTGTCTCTCTCAGGGTGGTGAATGTAACACTAATACCTGGGGAGTTACCAAGGGAAAACACTGACGATGTTCTGCAAGATGAACACTTAAGTGACCAGGAGAATGCCCCACCTGGTCTGATACCTAGCAGGCCTAGCGAACCCGGACCAGCCCCACCTGCTGGTGAAGGTTGGGATGAAACTGACTTCAACCGTAACAAACTCAAGATCAGCATCAGCAAGGTACTATTTTTATGTTTTTATTTAAAGGCATTAAGATTAAACTAAAATGTAATTAGTCTTATTGATTGTGTCATTAAAAGAAAATTACAACATTTTAGTGAGTCTGCTCTATCTGGAAAAGTTGCAAGATCTCCTAATAAAAAGAAAGGTGCTGAATTTGATTTTGTAGTGTCTTGAAAAATGCTACCATGTCCAACCAAACAGACCCTTAACAATATTGTAAATATGAATAATGAGTATAATGCTGCTTTTTTTCTTAGACGCAGGTAGCGGCAGAGGAGGGAGAGGAGCCTGCTGGAGGGGTTCAGCCCGTCTCCCCAGTGAGGGGTGGAGAAGCAAATGCTCAGGCCCGCCCTCTGAGGTACCGGAGAGTTAACAGCCCAGAATCAGACCGTCTCTCTGCTGCTGAGGATAGAGGAGATGGTGCAGATAAACGGTGAGGAGAGCGTGCTGTTCTATAAAATGGATCACCCTGTCCCTGTGGCTGACATTTTACTTTATGCATTTCATTAGTGAGAAAAACATATAAACTACTTTCTGAGGTTAAAACATGGGAAGTTTTGTTTTGTGCTATACAGTACATAGTGCTCTGACATTTAGGACTGCTTCTGTGAATTTAATGAAAGAGAAGTGCATATTCAGTTTATTATGGTAACATATGGCATTTTTAGGATCATAACAGCTTGACATGCTCTACAGTTTTCTTTGAGTGGAGATAATGTATGTATTATATATTAATGCATATATTATAAAGAGAACTAAAAGAGATGCATTCCGTGCATTCTCATCTTATTATGGTAACATATATCATTTGTAGGACCATCACATCTTGACTAAATTAAGATTAAAGACTACTTTAGTCTTTTTTTAATAGAGATAATACATATTACTTGACAAAAAAACAAAAATAAAAACGAAGGAGGGTCATGTTTTGTATCATTCTAAATAAATTTTTTATGATATAGATTATGATACATTCTGAGACTCTCAGCCTAAGAACTTTTTTCTGTAAATAAGGTGGCTCATAAAAACAGCATTTTTCCCCAAGCATGTCAACTGTATCTGAAAAAAAAATTGTTGATAAGACAAAGCAATCAAAAGTTATAGCATTACAAACAATTATTTATTATAGTTCCCAAAAAACATCTTCATGTGTCCAAAAGCCTCTCCAAACAAATTAAACAAAATATTTATGCATAAGAACTAATTACATATACAAACACAACAATGACTAAAGGTATACATGGCATGCAGACATGATTTTAGTAATGATATTTCACAGAATGAGTGCCTTTTGGCTCATTGAGACTGTGTAATTTACATGGAGCCATCTTCTGGTAGCCATATGTATTGTTGTGCTTCGTATGGATTATCTAATGATCTATGCATCCGATAACCTTGAGTGTGGGCTCGTTTAAATGACAATCACCTCCTCTAAGTAAAGATTTTTTATGTTCTGTTTATTTTTCTTGAAGTTATAAGCAAAAACGCAGCATATAAGCAACACCAACATAATTGTCAAAGAAATATACTTATAAAATATAGCGAGCTATTACTCGCTATATTTTCTTCTGTGTGTAAAACAAATAGGCTGCTTGTATTCTACTCTTCGCATGCTTTCCAACAATAAATGACACATGGCTATTCGATCAGTTTGTTACTGATTACAATAATATGTACAGTGCAGTTGTTTTTATAAATGATCAAAACTGAACATTTTGTCTGCAAATTTCAAAGTTCTTGTTCAGTTTTGGTCATAATGCCTAAATGCCTTCAGAGCTGCTAAGCTTTCAAACGATACCTATTTTGTTTATTATTATTATTATCGGATTAGAAAATGATTATTTCTACATTTATTAATAATGTTTGGAAAGACATGATTTGCTCCAAAAAAAAAATCCTATTTTTGGACCCATGCTATTATAATTAGCTGATTACACATTCCAGCTAATTATGGCAAATACAGCAAAACAATTGTAAGTAGTCAAATACTGTAGAAGTCTTCATGTTTTGGGGATGTTGCGATTAAAGCAAGAGACTTCAAGCATCTTTAGAAACAGCTGTGTATCCACAAAGGATTATGTTTTATTTTGATGCACATGTCTAAATCTAATTTAATATAATCAAATCTGATTACTTTTGGATTACTAATTGCATGTTTCTTATTTTATCTGTATTAAGTACCAATTTGCACTCATTACTTAAATTTAAAAAAATTGTAAACATGAAATCAAAAATCAATGTGCTATTAATCAGTCCCTAACACCCCACTAGTCCAATTACAAGTACTTGATAAGTAATCTGTTTTACATGTAATCCATTACTTCCCAGCATTACCTAAAATAAGTCTGTAATTTACCCCTAGGGACATTTATAATGATATTGCTTTCCGGTTGTTTCTGTGGTTTAGTCTTTGTGTGTTTTGTGGCAGCTCTCGTATGGACATGCTGGGTTCTCCATCTAGGCACGTCTACTCTTCCCAGCCTGCTCAGATGCTCTCTTTAGAGGCTGGACAAGGAGACCGACAGGCTGGTGGTCACCATGATGTCTCTGCAGATGGGGACCAGGAGGCCCACAGCAACGCCTTTATCCGCTCAGTCCCGCTGGCAGAGGAGGAGGACTTTGACAGCAGAGAATGGGTGATGATTGATAAAGAAACGGAGCTGAAAGACTTCCATCCTGGGGCAGAGCCCACCACCTCAGGCACTACGGATGAGGAACCGGAGGAACTTCGCCCCCTGGAGGACCATGAAGAGAGGAGAAGGAGGAGAGGTGGGCATGGGGTGAGCGGCGCTGAGGCTGTGGTACGACCCAAAACGCAACGTGGGATGATGATTGTAGCACAGGAGGAGGGGCCAGTACCAAGCCCCACCCATTTACCTTGCCAATCATTGCCTCATACCTGCCCACGGAGGAGTGAGTCAGTGCCGTTTGGACCTGATGGACCGGTAAGGGCAGTATGTTTGTACGTGAGCATGTGTGAATGGATCACACTCGACATGTTTGGGTGTGTGATCTTTGCTTCAGTCATTAATGAATTAGTTCACCCAAAAATGGAAATTCATAAATAAAAATTACTGTCATAATTTATTCACCCTCATGTCATTCCAAACCCACATCACTTGTACCCATATGATCTTATACAGAACATAAAAGGAGACATTTTCATGAAAATCCTGGTCTGTCTTGTCAATGCAATGGTAATTGATATTGACTCACTTTCAAGCTTATAAAAAACCCAAAAGAATCATAAAAGTCATCCATGCGTCACATTTCAAGTCTTCTAAAATCATATGATAGGTTTGGTTAGAAGCAATGCAAAATTTAAGTTATTTACAGAATTATGTGCATTCAGAAGGCTTGTAATATTATACATGAGACACATTGATTACTTTTATATAAATTTTGAGTCCTTTTTAAGCTTTAAAGTGAGTCACTATCAACTGCCATTGTATTGAAAAGATAGAACGGGTATTTATTGAAGGTGTTCCACATAAGAAAGAAAGTTATACAGATTTGGAACAAACTTAGGGTGATTAAATTATTACAGAATTTTCATTTTTGGGTGAAATATTCTTTTAACATACTCGTGATGCCACAATTAACATGAATAAGGCCAGATTATGAAATGCTAATGCCAGGATTTTATTGATTTTAGACTCCTGCAGAAAGATTGATTTCAAATTGAAAAAATTATTTATCACATTTTTCTTTTTGTTTGTTCTTAATGATTTCATCATGACATAAAAGTGGCAGCAATGTGCATTAATCCCTGTTATCTTTAAAAGCTCTTTTGAGAACATTTCATGCTTCTAAGTTCCTAACACCCTGTCAAATCTATGCTTTTTCACTTGCATAGATTTACCTGTTGTGTGAAGTTGTTATATTTTCATGACTGAATTCTTGTTCATGTGGTTTTCTCTATGTGAATAAACACATAGATGACATGTTCTGCCTCAGCTTGATTTAACAATATAGAAGGATACCCAAACTGTTATAGTGTTTACAGGCACAAATAGTCAGTTCGGATAATAAATAAAGATATGATTAAATTATTCTTTTTTTTTTTTTAGAAGTCACTAAGGATATATCCACACCAGTGTCAGAAACTTTCACATTAAGGATGCAATATTTCCCCCCGGACTTTATTTTCTGGGCCATTTATACTACTTTTATGAGGGCATATTTTGTCTCATCCGTGTATGTCAAATATGTCAATGTAATCAATGAATTAATACAAATTTATAAGATTGAGAATTTATTCTTACCTTAAGAATTAAATTGACATCACCTAATATATTATGCCATAATATGTACAATGACTGAGCTCTTTATTAGGAACACTATGGTCCTAATAAAGTGCCTGGTGTGGTCTTCTGCTGTTATAGCCCATTCACCTCAAGGTTTGACATGTTGTGCATTCTGAGATGATATTGTGCTCGCTACAGAGTGGTTATCTGAGTTACCATAGCTTTCTGTCAGCTCGAACCAGTCTGACAATTCTCTGTTGATGTCTGTTATCAACAAGGCATTTCTATCTGCAGAACTGCCGCACACTGGATGTTTTTTGGTTTTTGGCACCATTCTGAGTAAACTCTTGAGACTGTTGTGTGTGAAAATCACAGGAGATCAGCAGTTACAAAAATACTCAAACCAGCCCGTCTGGCATCAAAAATAATGCCATGGTCAAAATCACTGAATTTCCCCATTCTGATGGTTGATATGAACATTAACTGAAGCTCCTGACCTGTATCTGCAAAATTGTATGCATTGCACTGCTGCCAATCGATTGGCTGATTAGATAATTTCATGAATAAGTAGGTGTACAGTTGTTCCTAATAAAGTGCTCAGTGAGTGTATAACCAGGACTATAATCAAATATTAAGAACTATATCAGACAAATAAATTATTTTCAAGAGCTTTTTTTTTTTGTTGTTTTTTGGCACCCACATTTTGAAAATTGGGTCATTTTTGGTGAAATTTTTGCCCCGAGTCCCCCTTGGTCTGACCCAGGGGCCGTTGCAACAGCTATACGTAAGTTACAACTTCGCCTAGTTGTGGTGTAAATGGGTCACAATTTACGCAATATTAACCATTATTACCAATATTACACCATTTTACTTAGGTAGGACATATTTGATGATGTCAATATTTACAATCATTTACATTTACGAAAGAGAACATTATTTAAAAAAACGTACTGCTTAGCGGCTCTTCATCTTGAAAACAATCTAACGGTGCACTTTGCGGGGTGTGTTGCCCAGTGTCGAGTTTCAACACATTAAAAATATATAGTATATTAAAATTAATAAAAATGAATGCATTACAAATTTTTCCAGCATGTTGTATTAGTATTTATTTATTTATTGATCCTTATTAACAGACAGTTCCTGATTAACATTATTTATGTAGGCTAAATATACTATTTATCAAATTTACTTATTATTACATATTGTATTTTAATGGGGATATAATTCATTAAAGCTGACAGTTATGTGGCCAAACAAGGTTTGAACATTAACCAATGAAAATGCACAGCTTTTTAACCCTTCTGTGTACAAATCTGAAGGCTGCTTATTGGATCCATTAAGGTAAATGTCATATTATGCGACTACACAACACTTTACGGAGAGCTTATGACCTACTAGCTCAGTCTTGCCTTAGTTACAAACTAACTAGTAGTTGCTAAGCCCTTAGTGTGAACTTTACGTCCCAACTTATGTGAAACCTTACGCACAGCTGGTGCAACCCTACCCTGGTCCTAAATTGCATGTTTTCTGTTAAAAACTATTTCCTAATGTTATTGTTTTCCACAATATGCACTGGTGGAAAACATTTTCAGTGCGGATAAAAAGCGTAATCGTAGCGAAATAAATGTGTTTTTCATTTGACCGAAAACATATTAGTTTGGACGTGGCATTAAGCCAAGTGTACACTACATGACTTGCAGTCAGCACACTGCGACTCGCAGACTGGTTTTTCATCGTGCTGGTGTGAACACTTCAGGACTGTAGTGTAACAATTACACAACCATTTATGCGCTACGTCTCTGTGGTAACACACTCAACAAACCACGTGATAAGATACATGGATTGACGTCTCAGACATGGAGGCAACCGAGATTCATCCTCCACCACCCGAATTTAGGAGAGTTACTACGCCACCACAAGGTCTTAGAGAAAATTGGGTGCTGGGCATTCCAAATTGGGAAAAAATGTACACAACCATTCATCCCCGACCGAGGCCATTTGCACACCTGGTATTAAGATGAGTTTTTAGTGATCCAATCATAAATGTACATCACAGTTACACCTGGTCGTCTCTTTTGACAATTTGTGTTCGGATTTCGAGGAGAGAGTCTTTCTTGAGATGTTTCTCTGACATACTGTACATCAATCATTACACCTGTGTTTTACTGAATGATAAGAAAGTGCAAAAAAGTAAAAGACGAGAAAGAAAGAGCTAAAAACTGACACTCAGTTTCTCTTAATCTTCCCAAACATGACGGTTAGTTATTTTATTGCAGTATCAGTAATTGAGTTTCTAATGTTCATGCTGCTCATATCTGTGTCCCTTTTCATGTGTCAGTATTTTTTCAATTTTGGAATCTTATATTATTTTCTTATTATTTTTGTCTCCTGCTACCCAATACCTTACTCTCTTCTTTCAACAAACATTAAAGAATTTGCAAAGGAATGTTTTTTTTTTTTTAAATACATCTGAAAGTAATAAAGACATTGGGGTAGGGAGATGTGGATGATTTATTTGTTTTATTTTCTAATTCTTTTTCTCTGCTGCTACCCAAATCTTGCTCTCCTCTTTCAACAAACATGAAAAATGGCCCGTGCCCATTTGAAAAAAGGAAACATTTAAGAAAAGCTGTTGAAAATAATAAAGACAGAGGGTAGGGAGATGTGGGTGAAGTTTTATTTGATTATATTTTAATAATTTTTTGTCTTCTGCCTCCTAATAACTTGCCCTCCTCTTGCGCTTTCTCTATATTTAATTGGCTGTGGCTCATTGTCGGTCTCTCGCTCGTCGGGACAGTGCGCACACCTGATGTAAAGATGCCTAGATATCAAGCAGTTTTGAAAACCGTCGTAGCCTTGTAGAGCCTATCGCTGGAGTGCATACACAACAAGACCGTTTGTCGTGAGATCCGAGACTTCTCGTCGCAGACCAGTCACAACATCTCAAAACATCAAAGGAGACGAGCTTGAGTCATGTAGCGTACACTAGGCTTAATTTTACATCATCTCTAACTGGGTGCTGCAATATCTCTGTGCTGTTTAGTCAATTTAGATTGGGATAAATGGTTTAGATTGGGAAATTGTAGATTGTTTTGATTTTTAGTTTATTTTTTGAGCAAACTTTTTTTAACCAGTATTTCAAGAGATTTTAAAATTGGCATGCATGGTTTATACATGAGTGTTTGTGCACACCCTTGATGTATATGTGTAATCTTGTGCATACGTGCTGTATTTGTGTGTGCTTGTCTTCGGGTTGTATGGATGTGTGTTAATTATTTGTGTGCACCCGTGCGTTTCTTCACGCTCAGCAAATCACAGCCAAGCTAAATTTGCTCATTGGTCATAAAGGTGTCTATGTGCACACTTTGGCTCCTTCACAACATGTAGAACTTAAACTCACATGTAAGATGAAGCTTGAACAAGCCTGTCTTTAGCGTTCAGACAGATGTGGGCTGGTCTTGTCCTCTAAGAGTAACAGCACATATGTGTTTATACCACCCATTTAATATAATGTTTCGTTTTCTCTTGTTTTTCATTGGTTTGTTTTTTGTGTGCTGTGGAGCAGTATCACACACAAACTTAAACAAAAACACGCTTATGGTAGCATTTTTTCTCAATACTTCGCGTTTTAGTTTTTCCTCAGCCTGATTCCTCTTTTCCTCCGCTCTTATTGGTCTTTTTCAGTTGGAGGAGGACAGGCCACACCCACATCACTCATTCCCGAGGCCCGCCCATTTGAGAAGACTGGCGTCGTATGTGTTTTCCTCCGCTACCATGGACACGGAGCACTACCCCCACGACCCCGCCCTCGGGGGAGCGGCCATTCAGCGCAGCCGCTCGGCTGAAAGCAGCCCCGCCCACCGACACGCCCAACGCAGACACATGCCCCTGTTGCCAGGCAACCCCAGAGCACGGCATTCTGTACTCAACCTACCACGCCTACACATTCAGCAAATGCTGGCCAAACTTATGAACAAGACATGATCCCCCACCCTCATCACACACAGAAAAACACTTGTGATGTGTTTAATAGAGGGGGAGCACATCACATTGTGCCGATAGATGAAACAAATTTAATGCGGAAGCTTGGGCAATAAACTTGGTCTGTGATTGGGAGACACACACGTGTGTGTGTATGTGTGCATGTGTGAATGTAAGTGAGATATAAGATGCTGACAGAAATTTATGTCATTTGCTATTTGAAATTAAAGGGACAGCCAAAAATGTAAGTTTTTTCATCATTTACTTACCCTCATGTTCCAAACTTATTTCGACTTCCGTCTGTGGAAAAGAGATGCTAAAAACTGACAGCCTCATCCACCCGCTCACTTTCACTGCATATTTTTTCCATACAATGAAGGAGAATGGTGACTGAGGCTGTCAGTCCTTACACATTCTTCCATTGCATTTCCTCTCACAACCAGAGGGTGAGTAAAGGATGATAGAATTGTCATATTTAGGTGAATTATCCTTTAAAGCAATTAAGACAAATGGAGAGAGAGAAATTATATTGTATCCTACACCATCTGTATAATTTGTCAACATTATTAACTTTTTTTTGACTAGACTATATAGTAAATGTGAACTAATTTAAGCAAAGTGACATCAGTTCACATCAACAGGTTAATGCAGAACTGCTGGTGTCCAGGGGGACAGATACACTGACTGCAATTCCGAGAATATGTTCCTGTCCCGTAGGCCTCTTAGATTCTCATCTTCTATTAGATCATCTCCTCTGTAAGAGGATCGATGTGATGTAGGCTGGATGGTGTGATTGTCATTGAGTTAAAATGAATGTTGGCCAAAAGCAGATATAACCAAACTTAAAAGTGTGTGTGTGTGTGTGTGTGTGTGTGTGTGTGTGTGTTTGTATGCTTGCCTGCTGTGTGTTGTGCGTGTTCATAGAGGACAATAAAAGGAGAGAGAGTGCTTGCTAAGCAACCTTTTTGCACAGTCCATTCACATCAATATGTTCTCAGTATTTATTATACAAATATAATCTGTTAAACGCCACAACACACCACAAGGCAGGATGATTGGCTTTCGTAAGCAAGCATGACAGAATGTAAATTGATAGTTCTCGCCATATAGATTCTTAAAGCCGAGACAAAGTAGGACAGACAGTGGCGTTAATCATATTCTGTATGTTATAATTGTGATAGCACATTTGTCTTCCATGTTAGCTATATAAAGATATATAAAGATTATTTTGTCAGTCATAATTGTTGTCTGTTAGTATTACAGTGACGTATGCATACTTCTATCAAAATAGAGAGATATTTGACGAGTGTCTGGAATATTTAATAGGTTTATCTAAATACAACCCCAATTCCGAAAAGTCGGGACAGTATGAAAAATGCTAATAAAAACAAAAAGGAGTGATTTGTAAATTACATTCACCCTTTGCTATATTGAAAGCACTACACCTACACATTATATGATGTTTTACCTTGTGAATTTCATAGTTTGTTTTTTTGAAAACGTACAGTAATTTTAAATCAGATCATTGCAACACACTCCAAAAAGGTTGAGACAGAGGCAATTTAAGACTAATAACAATTTGACGAGTTCAAATAACAAGGCGATGTGATAAGGGAGATGTTAAATGGGTGAAGCAATCGTGTCGTAGTATATAAGGAGCCTCCAAAAACAGCCTAGTCTTTCAAGAGCAAGGATCGTTCAAAACTTGTCAGTTTGTCTACACATGCTTCAGCAAATTATCCAGCACTTTGAGATCAATGTTCCCCAAAGAACATTCTTCTACAGTGCACAATATAGTTAAAAGATTCAAGGAATCGAAAACCACTTCTGAATGTGCATGATCTCCTATCCCTCAGACGTCACTGTCTTAAAAAAGATAATTCATCTGTAATGGATATCATGACATGGGCTCTGGAATGCTTTAGTAAACCTTTGTTAGTCAACACCACTTGCCGCTGCATCCACAGATGCAAGTTAAGACTTTACTATGCAAAGCAGAAACCCTACATCAACACTGTTCAGAAGCACTGCCGACTTCTCTGGGCTCGGTCTCAACTTAGATGAAAAGTAGAACAGTGGAACCATGTTTTTTGGTCTGACGAGTCCACATTTTCAAGCGTCAGGTTCAAAAGCCAGTGTCTGTATGGACCAGGGGTCTGTTAGTGCCCATTGCATGGGTAATTCACACATATGCGAGGGCACCTTTAATGCAGACACACATGTACAAATTTTGGAGCAACATACACTGCCATCCAGCACTGTCTTTTCCAGGGATATCCTTGCATTTTCCAGCAAGACAATTTCAAACACATACTGCTCGGCTGCTGGATTGGCCTGCCTGCAGTCCTGACCTGTCCCCAATTGAGAACATGTGGAACATTATGAAGCACACCATACAGCAACGAAGACCCTGTACAACTGGAGAAAAAATTTACTTGACTGTCCCAACCTTTTTGCAGCGTGTTGCAATCATCTGAAACTCACAAGGTCTTTCAATATAGCAAAGGGTGAATATAATTTACAAATCACTCCTTTTGGTTTTTATTAGCATTTCTCCTTCTGTCCTTTTTTGGAATTGGATTGTATCTGAGGGCTAGAAAGATATTATCTGTGTGGAGACATTTGCTCGTAGCTGATGAAGTAATGTTGGTAACTAATTAAATTCTGGAATGGAATTATACCATGTATCAAAGTGCAATAGAGCTCCAGGCAATAGTTTGTGTTAAAAAGGCTGAGCCTCTTTTTATTACACATGCATGTGAGGTGTGATACTTATGTTCTCCTCTGGCAATTGACTTGACATGCTACTTCAGTATTTAAAGTTATAATAGCTGTGTCACATAAATCAATGCATAAACAAGCTATTGAATGCAGCCAAGCAGAATCAGTGAATTAAAAGTGAGAAAAATCAAACCTAAGATACTTTCTGTGACACACAGGAAATGTGAAGTAGCATTAACATGGAAATCATTGCTGTATATGTTCTGTAGGATCGTTCATGTGCAGCCACTGAGTTCAAATGTAAGGATATATATACATGTCTATTGAAGAAAATCTTGAAAATAATGCTTCACTTAAAAATCATGCCTCTGGTATAAAACTGCTATTACTCAATGCTGGATATCAGTGCATATGTGAACCAATTTGTAGTGGCCACTAGCGCCATCAAACATAATTGGAAATATAATGACTGCTTTACAGCCATTGGTTCAGAAAATGCTCAAATAAACAGAGCAATGTTTTTTTTTTTGATAGCATCACTAAATACATATAAACGAAATACACTAATACAAAACTTATTCTCATTTACAGGTTCATAATTTTATTTTGGGGGTCTACTAGAATAGGTTTACATGCTTTGGTGTTCAAAAAACTTTTTTTTTTTTCTCGTAATGTACATTGCTGCAGCACCTCTTTTCACCCTCTGCCTGAAATGCTCTGTTGTAGCTCCTGTCACTTTAAAGCCCCTTTGTGAATGGTCAGCTACTTAGAGCTTGTTTCAGAAATGTAACGCCCCTTACCAAAACTGAGTTTCAGCTCCAGAGGCTAAGTAGCCCTTGTGTAGCTATGTCACGGAAGTAATGGCTGGATTGCAAACCAGGCATTTCAGGCTGTGTAAGAGCAGTGTTTTCTGTGGGAGAGTGTAACGCTTTGTAACTTTGCAGACCTTTTACATGCACAAACAGCTATATTACACGATAAAGGAAAGGTAAAATCCCAAAAAGCATAATAGGGCCTCTTTAATTTTGGCTTTGAGACCCAATCACCCAATCAGAGCCAAATAACTTTTCAGTGTTTCTTGCAGTTGACTCCAGTTGTCTGTGCTGCTTTCAGTGTTTTAATGCAATTTACACAAATCTCTGTTTGTCTGGATTCACCAATGTACTGTAACTTGTATGTTCAGAAGAGTCTGTGTAGTCTGAACAGTGTGAGACAGCTGATCCAAGTGTCTTCCTAACCAAGAGGATGAACGCAGAGAGAATGGCTGTAAATAGAGACACAATAGCTCAGTAGTAACCAAACATGTAGTTTTTCTTCAGTATGAAGCATAATAGTAAGTAGGATTGTTGGTCCAAAGAGTGTTCATTACTGTGGTCAGACCACATTTTAATCTTAAAAAGACAAGATCTTTTTTATCTATCAGCATATATTCAGTACATTTTCTAATTAAGAAAATTGTTATTATTAAATTTCCACACTGATTTAGTGCGTGTTTACAGGAATAATGAAAATTCTGTCATCAATTACTTACCGCCATGTTGTTCCAAACTAAAATTACATTCTTTCTTCTGTGGAACACAAAAGGAGATATTAGACAGAATGTTAACCTCAGTCACCATTCACTTTCATTGTGTGGAAAAAAAGAGCAGCATCAAAATTTCTCCTCTTGTAATCTAATGAAGAAAGATAGTCATACAGGTTTAAAACAATGCTGAATAAATTATTTTATGTGAACAAACCCTTAAAGTGTGTGTTCACTTTTCACAATGTGAGGAAAGAAATACTGAGGAATGTTAGAGGAAGTTTCTTATTTTACAGATTCACTCTATGAAATATCTCCTCTCCTTTCTGAGAGACTGTAAATAATTTTGGCCAATACTTGTGAATCTGTAAATCTCTTTGTTTCATTCCGTACCGTGCAGTTTTTTTTTACTGTTTTCATTATTCTCACAGGCCAAATGCCTTCTTCCCACCATTCAACATTCATAACATCTCATATTCTCCATCTCTAACTTCAAAGTCAAGCTCATAAGAACTCCCCAGAGAACAATTTTGAGCTCTGAGCTGCATACAAAGACTAGAGGTCTGCACGGGCCTTAAAATTAAACCCGACCCATAACCGAGACAGTGTGGATACCCGGCTCGAAAGATACCATCAGATTTTAAGCCCGAACACGAAATTGCTTACTATCTAATTTCTTCTCGTAGCAAGTACTGTTGCAATAGGCTATATTTTATGTAAGCATATAGGCAATATTCGTAACAGTACTGAAATAGTAAACATACACAGTTTTAACAAGGCACGGCAGCACCTTAGTACAGAGCAGAAGAGGAAAAAAGCATTTATGTGCTGAAACTTCACCTGGTGCAAAACAATCTGGAATAATATAAAACGTCTTGGTTACGTATGTAACCTCCGTTCCCTGGTGGATTTCCCTCGCCTTTATATCCGTATCCAGGGGCGGGGTATGCAAAATCTGTTCGCCAACTCTCATTGGCCTTTTTTCATAGATCAGAGGCATATTCGGCGCTCAAGAGAGAGACCCCTAGTGTCGCTTCTTCGACACGACGTCAAAGTGAGCGACAGACGGGGAACACTGCCACAATCCCCTCTATGCAGCCTGAACTTGTCTAGAATGTTGAAACTTTGTGACAGCTATGGTGAAAACAATCTACGCAGCGCAAAGAATGAAATTGAGTGCAGGTGTCTCAACATGCGTTTTTGAACATTTTAAGTTCTTTTTAACTTGACATGGTGTTTAAAATATGCCGGTCCTGCACGAGACACTGAAGAAAAAGCGAGATGCGGTGCAACAGTCAAAGATATTCATCCAGCATGCGTTTAAACAATGAGAAAACAGAACAGATGCGTGCAAAAACACGTTCGGTGTGACTGGGCCTTAACTCGTCCGTTCGCACGTGTCTTTGTGTGAGAGCGAAACAAGTTCAGTAAGCCTTTTTATTTTTTCATTAATTTCAAACCCCGACCCGAACCCGATGTTCGGGATCCGGGTCGGATTGCAAACCTCTAACAAGGACATTTATCCCCATAAACTGTTTAGCATTGTCAATTTGTATTTAAAACACAAAGGTAAATCATTAAAGTAAAAACAATCTTTTTTTTTTACTTAATTTAAAGCATATTGAGAAAAGCCTAAAAAAAAAGAATTGTGTGGATGGCAGCTCAAAGATCAGTATTGTTAATCAGTTTTAAGCAATTTTCTGAGTCAAAATGTATATCATGCACTGGACTTTTTAATGCTTTAAATGTTAACCATCAGCTGATCCCAGTTCACTCATAAACATAGTATATGTGTGAATCAGGGTAAACCTTCAAAAGCAAGAGTCTTTCACAAAATAGCTTTTTAGTGCAACAAACACTATATAGATTGTATAGTAGACTTGTAATATGTACAAGCATGTATTTTAGGCTTTTGTAAATTGTATCTCTTTGGACAAATGCAGCATTTTAACATGCTGTACTACTAACACATTCCTCATTTGCTGTTTCTGTGTCTGTGCTGTAAATACTGTTTTTGAGTCTACACTTGAAATCACAAATGGGCTAAATCTTAAAAAAAGAACAAAAGAGAGAAAGAGAGAGAAAATATTACACTGTACACTGGACTTTTGTGCCTTTTCAACCATGTATGTCATTCTTAAAAGACAATCCTTCAAAGCTTGTATACAACCAAATCACAAGTAAATGATCTGGAAAATGACTGAAGAGTGCTTTTTTTTCTCACTGTCAGCTGTGCATGAGAAGAACTGTTTTAATGGGGTTGTTTGTTGCCATTAACTGTTTGTTGAAAATATAAAGTGTTGGTAAAGTGTGTAATTTCTGCACCACTGGCATCACCAAATGGAATAGCAAAAACTTCACTTTTCAAACAGGATTTCTGAACACTTCCCTGTTTTCTATTGATCCAGCAAACATATATTACAGCCCCAAACTCATTTATTAGTTGCGATTCTCAAACAAAAAGAGAAATGTTTAGATAATGCCACAGAGCTACAGTGATTACACTTTTCAGGGACATCAACCTGTGAATGGCTTAGGTGGTTCTCATACTGCGCACATTTGCTGCGGTCAGAATCTGAGTGCTCTGGCACTCCCGCAGAATTGGTCTAGTTTCAGACATGATTTTGTCAAATCCCGGTGCTTTACCATCATCAACTCATCACGAACGTGCACATGATGGAGACCACAACGCCAGTCACTATATTTTTGTGTTTTTTATTAATTTGGTTCCATTATGTGCACCAGAGTGTACAACACTTGTGCCTTTGTTTGTCGCGCAACTGATTATCTCATCATGCTTACTGTAAATCGGCAAAAATGCATGCTGTAGTTATTTACTTTTTTAATAAGTGCAGACTCTAGTACATGTTGCGTTCTCAATCATGTGAACTGTGCCACAGTTCCATTGCAACCGATCTCATACCACCTCCTACAGGTAGACTTGGGTGCGTTACCATGATCTGCTCCCCAGTTCGCAAAACAGCTTTCATATTACCATTTCTTTCATGCAAACCGTGCTCTGTTTTGGACTAAACTGACAGTGTAAAAGCCCCCTTGAGTTGTCTCTGCATATTAAGTTGGAATACGAAACCCACTTCACTTTTAACTCAACAGGTCCTATTTTAAGAGTGTTAGCACTAAGCGCAGCGCTATGCCATAAGTCATAACTGCAAAATCTATGGGTATGGCCAAGATGTTTTGCGATTTTGTGCAAGCATGCGCTTAAGTCTAGGCGCAAGTGGGTTTGACGGTTTTGCACGTGCAAAGCGCTAATGGGCTGGGTCAAGTGCAATATAAGCAAAGACAGCACAATCATAAGAAGCCGGTTGTGTAAATGGACTGTCAGCAATGAATAAGAAGAACAGAAATATGGACTTGCGTTCTTTTGTGCATTAACTGAATCCTTGTTGAATGTCAGGCATATTTCTATGACAGTGACACGCTCCTTTTATGCGCATTGAAAATGTGGTTCTCGTCAGGATTTGAATTTATGCTCCAGCATGTAAGTATTATTGATCATTTTCATCTACTGACAGACAAATCATGGCTAGTATTAATAATGATTGTATGTAGTTCACTATTTTTATTTATGTTTATTATTTATTAAATTATTTAAAAAATTTCTAAATTCAAGTTACACTTCAAATTAAGTGAAAATATCATCAAAATAACAAAGTGGTCAAAAAAATCATACCAAATCCAAACATTTTACTCTCTCCCGCTTCTTCCTCTGGCACCTTTTGCAGACTTAAAAATCACTCTAGGACAACAGGTGGGAAAATACCAATACAACTGAGATAATAAATATAATTGTTAATATTAACATAATAATTATAATGATGAAAAAAACATGACCTAAAGATTAACACAAATCTCATAAATATGTATTTAATAAACAGCTACAATTGTGATCGTCATGGACATAATTTGATGTTCCACTGTATTTTCAGAGTTTGGACATTGAATTTATTACCACCTGCTGGAATCTTCAAACTGCAAATGCAGGAACTGTGTTTAGACTTTGCATTGCAAGCAGATGTGCTTTTGAAACATCTTAGCTAGGCATGTAATGATACACAAATTTTACAATACGATGCATAGCCTCATAAATGCCACTAAAGTGTTTGACATTGGCAACAAAAAGCAGAGCTCTGAGTAACTTAAACAACAGCACTGCGTTTATTTTGTTTGATTGTTCAAAAAATAATAATATGACCAATATAACACATTTTCTAAATCACAATTTTCATGTTTTTCTTGAGAAAATAGGTTTGTCTACATTAGTCATTAATATTTGTATAGCGCTTTCACAATATACATTGTTTTAAAGCAGCTTTCTAGAAAATCATGCCTTGCTGTCTGAAAGCCCCCTTTAAACAAACTGAAGTGACTGTAGCAAGGAAAAAAAAACTAATTTCAATTTAATTTAGTGGTGGAAAAGAACTTGAGAGGAACCCGACCTCTGGTTCTACGATATATATATATATATATATATATATATATATATATATATATATATATATATATTACATGATCCAATATTATTTAGCAGCTTGAGCAAAAACTGGTTGGCACACTGTGGTGATGTGGGCGTAGCCGAGCGACATCTGTGGAGAGCGAGGGCGGAAGAACGTGAAGGATTGACACCTGTGGGAAATTATCTCTGACAGCTGTTTGGGTTTGCAGTGAGAGCTGGGAGGGATAAAAGGGCTGTCCGAACTGCTGTAGGAGAGAGAGATGCATGCAACATAGTCTGGGGTGTGTGTTGCTGAAAAGAAAACAGTGAGTGATACTGCAAAGTATTGTGAAAATAAAGAGAGATTTACATGGATTGTTATCTGGCTCCTGCTTCCTCCTTCAGAGATAGTTAGAGAACTTTGTCACACACGCATAATTTTTTTGCCCTCTTCCCCCTGTTTCACTTTGCATGTCAATTTTACTGCCATTATTACTGGCTTATAACATGTGTGCAAGGGTTTTTCTCAAAGCTGTCAAAAGCAAATAATTATAAATCTCATGTAATTGCAGGATTCTTATTTTGTCTTTTTTTTAATAAGCTGTTTTTTGATAGTTAGTAGATCTTGCTGTGCGTGTAACACTCTGTTAAATGTATTGCTGCTGTTTCTGCCTCAAAAATCCACCTATTTGTGTGGTGATGTTGGTGTAAATAAAACAACATGCACCAGGACATGACACCATTTTTTGCAAATTCGACAAGCTGTACCACTATTGTACAATCTACTTGCTGTTTGCCATCGATCTTAGTGCTTACTGCATGTACTATGAGTGTGTTGGTCTGTTTTCCTCTGTTGCTCAGCGCCGTGGGAGGAGAATGTTCCGCAGCTCTCGATGTTGCATTGCCTTGTATAAATTACACTACATTGTGTTTCTTTATGTATCGTACAATACATATGGTATTGTTTAGTGAGCGGTGTATCACACGATACAATATGATACAATATTGTTTCACAACCCTGGTCTTAGCACAATTACCTATTTCTCAGGAAAATAGGAAATTGTGCTTTGTACAGATAGTGCAAACATTCCTACCAATGGCTACTTGCACTTTGCGCTCTCATAAAAATTGGAAAAGACATTGTGCACAGATTTAGTGCTGTGCCTAGCGTGGTCATGACAGTAGAGCCCAACATCTTTTAGCATTATTTCACAGATTTTTTTTTTTTTGTCTAATTTCTGCAGGAGGCCGAAGTGGCTGAATGTATGCCATCCTGCTCACAAACACGCCTGAAGCGAGTGGATTTCATGTCTGGTGTGTTGATGTTTAACGATCTTGGAGAGGAAGGCACAAAGACGGGAGGGTCAGGCAGTGATGGATGCCCTCACAGTAGTGAGGGAAGCCCGGAGGGTGCTGCGTCCACCCTGCTTGCCCCTGCACACCGTGATCACGACCAGGAAGAGGGCTCACGCACCCTAGTTCTCGTTTCCACTGGAAATGGGCAGGTTTTTTCACCTGGAGACGGACAGGGTACCCTTGCCGCATTAACTCCTCAGGGAGATCGACCCATGCCAGATGAATCAAATCCTGGTACTATCTGCTCCATCATTAGATCAGAACCCAGGCCTATCATCATGACAACTGCAGCTATGATCACTACTGGTTCTTCCTCGCCGCCGTTCACCAAGGTAGAACAAACTTTCATCCACATTGCTGAGACGACACATCTCAATGTCATGACAGCCAAACACCGTCCATCTGGACTGGATGAGGTGGCATCTACAGAGCGTGAAGTATCAGGTGGAGGGAAAGAGAAGGAGGAACGAAAAGGTGTCAGTAAAGGAGAGGAGAAAGAGAGCAATAGTGAGCAGATTACAGTAGAAAGGGAAGATGAGAGCAGGAAAGAATGTGAAGTTGAGGAGGAAAAGGAAGTAAATGATAAGAAAAAGGAAGAAAGCTATAGAGAGAATGACAGAGAGGCTGAAGAATCGGAGAAAGAAAAATCAAGTAAAAGTGTTAAAGAGGAAGCAGATTCTCTGTTTGTAGCCCTGTCACATAACCAGCTCAACACTACAGCTATTGGTCCTGAGGAAGCACACTCCACGGAAACCAAAATAGAAGTCAAACCAGACAGCATCAAACCAGAAGTAGACCAGCAAAGGGAATTGGAACAGGAAGAGTGTCCTCCTCTGACCCCTGAACAAAAGAGAGATTCTGAAGTAAATGATGAGAAAGTTGTATCTCCAAAGAAGGCAGACTCACCCAATAGAAAGGCGGAGTCTATTGAAAACACACAGCCACACCTACAGAGGCGGAGCCGTATTCCCATGCTTGTGTCTGAGGAGGAAACTGGCTCGGACAAATCATCCCAGGCAAGTCAAGAGCAGTTGCAACGCACTCGTAAAAGCCGACACCAACAACTGGCCCGTCTCGTTCTGGAGCACAAACAGACACATCTTATTCATTCTCGCTCAACCTCTTCCCACTCTCCGTCCCTCTCGACGACAGCATCTGAGGATGAAACACACCAATCAGACGACTCCGCTAAAGGAGAGAGAGGAGCATTAGGGCGAATTAGGAGCAGGATCCCTCGACCAGTCACGCCCATCAGAGGGTTTTCTGACCAATCATGGAGCACGACCCTCCCGCAAACCCAGAGATCTGTCTCTTTTATTCAATACAGGTAGGTGGCGCAGCATACTAACTTAAACATTTTTCCTTTGAATCTACACTACCACTTGTGCATAAGAATGCATTTCTTTAAAAAAAAAATCAAGCATTACCAGTTCAGACAGGTCATGTTAGTCATTCTTGGAATCAGCTGACCCTCAACTGATCATGAAGTATTCCAATACAATTCAGACATATATCAGAGTGGTTCTTTTTAAGTCTTTACATTCATTCGCTCAGCTGGCTTTCTGTTGCATGGTTTCATTTGCATTGATTCGCATTGATTTGCTGCTCTTCCCTAATACGACTCATTATTTTCTCTCTCCAACAGAACCAACAGTTCTGTCAAAACCAGGATACAAAAATCTGCAAGTTTGCACACAAATATCCATCAGCAACCACCCAAACCTCAGCTCCGCCCCTCTAAAAAACTTCCACACCACCCTCATTCCTTAGGCCCCTCCCACTCACAAGGAAGTTGGACCGCCACACCTACTGTATCTCGTACCTCAGCTTCTACTGCCCCTCGGAGTTACACCACCTCTCGCACTGATAGCCCCTCCCCCCAGCGCATCCGCCCATCACAGTCCAGATCCAAACCTCAGGACCCCATCCCCAAAAAGAACAATCTCCACTCAGCAACTGCACCCCAAAAAGGGAAGAAAGATCCACTTGAATCAAAGACTAAAATAAGATAATTACAGTCTGTGGAACAAGGACATTATTCCTCCAAATTATTGTTCCATCGTTCCTCTAGACCTTCCATTATCATAGGCATCATCATTTGCAACCTGCCAGGTCATAAAACTCACTCTCAACATCATCAGTGTTGAACTGAGAACTCTGGTGAACCACAAAAAACTCAACAAAACAATGTCGATGGAAATGTTCTGTTTTCAGCCAAGTGAATGCAGCAGCTTCTTCAATACCTCTGATGAGGAGAACCTCTGACATTTACACACATATGTGCACAGTGAGTGTAGAAAATTGTGTGTGTGGGGAAGTTTTCATTAATGAAGTGTGTTGGACTGATGACACACCTCATATGCCTTAAACCTGCAAAGGAAACAATTGCTGCTGTCACAAAAAAGCTTCCACAGGCTATACCCTCCTCTACACAGTGCAAAACCTCTGTCATGTCAAATATATAACTACCAATAACATCACATATGTTAAACTTCCGGTTCTATTGCAGCTTAAAAGCCCTTTCCGTTCATGTTCAGATCTGGTTTAAGTAAATGACTGCAGATAATACATAATAGATACTATTAATTTAATTTAAAATAATTTCCAAAAATGTTTTGACCTATATCACAATGTCATAATCTGTTAAAATGTAGCTTTATGGACACTTTCAGAAATTTAAGACATTTTAAAGTCCCAAATGTACTTGCTATTCAACTAGTCATTGTTTGGGACAGCCTTTTATATAAGCGTCTACATTCAATTACTGTGTCCTCAAGTTTTTATTTATCTAAAAAAAGAATAATAATAGTCAAATGCACCTACAATTTGGTGTTTCTGTGCAGAATATGCAGTCAAAATGTGATGTTAACACAAGACTGAAATAGGCCTAATACATTTAACCTCTGCACAGAACAAAGATGACTACCTCTGCTGCTACAATTTGATGTCAATCATTTAATCATATTGGCCCCTCCCACTGTCTATGATTCTTCTCTCTGATTGGGTCAATCCATTTGTGACACCTGCAAATTGTATTTGTTAACAAATCCTGGACCAGCACTGCTCAAATGGCATGTGTTTGGATTGGTTGTCTATTTCTGTTGGTCTTTCGCAGAACTGTAGATAATATAAGCAGTACTTTTGAAAACAAATTAATATTTTTGTTTGAAAACAACAAAGGTTACAAAATAGATTAAAGAACGAAAATAGGACTACTTAATTGCATTTTCTCAGTCTAAGATGAAAATGCACCATTCGGATCTGTATGCAACTTTTACAGTTTAAAGAACGCTTGTGATAACTGAATGAAGGTCAAAGAGAACATTAAAGATTCTCAGAAATTAGACATTTTGCACAGACACACAAAGGAGCAGCAACAATTCGAAAATAATTCAGCAGGAATCGATTACGTGTGTGAAGGCAGCATGTCTGTGATTTGCAGTGTTCTGCAATGCTCTATAGGATGTTGTTTCTAGAAAGTATTGCTACTCCTATTAAAATAAGTGTCCAAAGCATGTATTCAAAGGGATGTAGGCCAGCCATCTGATGTGAAGTTTAAATGACTAAGGTGCTATCACAGACTCTTTCGACATGCCTGCTCTAGACATTGGTGTTTTTTCGTCCTGCGCTTGGATTAGAACCTGAACATCCCTGAAGATTGTCAAAAATGTAGGACGTTTCATTGACACATGCTGAGAAAAAATGTAATTTGTGCACACTAGCCAGTGTTATTTGTGAGTTCTACATACTTGTGTGCACATTAACTAGAAGGGAGTGCTTTGTTTTGGACCATTCCTACTATGGAAACATTGCATGCTGTTGTTTGGATAAAAATAACTGGAAAAAGACTATTTCTGCTCTTAATAACAACAATATAAGGTAAAGACTGAGACAGCTTTTTGGTCATATCTTTTCAGTGCATTTCTTTGGGCCCATTGAGACAGAGAGAATTTGCATGAATGTGTTTCATGATCATGATTGACTAATAAAGAGCAACCTTTCTGAGTTATACAATAAAAAGTTATTACAAATATGAATGATACAATTCAATAAACCGAAGATCCATCACAGTTTTGATTGTTTTTTTGTTTAGTTTTTTTGTCTTTCTTTCTCAGTCTGGATATTATCAGAGGCTACCAGGCAAAACTGACACCAACAATGGACATTTTAAAGGAATATTCCGGGTTCATAGCATATTAAGCTCTGCGTTTGTGGCATAATGTAGATTATCATGAAAATAAATTAGACTATTGTTTGACTCTTAAAAAAAAAACAAAAATCGAGATTACAGTGAGGCACTTATAATGGAAGTGAATGGGACAATTTTTGGAGGGTTTGAAGACAGAAATGTAAACCTTATAATTTTATAAAAGCACTTATATCCATTCTTCTTTTAAAACTCATGTAGTTTTTGAATAAAGTTGTTTAAATAGTCATTTTTACAGTCGCTTTAGGGTTTGTTGACATTACATCATCATGGCAAGGAAGTTGGAAAATTGATTAAAACTTTAAGCAGAAATGTACATGATCCATGATCACACTAAACTCATGTTAACACACAATGTGTTTCTTATCTATTTCTTATTGCTTTACTTTTGAAATAGTATTTTAATGTTACGGAATTGTCCCATTTACGTCCAAGTTCCTCACTGGAACCTGGATTCTTTTTTATTTTTTTAAGAAAACGAGGGGCAAGTCAAAACATATTATAAATAGTATGCAACATATGCTGTCTGTTGAGTTTATTTTGTACTGAACCCAGAATATTCCTTTAAGGCATGCTGAAACTTTTCATGGAAAATTATTCAAATGTGGGCTAATTTAATATAATTTATACATTTATAAAAATGTAGACAACATGTAATCACTATTATTTATCCTCAATTATTTTATGCTGATCCTTTGATAGTTTTCCAGTTTGTATGTATCATCTGATTTTGGAACAATCACTGAAAAAGAAGAACACTATGTGATCACAACAGCTTAGATTTTAGTGTCCTTTAGAATGGTTCAGTATGAATGTTAAAGTTATTTAGCATTATTCTTCTTATACTAAAGTCCATTAATACTAAAGTCCATCAATAAAGAACACCAGCAGGTCATGAAAATTCTGTGGGATGATACTTTTATATATTATAATGTATGGAAAATAAATTTATAATTCACTGAAACCAGCTAGAAATGTATCAACTGATTTTGGGCCAACTGGCAATATTAAAAAAACTAGAACACTACGTTACCACAATATTCTGATCGTACCGTCCCTTGAAATGGTTCAAGGATTAAGGGCAAAAATTATTTGTACTTGACTGAATGATTTGTAAAAATGAAAATGTGTTACCATTTATCTAATTTCAATAAGTTAAACTGTTAGAACGCTCATCCACTAAAAAGGTCATTTTAAAGTTCAAACTCTGGATAGAACATCTTATTCTAGCACTGCCAGTTGTCAAAATGAGATTGGTACTTACCTTATTTATTTATTTTTTTAATTCTTCTCAGATTTGGTTCTTTTTACATGATTTGCACCCATTGAGAATTGTGTGTGTGTGTCATTGAGCCTGTCAGTGAGCATTGCAGTGATACTAAAAATTAACTGCTCGTCAACATACTCCAATCTGATTGGTTTGATTGGAATTTAAGTTCTAGAGTGAAACCCCGTTGTGAAATGTTCCTCTCCATTTGCTCTGGAAATTGTAGGGAAGAAAGGATTCCAGACTCTGTTTTAGAGACAGAAGAGGAGAAATGCTTTGACTTAAGAAAAGTAACGCAACAGCCAAAACAGCATCTATTTCTGTGACTGAAAAAGAAAGAGAAGAGGAAGGATTTTTGACCCTTCTCAACTCTGTTAAAATTCTCAACATTTTTTTTGAGGAGGGGCTTCATTTAGCCTTAATTTGTGAAGTGCTGTTGGTTCATATCCTCCAACCCTCTGACTTTTAGACTCTTTGCTTGCCAAAGCTCTCCACCATCACCACACTCAACGAAGAACATCTGCACACTGGAATCTTCAAACTAATGTGAGTGTCTTTTTCTGGTCTCTTTTCATTCTTGGAAATTTTACCAAAAATTTTTAAATGTATAACAGTGCTTTTGAAGAGCAACTATAAGAAGACAAACACAGATCAAATAGCTCTCTATTTTTATTATTGTGATTGCAAAAGCTGATCATTCACAATTAAATCTTAAATCAATGATATCATTTTAAATAAAAAATGGTCATTTGGGTTATATATTTATTTTTTATTTTTTTCAGAATTTACTGAATTAATGTTTGGATTTTGGTGTTATTTTGAATTCTAATGCTCCATTCTAAAACCTTTAAATTAACAAAACACATTAAATTAACCGAACAGACTGGAGAAATAATTTGCACACAAATAAATGACAAAATATTTTATGGATTTAATTTAGTCTTGCTGTGTGAACATTTTGTCACATCTACTGGATAAAAATGTGACAAGCCATAAGTTTTAGGACAACTTAAAGGTGCACAATATCTTTTATCTTTGTGTCATCTTGGACTTATAGTACACTGCACCTAGTGGGTTGGATGCAGCACCATTTAAAATCAATAGTTTTCAGTTTAGTGTAAAAATGTAGTATTCAGTTATGATTGCTTTCATCAATCAGTGAACGTGTCAAATAACAGGACAGTTACTGAGATTAAGAGAGTAGTATTTGGGCTGGTCATGTGATTCTAACATGGCAGCCACAATGTGCGGGCCCTCTCCATGTACAATAAAAAGGCTTTTGTAAGGTCACTGATATGACTTCATTTTAATGTGAGTGGTCATGATTTCCTACATGTATTGCAAAATTACAATTCATGTCCACAACGTCCATAGGCATGGAAGGTCTATTAACATAGAACACACAACACACAATGACGATGACACTCAACAATCACGTATTTATGGAAAGAGATGCAACTCAAAGGGACAACAAAAACACAACACTACCAGTGCCAATGCCGCAAAGAAAGACAAATATTAAGACATTAATTCACAGTTTTTACTCAGGTTGCGGTGCATGCAGGGAACCAGACAACGCATGTTAATCTGACCATGATTAAATGCAATGAAGTTGTGCCAAAAATGTTTAAGATTTGTGCTACATTAGCTAATTTTCAATAACTTGACAAGGACCACTTTTATTTTATTTTTTTACTTTTGGTTCACATGATCTCAGCCATTTATTAATTCATGCATATTGGAATATCTCATTAAAACAGTAAATAATTTTAAGAGAACTTCAAAGTTAAATTCTGTAAGTTATTCTTGATTTGGTCTGCAGTTCACAACTAGGACATTACAAAGTACATAAATCATACAACAAGAGGATGTATCAAGAAGGAAAAATAAATGACAATTTATCCAAAATCAATTTAATAGTCAACTCAACAATATGGGGTTCCTTTTCAGGTGAGTCACTTTGATGCTGTGTCAGTAACTGACGCTATGGGAAACTCTTTCCACGAGTGACGATCTCTGAAGCCATTTTAAATCACCCGTATCTATTGGCAGATGGCGAGTAACGCTTCAGCCCTGATGTGCACGTCATTGCAAGCATATAAACTGGAGCACAGTGACATTTCATCTGAATTTTTCTCTTCAGGGTTGTGATTTCATCTCTCGCTCTCTTGATGGCCAAATCTTTGCTTCATATTTTAAACTGCACACCATAACATCTAGTGGATTATTTCTACCTTCTTACGTGTGCTCAGATGAACAGCGTATTCTTTAAAAACTTCTGTGTTTGATATTGTGCATTGCAAAGTATTGTGCAGTGTTGGGTAAGCTACTCAAAAAATGTAGCCAGGTTTCTGAAGCAACCAATTGGCCCGGTTGCTTGGGTCTTACGGGTTCCCCGTTCAAGCCACTTGATGCAGTAAGCTTGCGTGTACTCTCTCTGAAGAACAGTGTAAATGTTTGTTTTAGTCATAGATTTAGTCTTTTGATGAAAATGCCCTTTAAAATTAGTCAATATATCATCATCTCACATTCATTAGTTTTAGTCAGTTTTAATCTTACGAAAATGTCATCATTTTAGTCAACGAAAATAAAATCTTTTAGATGACGACGATGTGCATAATTGTTAAAAGTGTCAAACTGTAACAGACCAAACTTTTATAAAATATTCAAATATTTAGGGAAAATATTTCTAATTTAAAATTCTAATTTAAAAATGTAACAAACAACTATGCATAGCCTACGGTCCTTGTTGTGAAAAAAAAATTAGCTCCTAAAATAATAATGAATGGACTGTATTAGTTGCTTTTTAGAAGTTAGCCTGCTCTACTCTGAATTCTTTATGCTTTAGAGACGTATTCATTTTCTGTGAAAGCATATTACAATGCATTGTATTCACAACTCAAGTGCAGATTATGAATATTCTGACTAGCGTGTCATTTAGTTAAAGTTCACGTCATCAGCCTCAACATTAAAACCACCTGCCTAATATTGTATATGTCCCCCTCATGACACCAAAACAGCGCATTCTGAGATGCTGTTCTTCTCACCATAATTGTACAGAGTGGTTGTCTGAGTTACCGTAGACTTTGTCAGTTCAAACCAGTCTGGCTATTCTCTGTAGACCTCTCTCATCAACAAGGCATTTTGTTCACAGAACTGCCATTCACTGGATGTTTTTTGTTTTTGGCACCATACTGCACAATACTCAAACCAGTCCGTCTGGCACCAACAATCATCCATGCAATTATCTAATCAGCCAATCGTGTGGCAGCAGTGCAGTGACTAAAATCATGCCAATACAGGTCAGGAGCTTCAGTTAATGTTCACATTAACCATCAGAAATTGGAAAAAAAAGTGATCTCAGTGATTTCAACCGTGGCATGATTGTTGGTACCAGACGGGCTGGTATGATAATTTCTGTAACTGCTGATTTCTTGGGATTTTCACACACATAACAGTCTCTAGAATTTACTCTGAATGGTGCCAAAAACAAAAACATCCTGTTAGCGGCAGTTTGATGAGAGAGAGGTTGACAGAGAATGGCCAGACTGGTACGAACTGACAAAGATAACCACTCTGTACAATTGTAGTGAGCAGAATAGCTTCTCCGAATGCTATTCTGAGATGCAGGTTGATGCTCTTTTGGCGGCACAAGGGGGATGTTGTGGCTGATCGGGGTAAGTTGTTATATTACATATATGTTGTGGATATAGGCTACTATAGTGATTAAAATAATGTATAAATAGGATGCATTTGAATGAGGTATTTATCCCATTTTGAAGCGGTTAATTTTGCCTTTGTTCAACTCAAGCAGCTCAAGCGGAGAAATCACTAATTATTAATGGTTTAGACGTATCTATGTCTAATATCTTCTTCTATATACAGATTCTATAGTCAAGTCAAGTCAAGTCAAGTCAATTTTATTTGTATAGCGCCTTTCACAACACACATCGTTTCAAAGCAGCTTTACAGAAGTTCAGCATTAACAGACGATAAAAATATAATGTCTATAAAGTCGATAAATCATCATCCTATAGATGTTTTCCCCTTTTCATATTTTGCACTGTTAACACCTAGCAGTATAATTTTTATCTTTTCATATTTTCATCAATGCTATGCTTTAATAAAATCGGTTAATTATCGTCATGATGCCCCTTTTTCGTCTCATCTTCATTATTGAAGGCAAAATCAAAAAGCCCTTTTCATCAGTGATTTAGTTGATGATATTAACACTGCTGAAGACCATGCTTTTACTAGCTGTACATGATTCCTGCTTAGAGTTCGGACCAGATATTCACCATATACTATTCCAAACAATAAGCAATATTCCAAATGAGACTTGTCCTGTGAAGTTCAGCTGTTTTATGTCTCCACAGCTGTGTACAGGGTACAAACAGAGTTCTGTACACCCTGTGGTCTAATGCCTGCTATGAGGCTAATGTAGGGTGAAGGAATGGACTTGAAAAGAGTTCATGCTGGTACACAATGTTTTCAGAGTTCACTGAGGTAGTGTCCAACAGTACAATGACTGGATTTTAATCCAAGGCCCTTTTTTAATGAAAGCAGTCAATGGTGTTTTTATACATGGCCTTAGCCATTTATTTAGATTAGATTAATATGTATATATTGATGATGGTTATATAAGATGAAAGTTCCAAGTCAATGATAATTCAACTTAATAATAATTGAATTAAGTTTTAGTTGTTTTTATTAGTCCTTGATCCAAATTATTTTGTAAAATCAAAAGTTTATAATTTAACGTCTAGGTTACTGTTGTAGGCGGCACGGTGGTGCAGCGGTTAGCACTGTCGCCTCACAGCAAGAAGGTCGTGGGTTCAAACCCCGGTTGCCCCGGCCTTTCTGTGTGGAGTTTGCATGTTGTCTGCGTGGGTTCTCTCTGGGTGCTCCGGCTTCCTCCCACCATCCAAAGACATGTAGGATAGGTTAATTGATGTCTCCCTAAAAATTGTGTGAGTGTGAGTGGTTGTTTGTATATGTGTGGCCCTGCGATGGACTGGCGACCTGTCCAGGGTGTACCCTGCCTTTCGCCCAATGTTAGCTGGGATAGGCTCCAGCCCCCTGTACAGGATAAGTGGTTGACGATGGATGGAATGGTTACTGTTGTAACCTCCATTCCCTGATGGAGGGAAGTGACACTAGGGGTCTCTCTTGAGAGCCTTATGCATCTCTGAACTTTGAGAAAAGGCCAATGAGAAATTGGCAGACAGAATTTGCATGTTCCGTCCCCGGACATACGTGTTTATAAGGAGGAAAATGCGTCTGTTCATTCAGGATTTGTCTGAGGAGCTGACATTGAGGTTTGTCCGCAACAGTGGCTTGGTTCAGCGATGTGGCTGGGATGACACAACATCTCATTCCCTCCATCAGGAGTTACAACAGTAACCTGGACGTTCCCCGTCTGTTGCTCACTTCGAAGTTGTGTCGAAGAAGCGACACTAGGGTTCCAATTTTAATCACGCCATGTGCTGAAATGTGTACGTGCGCTGCTGACACAGGTGCGGGCAGGTAGTTTGCGTGCCAAGACAACAGGCTGTGCCAGACTGCACGTACCCTTCCCCAACGCCCCAAAAAATCGTCAAAACCTTCTGGTTCCTTACACCCCGATATGGGGGGAACAAGGCGACGTGCCAAGCATGGGAGCAAGCCGTGCCTTTTCTCTCTCTAAGGAGGATTCCAGTCCAGCCCCACGCTGACGACGGCCCAGGCAAGCATGTCGGCCATCTTGCCATTAGCCTCGGACTGGGCATGCTGACCCGAAGGTGGCAGCCCAATCGAGTCTTCCACGTCAGATGCCGGAACACTCTCCGATGCAGCAGCAAGCTCACCATCCATTCCTCTTGGAGGAAGTCAACGAGCGTGCCGGGTGCGGGTGGTTAGTGGGGACGTACCCGGCGAAACCAAGCCCACTGCTAAATCGCCTCCATCGCCAGCCATGTCATCCTCAATCCCGTGGGAAGAAGGAGCGATGCGGGGGGCGGCTGGAGTGGCGTTCCTTCTAAGGAAGGAAAGCCGCGACGCAATATTGCCATGGTAAGGTTCTCGCAGTGAGAACACGAACCATCCACAAACACTGACTCGGTGTGATCGCGGCCCAGACACACGAGGCAACGAGGCAACGTATCTTTATAAAGACACATCCTGAAAAGGACGTTCAATGCCACTGTGTATTGCTCTTTAGAGAGAAAAAACTAAAACAGACACATTTCTCTCCTTATATACTGGTATGTCTGGGGGCGGGACATGCAAATTCTGTCTGCCAATTTCTCATGGGCCTTTTCTCAAAGTTCAGAGATGCATAAGGCTCTCAAGAGAGACCCCTAGTGTCGCTTCTTCGACACAACGTTGAAGTGAGCGACAGAGGGGGAACTTCAATTCCCAGTAGGTTTTAGATAGTGTTATTTTTGTGTTAGGAAATTTAACTGAACAGTCAAATATGTCCTTTTATATCTGTCTCACCTCACTGGAATGGTGTTCATTTGAAACTGCATTCTTTGGAAAGTGAAGACTTTAGGTAAAAGAAAACAGAATTTTCAGCTGAAAATGTATTAGTGTGGATGAGGTCTAAGTGATGTAAAATGTATAGCTGTATGAGAAAAACAGAGAAACATTTGATTGATTGATTGATTGATTTATTGATTGATTTTCCAGGTCAGGATGAACTTTGAGAGTATTCTGGCAGAGATAGATGGGTTTGGGCCATATCAGATTACACTGGTCATGCTGTTGGTAATACCTCGCATTAGTATCCCATGTCACTTCCTGTTAAACAACTTTATTGCTGCCATTCCATCTCACCACTGCGACATCAGCCAAGTGGAAGCAAAAGGATTTTTTGGAAATCTAAGTAGGGAACAAAGACTGACTGTCAGTATTCCAGCACAGGAAGACAGGACTCCTTCTTCTTGTCACATGTTCTCCTATCCTCAGTTCCACCTGCTGTCAAACTTCTCCAACTCCCCAGATGATGCTGTAGTCCAGTGCCAGAATGGATGGGTGTATGACAACAGCACATTTATCAGCACTCTGGCCACAGAGGTAAAGTCTCATGACTGCCAATGCCACCTATTAATACCTTCAAATCCCGCTTACCACTAACAGTTTTTCTCTCTGTCAGTTTGATTTAGTTTGTGAGAAAAGGGCACTGGCCAAAGCATCCGCCACCATATTTTTTGTGGGTGTCATGGCTGGGTCAGTGTTCTTCGGATTGCTCTGTGACAAGTAAGACAGACAACAATCACCTCCTTTAAGAAATCTTAAAAGAAAAGTTCTTCCAAAAAACTGTCATTATTTACTCATCTTCATTTCAGACTATTATGTTTTTAATGTTCGTTTATGTACTATTATGTTTGTGCTCTCTAGTGACATCTGTGGTTGTAACTTAAAACTTTAAGCAAATTGCAGAAGAATACATAACATCAGTGGTTTTCTGGCACAGCTCTTCTGGCAGATGAATCTCCCAATTTGAGCTTATCTGGACATCACCTATGTGTGATAATGACTGGAGCCGAAGTCATAACGTGCTTTTTCATGTTGATATGCTATACGATTAAACATTTGAAAAGGAAAAATTACTTGCTTTGATGAAGATAAGCAACACTCTTATTTACATATTTGAATTAATTTAACATAAATACATTTCAGACAATACATTCAAAGAACAGTTTTAAATAGAGAACAATATTTTAGTATGATTATATGCAACTGCTTGCAGAGACTCTTGCGCCATGATATAAATTGTTTCTTCTTTTAATATGGTATGATATATCTCCAATAACTCCACCCCTAAACATCCCATAATGACAAAACCGAACATATTTGGTCAATTAAAATATCAGTTAGATTGCTTTTCCTCTCTAAATGGGTGGCTCTTGGCCAATTGAAGTGTCGGAGTCTTAGGTCTGGCTATGCGAGAATAGGGTTAGTTTAAACCTATCAACACAGATGGAAATTCAAGGACGTACATAAATACTTTTCTTAAAAAGTGGTCTTGGAAGGGAATTTTATGACTTTGCTTCCACCCAACTGGAATGGTCCATTGATAAGAAGCAGACTAGGAGAGCCTGCACCAGAGATGACCCTTGTTAAGAATTATGGTGAGAAGAAGGAGAGCACTGGCCCAAAAGGCCAGGTGTATACTAGCTCAAATTGCTTTTCAGTATGCATAAATCTTTAGCTTTTAATTACAATTTTCAGTGGAGAACTTTTGTACAATTATTTTGCTAAAAGTTAAGCTTCCTATGTTTACAAAAATAAATCAGAAAACCTTTTAACATTAGTTTTCAAAACAAAAACATTTTAATGCCAGGGCTAAAGATATTTTTTTGCATAAGTCTTCACAAACATAATGGCTAAAGACTAGCTTGGGGAAAATGCTTGTTTTCGGATCCCCCTACAAAATGCACCATTTAACAACGTTTCTGCAAAAGGCCTGTCTGCTTTGGAAAAGCTTAAATGATAGCCCAAACACGTAGTTCTTTATAGAGAATATTGCTGCCCTGTTAGTGAATAACTGCTATCCCAATCTGCAGGGAATAAGCTGAAGATGATAGTATGTTAAGTTTATTGCTAAAATAATGGTTAAGTTGACAGTTACAGTCATGGTCTCTGTCATAGTTAGGGTAACTATTGCTGAAGCCAATGTCTAGTCCGCTTTCATATTAGAATTCAGCAATGGAGTGTCACTTTCCATTTACTATACATGCAAAACTGTTTTCGTTTTTTGGCATTAATGACATTGATGTATCTTTTTTTTTTTTAATCTGAGTGCGATCACAGGCTGGATCCAAGATTACCAGTAAATAATTACTTACATTTTTGTCTGTTTTTCACGCAAAGCTATTGTATGCATACAGAGAAATACGGATTACTTTTATGATGTTTTTGTCTTTTTTGGTGTATGAACAGTGTTGGATGTAATCGGCTTACAGAGTAATTAGTTACTGTAATCTAATAACTCTTTAATCGAAAAAGTAGTATAATGCAATACAATTGTAATTTTTGTAATCAAATTACAGTTACTATTTTTAAGTCAAGCTAATAATATTTAAGTACATAATATGGGTTACACATTTCTAAATTTATATTATTTATGTAAAATATATTTAAAACATACGCTGATCAGCCACAGCATTTAAACCACCTGCCTAATATTGTGTTGGGCCCTATTGTGTCTCTACTTTAGAAAGGTAATTAGTAACTCATAATGGATTTCTATTTTTGATTTACTTACAAAACACTGTGCATAATAAACAAAGTCACTATAGATTTCTCTTCCCAGTCCAGCCCTGCACACGTAACAACATAAGGGTGAATAAATAATGACATTTTGTTTTTAATTTTAAGGTAAGCTATTCCTGTAAGCCTTTCAGACTAAGCAGTGTAATATATTAGTACTACAAAGAGAGTGAAATTAATTATAAATCCTTTCTGTATCAGTATGAATATATCATGTACATTGGATGTAATATAAATGCACTAAAGGGGTGTTTAGCTGTGTGTTGTTTTTTAAGGTATGGCCGGAGAAACATGCTGCTGGTGTCCTATGTCTCATCCATAGTATTCAGCGTGGCCAGTGCATTCTCCAGTACCTTCATTACGTTTGCTGCTTTCCGGTTCCTAACCGGATTTGCACTGACGGGTATTAGCAACATATCATTTGTGCTCAGTAAGTTTTTCCCTCCTCTAAAATGTAGCTGTTTTTCTAAAAAAAATTCCTCTCTTTTGCGCTACACTTCATCTCACCTCAACTCCTCACAGACCTGGCCATGGCCTTTACCTACATAAAAGGAACACATTATGCTCAGTTTGTTTTTCACACTTTTCTAGTTTGGAAGAAAAGAAGAAATGCTGTATTCCTTTGTCAGTGTTTGAAGTTTTTCATTAAGATTATGATGTTGATTAAAGCACATATTTATTCTACAGGTATTGAGTGGGTGGACACTAAACACCGCACATTTATTGGGGTGTTTGGCAGTATTTCCTGGGCTGTAGGCAACATGATGCTGGCAGGCTTTGCCTATCTGGTCACGGATTGGAGGATGCTTATAATTACAGTCACTTCTCCTCTTCTTCTTGCTGCTGCCACCTGGTGGTAGGGGAATAGCATGCATGTTTTTACAAAAAACTTTGCGAGTCTGAGACCCCTGATGACTTTCAGTGAGAGCCTGTTTGGGAGGTCATGTTTTCTCTCAGCTGTTTTCTCTACTGTCCTCTCACACACAACGATAATAAATACATATTCAAACAACTAAAACTCTTGTGTACTATTGCTCGACACCATGAGTGCAGAAAATGTCCTTTGTCCTAAATGTCCTTCCTCTCACAGTCTCTAAGAAATTATATGCTTTTTTTTTTTTAAGTGATAAATAAACTAATTAGATTTACCCTTATTCTGTTTTGATGTGTTTTGCTAATGTTAGTCATATAATCAGTTTCCAATAATCAATTTCATGGCTTGATTATTCACTGATGTGCTGAATGTACTGTGTGGAAAGAATGATTGGTCGATATTTTTATAGGTGGATCCCTGAATCTGCACGGTGGCTCATAGCTAATGGAAAACCTGACATTGCATATAAGTATTTGCAAAAATGTGCTACCTTTAATGAGAGACAACACTTCTCATCCAGAGTCAAGCCAGAGGTATGCTTGTTCCTGCCTGTCATCTGCCTGGGGGGTTATCATTTAAATATTTACGTATACCTTAATGTTCAACCTTTGGTAAAAAAAAAAAACCGAACAAACAAACAATAAAACATACTATTTCTGTCTTTGTCTCAGAGTCTATCCACTATAGTGTCTGTGGATAATCAGGGTCACAGTTACACCTACTTAGACCTATTCAAAACTCCTCATCTCAGGAGACTTGCACTCTTCACAGGCATAGTGTGGTATGTTTGTCTAAGGAACATGATTTTGTAATTATGTAAAGTCCTTATATTCAGTGAGTGTAGAGAGAAGTAGAGAGTAGAGAATTTTTCATTAAAAGCATGACTTCATTAATTTGAGCCTATATTCTTCCTCCCCTCATTCAGGTATGGTGTTGCATCTACATACTATGGCATCAGCTTAAACATCACTGGCTTTGGACTTGATCTTTATCTGACACACTTCATTTATGCATCCATAGAGGTGCCTGCAAAAATTCTCACCTACTTCTGTCTCAACAAGGTTGGTCGTAGACTCTGTCAAACAGGGACACTGGTACTCACAGGATTCTGCATACTCATCAACATCATCACACCTACAGGTATTCTATCCCCTTCTAAATAAAGTAGGCATTTAGTCTCAAGAGCACAGTTGTTTCCATGTTTTGTGACTGACATAGTCTGTTCTTGTCACCCATGTAATGTTAACTGACTCAATAATTATATGAATTATGTTTGCCTATGGGATTATTGACCAGCCTAAAACATGAATTGAATTGATAGTGAATAGTGTATTAGTTGGCTATTCCAAACATAGTCATAGACCTAAGAGATGGTGGAACAGTACATCCCTTAAAGTAATCTGTGATCATTACCTCTCCCATATGATTCTCTGATCTACAGTATTTTGTGTCAATGTGTCTGTGAATTTAGAATACTGGACGTTCCGAACTGTAATCGCAGTACTGGGTAAAGGGCTTTCAGAGGCTTCATTTACAACCGTTTTCCTATACACCACAGAGCTCTATCCTACGGTATTGAGGTTAGTTCCTACCACCTTACCTTAATAAATAGCACCATTAGACCACTTTTAAAATCATTTTAGGTTTTGAAAATGCCTCCTATTTTCTCCTTCATGGCTACAGGCAGAATGGGCTTGGATATACCAATTTCATAGCTCGACTGGGAGCATCTATTGCTCCCCTTATCATGCTTTTAGAAGACGTTTGGACACTACTCCCACAGGTGGTTTTCTGTGCAGTTGCCATCTTCTCTGGTCTCATTGCTTGGCTTCTCCCTGAAACCAACAACATAAGATTGCCAGAAACCATCGAAGATATTGAAGAGATGAGGTATTAGAAAAATTGGCAGAAAATTATTTTTATTTTGAATATGATCTTCCAGTGTCATTGTGTATCTTTCATTATTTATCCTTTACAGAAAGGGATCTGTCTATAGCACAATGGAGTATCACAGCGGAGTCCCTCAAAAGAAGCCTATCACTGCAGACACAACTCAATGAGACAAACACACACACACACACACACACATCACTTTAGTAAGCTGTCATAGTCACAAGTGACAAGTTGGTCACAAGTTGTACTTGAAAACAAATATTGCCTTATGTAAATAAACAATAAACTCTTGAGTTTTGAGTATCTCTTTTCCAAGACACAGCACCATGGACAGCACCCAATCACACGAGTATTAGTATCTCTGCACAGTATGACAGCATCCTAGACAGCTCCACATTCACCTGGCTGTGATCTCTGTTCATTGATTTCACACATACAGCCCTTTCCAAAAAATTAACAAGAAAAACTTTGTCCAACAGTTTAAGTTCACTTTAGACATAAACGACTGCGTTTACATTTATGCCTCACCTAGATGGAAATAAAATTAAAGTATTGATGTAATCATGATTACAGCTCAATAATCTCAGTGATAGATTGTTAAATTGCAGGTTATGTTATAGACACAGAATTTTGTAAACAGATATTTGAAATTTACCTCGATACGTTTCTTTAATTTAATTGGCCAATTGTCACACATTACACATACATTTCTGCATATATACAGTGAAATTATTTATTTTTCACATATCCCAGCTATGCTGGGGTCAGAGTGCAGGGTCAGCCATGATTCGGCGCCCCTGGAGCAGATAGGGTTAAGGGCCTTGCTCAAGGGCCACACAGTGGTGTCTTGTCGGTGCTGGGGCTTGAACCCCCAACCTTCTGGTCAGTAATTCAGAGCCTTAACCGCTGAGCCACCACTGCCCTATTCTTCAAATTAGAGGCAGGATTAATGATGATATCTGGCTTGAGCAAGTTAAACTCACATGACACAATCATGCAATTGGCATTTTTCACTGCTAAAAGCAATTTAGTTGCAACCAAGATGTTTCTTTGTGATCTACAGCTGGCGTTCAAGTTTTTTATGTGTGATTTGATTGAATGGTAGTCACGAGACTCTCCCTAGTCAAGCATGTAGATAGAAAAAAATTAAATCAGGACAGGGAAATAGAGAACACAGATGGTGGGAAAATAGCACAGTAAAAGTACAGTTCCCCGTCTGTCGCTCACTTTGACGTTGTGTCGAAAAAGCGGCACTAGGGGTCTCTCTTGAGCGCAGAATATGCTAAAAGATCTATGAAAAAAGGCCAATGAGAAGTTGGCAGACAGTATTTGCATACCCCGCCCCCAGACATATGGGTATAAAAGCAGGGAAATACGTTGAGTTCATTCAGAAATTCTTCGGAGCCGAAGGTTGTACTGCCGCGAGCTGCGAGTCATACACCCGTTCCTGTTCCTCTGACGCTCTCTGCTGTTGCATCTACGGCGCACTACAGCGGCTTTCTCCTTTCTTGCACGGCAGTACAGTTTGCCCCTGGGTGCTTCGACAGTGCTGAGCACATTAAAAGAGTGATATTTCTTGTAAAAGAGTGTTTTCCTCTATTAGCGCAATACACAGCGGTGTTGAACGTCCTTTTCAGGACGCATCTTTATAAAGATTCCATTCCGCCCCTGTGTAGTTCCTGGATGCGGTAGAGTGCTCTCTAAAACATTAGCATGTGTCTAAAATGTGTATGATTATGTTTTGTTTAACAGGATCGTGCATGGGTTCTTTGTGGGAATTCATTTTTGAATGTAACAGGGTGCTAAATCAAGGCTGCAGTGTCTGATAGAGTATCATAGTCAAGGATGTAACCACATATTCAGGATTGATGGGGACCAAATTTAATAATGTAATAATTAACCATGTAAAAAACTCATATCAGTAGACAAATACAATATTATGTCTAAGGTGGTTATGGCCATGATCATGGTCAGCATACCTTACTGAAATATAGGTATGTATGTGCCCAACCTGTGTATTCCTTGGGATATCTCTTCTGCTCATTAAAAAAATATTAACTTCTGCATGTGTGATAATGCTGGAGGTCTTTTTTTAATAATTCTGGTAACCCATAAGTAATGAGTCAAGTGTTACCACATAAGTATGAAGGAATTACTAATGATCTGGATCATTATTTTAAAGTGAGGGTCACGGTAAGGCATTATTAATTAATGAGATCTTACGGTTACCTTCCTTAAATGGTTAATTTGAGGTGAGGCCTTTCCACAATGATTTAAAGACTCTTTGTGTAAGATGTTGATTTACTCAAGGCAAGCACTAATGTAAAATCTAGAAACAAGCAGTGAATGTGTAAGTAGACATAGTTAGACTATCTCAAGTTTCCCTCATTGCTTGGTTCAAGGCTCATCAGCAGAAATCTGTGAAGATGAAATTTGAGAACCTGTGTGCTGAGGTTGGGGGTTTCGGAAAATACCAGATCACTCTCCTTGTGCTTTAGGTGGTTCAGCGAGTTACGCTGCCATTTCTCTTCCTGTTAAACAACTTTATCAGTGCCATACGATCTCATCACTGTGACATCAGCTCACTGGATACTGAAGGAATCCTTGGGAATCTGAGTGGGAAGGAGGAACTGACTATCAGCGTTCCAGTGCAGAAAGATGGGACTCCTGCTTCCTGTCACATGTTCTCCTTCCTCAGTTTCACTTGCTGACCAACAACACAAACACCTCAGAGCTTCCTGTAGTAGAGTGTCAGAATGGATGGGAATATGACAACAGCACATTCAAATCTATAATCTATAACTCAAACAAAGTAATTAAAGTATTAAAGTTTGTAACAAAACAAAATAAATTGTACTCCTATATCTCTTCTCTGAATTTTTTAACTCACTCACAGATTTGACCTAACTAAAACCTGGCTCTAGCACCCTCTTTTTAGTTAAATCATTCTTAATCGTTCAAAAAAAAATATTATTAAATGGTTTCATTAAACTTACTAAATTAAATAAAATAAATCTGAGCCTAAATGTGGGGAATATGTATGTCTTGACTATTTATGTTTTTAATTTAACCAAATTTTGCTCTGTAGTGTTGATTAGCATGTACAGTAAATGTGATTTAATATGCAAATGCCTTTCATTTAAATTCTTTTCCATAACCACAATCCACATCATAATTTTTGTTTTTGTTTTCAAAATGTTAAAAAACATAAAATAGAGACTATTTCTTTGCAGATTTAAATTAGATTTTGAATCCCAGATTTTTGTTGTCAGTTTGACTAGGCCAGGCTAATGTTGCAAGGCAGAATTATCTAAATAAATGTAATTTTACTTATATATTCAGATGTACATAACTGATCACTCTCACTGTATTCCTCTTTCAGTTTGATTTGGTGTGTGACAGGAGAGGTCTCAGTAAAGCCACAGCCAACATCTTCTTTAATGGTGTGATGATTGGAGCAGCCATTTTTGGCTGGCTAAGTGACAGGTGAACATTATGGTTTGACATTCCTATAAAGCATCCTGTATTGCAGGATGAGTATTTTGGTGCATAAAAGGCTTAGATCTGTGCCTTGACTTGGTGCTCTTCACAAAAATGCAATTCAACAGACTTATGCTATTTTTACTATTGTATGTTAACTGCACATCATGTCAGTATTTAGGTATATCCATTGTTTGTATTTATCTCTATTTATTTCAGGTACGGTAGGAAACGCATGCTTACGGTGTCTTACATGTCAGCCACTGTCTTTGCTATAGCAGTGCACTCTCTCAGTCCTTCATTATGTTTGCTATAGTGATATTTTTTACTGGAATGGGCATTATGGGAATCAGCATCATCTCCATTGTCCTTTGTGAGTGCTCACAGCCAGGGTTGGGTATGGACCTGGTGGGCAAATGTTTGGACACAATGGACTGAATTTAAGTTTGTCATGATCTGAAAAAATAAATGGATCTAAAGGCATATGTTAAAATGCTGGAAATTAGTTTTGTATAAAAATATTAATAGCCTACATATGCATTTCTTTACAAAAGAGTCAAACATACAAACTACATAATGAGTATGAAGCATAAAAGTAATCCATACGAATCAAGTTGTTCAATAAATACCTTCAGAAGCGATATGATAGGTGTGTGAGAAACGGATCAATATTTAAGCTCTTTTTATACTATAAATTCTCCTCCCTGCCCAGTATGTGGCATTATGCACAAATAATGCCAATCGGCAAAAACAAAAGATGAAGAATGTGGAAGTGAAAGTGGCGATTTCTAGAAAGAAAATGGCATAAATATATGTTTCTCAACCACACCTATCATATCACTTCTGAAGATATGGGTTTAACCACTGGTGTTGCATGGATTTCTTTTAAGCTGGCTTTATGAGCTTTTTATAAAGAATGATTAGATTTTTGACTAGTAGTGCACCTATTTCTGTTAATTTACTTACAATTATGTGATCAATGACACTTTAAATCAGAAATTCCTGGAGTTTCAGATGATAGGACCACATCCTGTGAAAAATACAGCAACAAATCAGCACATGTGCATTCTGGGGTTAATATGTGTGATAAGGGAAAATAAATGATAAATAAACAACTGTGCATTCAAATTAGGGGTCTAAAAGTAACCACATAGGAAGTGATCAAATATTATACAGCTGTGAAAAAGTCATATTTTCACTCAACTAATTTTTCAGTCCCTGTCTAATGTTATAATTGCTGAGAAAAAAGGAGACAAGAAGGACTTGTATCTGGATCTAGTAAGAACTCCCAAGATGAGGAAACTGGCTCTGCTCACAGGACTAACCTGGTATGAATGTTTGGTCTAGAGAATACTGTACACTCATTATTAAACCCTTACAAATATATTGGTCTCAATCAACAGATTGGATGCTTATAAACATTTACTAATTTTACTCCCCTTGTTTAATATTCTGTTCAAATTTGACCTATCAAAAAAATCTGTTTTTTATTTTATATTTTTGCAGGTATGGAGTAGCATTCACTTACTATGGTATCAGTTTGAACATATCTGACTTTGGGCTGAATCTGTACCTGATCCAGTTTATTTATGGAACCAGAGAGATGCCAGCATAACTGGTGGCCTATCTGTGCCTAGATAAAGTGGTCCGCAGATACAGCCAGGTGGCTACACTGAATGCAACATGGGCATGAATTGGCATCATCGTCCTCATTCCTAGAGGTAAAGAGAACACCTTCTACATGTTTGGTAACATATAAAAAATAAATACATATCTGACATATCAAATTTGCTGTCAATTAAAAAGTATGTATTTCAGAACAATTATGCATTATGTCACAATGACTCATCTAGCATTTAAACTTTAAAAGTAGTCATTCATTATGAGGTCAAAGTCATGTGTCTGGCTTTAAAGTCAATGTAAAATATTAATGTTTTATAGTTACAGGACAATCATTCATTATGACATCACAGTCATGTAACTAGCATCAAGTCATTTTGAAAGGGAGAATGTTTGGTATTAGTAAAAGATTCATGTCACAGTCATGTCTAGCACTCAAGAGCATAGAGCAAAGTTTATTCCAACAAAAAATGTAAACTCTGTTTGAGTAATCTGAAAAGTTATGCCTGGCCAATGGAATATGGGGATAGTATTTAAGAAATTCTGTATAATTGAAAACAGTCTTTACTTTTGCAATTCCATTTGGTGACGCTAGTGGCACAGAAATTGCACATTTAACCTTCTTTTGAGTCAAATTCTCCAGGTATCTCTATGCCTGTCTCTATTTGTGGCTCTCTTGTACAATTGTGGCTGTGCTGGGTAAAGGGTTCTCAGAAGTCACCTTCACATGTCTTTTCCTATATACAACTGAGCTGTGCCCAACTGTACTACGGTCAGTTGTTCACTCTTTTTTCCTCTATTAAAGGTACTGTAAGCGATTTTAGCCATTCTACTTCGAGACTGAGCTGTTGGATAAGCCACACCCCCTCTTTCCAAAACCCTGCACTCTAAAGATCCCAAATGAACATTATTGAGGCTGACATAATGTATAAAAGGTTGTTAAAAATAACAGAAGCAATAGCGCCCTCACATGACAACTGTTAAGAACAAGATGGCTTAAAAATGGAGGCAAGTCTCAATAATTTGCTGCAACACTATGGGAATGTGCAAAATGATTAACAGGTCGAAATTGTCATTGTCCGTGGTCCACGGATGTATTTTTGTTAAAATTGACACATCATAGCAACAGGTTACAATCATACTCTCTTCGGATCATAGGCTAAATGGATTGGGCTAGCTCATTTTTTGCCTGTGTTGGTGTCTTTGGCACCTCTTGTGAGCCTCCTGGGTGAGGTCTGGCTCCCTCTGCCACAGGTCCTGTTCTGCACTGTAGCCCTCATTGCAGGCCTCCTCGCGCTGCTCCTGCCTGAGACCCACAATGTGCGACTTTCAGAAACTATTGAGGATGTTGAGCAAACTCTGTGAATGACCATTTAATAAGGATGATGATGATGATAATAATAAAAAAGTTTCCCTTATATATTACACTATTAATTATTTAAGATACTAAACTGTATAATTATGTCTTATATTTATGATGATTAGCCCTTAAAGGTGCATTCATTAATGGTTTTGTTTATGTTGTCTTTGACTTGACTAACACCAAGGGGCATGAACGCAGCATCTTTCAAACGCAATAATTTTCAGTTTCCGATGCCTTTCCAGAAATACATTATTCACAGACAGTTACTGTATGATTGGTTTAATTCTTGAGTTAAAGTGTCCTATAACAGGTTGGTTACTCAAATGAAGTGGTATTCGGCTGGTCATGTGAACATAACATGACGGCCTGCATGAGAGGGACCCTCTCCATTTAGAATAAAAAAGCTTGTATAAGGTTACTGATATGCATCTTCATCTCATGTGAGTGCTCACAATTTTATGCAATTATTTAATTTTTTGGAGGAGTAAACTTTTTTTATTAAATAAAAAATTATTGTGTACAATATAAAGCTATATTTTTACCCATATGTTAAATTAATGAATGCATTTTATTTAGACTTATATGTTTTTTTTATTCAGGAAAATATCCTTATGTTCACCACTTGATTGTATCCCAGCTTGGAAGATCCCTAAATCGAGAGAAAATAAATCAAATCTGTAGAGCATGAACTTAATAAAAATGTAATCACTGAATTGTTTCTTGATATTATTCTTTATTTAATAACTTATTATTGTGAAGAGCTATGTACTGAAATTATGCAGGTTAGTTCCTGTATTTTCTGTTTGAATGTACATTTTAAAAATAAGAAAAAGTAGTGATAAATTATTTAAAAGATGTTCAAAGAAAATTTCGAAGTCTTAAACTAAATTCATATGTTTTTAATGTGAAGGTTGGCACTGATATCTCATTATAAAGGCATTAGAAAGCAGTAGATATGGGTGCCTCAGAATTTGATGATGCAGTCATAGGATTGAGGTATTGTCAGTGCCTGATGTCTACAATGAGGTCTACAAAGGTTATTCCCAAAGACTTTCCCCCATATTTCTTTGGGAAAATGTTACAATATGCTTCTAACAATGACAAAGCAAGAATAAACATAAATGTAAAATCTATACTACAGTGAAAGTTTCAACCAAAGGGTTTAATTTTTTCCAGAAGTTTTACAAAGGTTTAGACACCACCCCTTGTTAACCATTTTCTACCTTGGGATTGTTATTTGAGTTTAGAACTAAACTGCCAAGTAAAAGAGAATCAACACCTGGCCTGTATGGGGTGAGCACCAGCCAGCTCACAGAACACTGAGCAAAGATGAAATTTGAAGAAATTCTCTCAGAGATTAATGGATTTGGAAGGTTCCAGAAGATGGTTCTGATCATCAATTTCCTTGGTCGATTCAGTCTTGCGTGTCATTTCCTGTTAGCTAACTTTATCTCTGTCATTCCTACTCACCACTGTGACATCAACTATCTAGATGCTGAGGGAATCTTTGGGAATCTGAGTAGGGAGCAGAGACTGACTGTCAGTATTCCAGAACAGGAAGACGGGACTCCTTCTTCCTGTCACATGTTCTCCTATCCTCAGTTTTACCTGCTGTCAAACTCTTCCAGCCATCCAGAAGTTGCTGTAGTTCAGTGCCAGAATGGATGGAAGTATGATAACAGCACATTCATCAGCACTCTGGCCACACAGGTGAGAAGAGCTTACTTTGTTTACTCTATTCAACTCATATGTTAAAATACTTTTGAGATTTAGTGAGACTCAATTACAACCCTGTTGAAAAGTCATATACAACACATAGTATATGTTGTGTTTTTGATGCTAGTGTACTGCTCTCCACATCAGGCTTCTTAAGTAGCTTAACCAGCAAGAGTTCCTTGGTAAACCAGCTTCTTCAGAAAGACACTGCTGGTTGTCCAGCATTTTTTCTACTGAACAGCAAGGCTATGCTGGTCAAACAGCTAAACAAGAACCAAACCAGCCATGACCAGCACAATCTAGTCTTTTCAGCATGGAACTTATACTTCAGCATATCTAACTATCTCTCTCTCTCTCTCTCTCTTTCTTTCTTTCTTTCTTTCTCTCTCTCTCTCTCTCTCTCTCTCTCTCTCTCTCTCTCTCTCTCTCTCTCTCTCTCTCTCTCTCTCTCTCTCTCTCTCTCTCTCTCTCTTTCAGTGGGATCTGGTTTGTGAGAAGAGAGCAATGAACAAATTGACAACCACAATCTTTTTCATTGGGGTGATGTTTGGAGCAGCTGCTTTCGGAAGCCTGAGTGCAATGTTGGTCACATAAACACAATGCAAACTAAATACATTGGTCCAATAAGGCCTTTACGGCTTAAAAAGTAATGTAAACCTTTGGCTTTTTAAATATCTAAGAATCATCATGGGCCATTGCTGTAATTCTTTTTAATCTCTATCATACAGTACAAGTGACATTAGAAACACATTGGCCATTACTCAAGTTTGGCTGGTAAAATATGGGAAGCCGAGTGCAGATATCTAATTTCAATTTGGTTACCTTTATCAATAGGGCATCTGTAGGATGCAGACAAATTTAAGTGGATAGAAAGTACAAAGAGAATTTTTCTGGGGTTCACAAGGTAGTCTTCTAAGTTCCTAAACTAGAATGCTTTTCTGAAATGTGAACGTGTCTGTTTCTACACAGATTTGGGCGTAAGCCGATGCTGCTGGTGTCATATTTAACAGGAATGGGTTTTGGATTGGGCAGTGCTTTCTCATCCTCCTTCATCATGTTTGCAGTGCTGAGATTCTTCACTGGATTCACCATCACTGGCATCGTCATCATCGCTAGTGTTCTCAGTGAGAAGCCCTCTCTGTTATTTTTTATTAAATGTATCTTTCTATGCCTGTCTCTGTCAGTGTCTTACCTTTGTGCAGCATCTTTGTGCAATAAACTCACTGAGCACTTTATTAGGAACACCTGTACACCTATGTATTCATGCAATTATCTAATTAGCCAATCGTGTGGCAGCAGTGCAATGCATAAAATCATCCAGACACAGGTCAGAAGCTTAAGATAATTTTCACTTCAACCAACCAGAATGGGGAAAAAAATTTATCTCAATGATTTTGACCATGGTATGATTTTGGTGCCAGACAGGCTGGTTTGAGTATTCCTGTAACTGCTGATCCCCTGGGATATTCATGCACAACAGTATCTAGAGTTTACTCAGACAGATGACAAAAACAAAAAAACATCTGGTGAGTGGCAGTTCTGCGGACAAAAACAGCTTGTTGATGAGAGAGGTCAACGGAGAATGGCCAGACTGGTTTGAGCTGACAGAAAGGATACAGTAACTCAGATAACCACGCTGTATAATTGTAGTGAACAGAACAGCATCTCGGTATGCACAACACGTTGATTCTTGAGGCAGCTGGGCTACAACAGCAGAAGACCACGTCGGGGACTTTATTAGGACCATAGTTTTCCTAATAAATTGCTCAGTAAGTGTTGATTCTCGAAGTTATTTTTTCTCTCAAGATTTTCTCTATTTATTGTCAGTCTAAATTGACAGACAAAGATTTCTGAAAGAAGAAGCATCTCAATAAGTGCCAAAGGGATGAGTGTGTATGTGCATTTTTATCAGATGTGGAGTGGGTGAGCATCGAGCAAAGGAAGCTGGTAGGGGTGATTGACAGCCTGTCCTGGACATTTGCCATCATGAGCTTGTCTTTGATTGCATACTGCATTCGAGACTGGCGATGGCTGACAGTTGCCATCTCACTGCCCAACATAATTTCCATTATAACTTGGTGGTGAGTATAAATAAACCAATCTCAAGCACACAAAAAAGTTACAAAAACAGACAATAACCACATTCTGTAAGTCAGTCATCTGATAAAAGATACCATCGTCCAAGAAAATACTAAAACCAGGTAAATTTACAATGCCTTGATTACAAAGTCAGTTGCAGAGTGAATATAACACATTCTATGCAAATAATATGAGATAATTTACCTGATTTGGACTTTCCTATAGGTGGGTGCCAGAGTCGGCTCGATGGTTGATAGCCAATGGAAAGGTGGATAAAGCTCATTATTATCTTCATAAATGTGCAATTATGAACCGCAGAAAGGAAGTTACTTTAAGGATCAAACCTGAGGTGAGAGAATCCTACTTATTAAATACTTTTTCAGCTCGGTTTAGCCTAGTTAAAATGCTTCACAAATATAGGGATGAACATCTTTATTCCTCTCTTTCTCTAGGATTTAGCTAAAATCATAGTCACAGACAGAGGAAACAGAAAGTATTCATACCTGGACCTGGTCAGAACTCCTAAGATGAGGAGACTGGCTCTGCTTACAGGAATCACCTGGTGTGTAGTGTACTGTCTAATATAACCCTCCATAGACCCATCAGTTAGGGTTCATTAAAAGATGTTCAGATAAATTTGCAAGTGTCAAAAACACATTTCCTTTTATATTCCTTTTTATATTTAAATATGGAATTTGACACTGGATTTTTTACTGCCAGGTTTTCTGTTGCCATTGTTGCCTATGGAATTGGCTTCAACATCTCAGGATTTGGACTAAATATGCATTTCACTCAGTTTGTGTATGGGGCCATTGAGGTTCCAGCAAAATGTATCATCTATTATCTGCTGGATACGTTTGGAAGACGCAAAACTCAGGCTGTATTCCTGCTATTGGTTGGAATTACCCTCATGACTAACATATTCATACCCAGAGGTGAGAGACTTGCAACTTTAACAATCATCTTGTTTATGGCAAAATAATGCAACAGTCCTTTCTTTTTGCCATTCAGATATGACGGTGGTTCGTACTGTGATAGCAGTGCTGGGAAAGGGCTTTTCAGCCACATGTTTTGGCACGATCATTTTGTACAGCTCTGAGCTTTACCCCACTGTTCTCAGGTTTGTAAACTAGCTTCATGCTCCTGTAGTCTTTGTTAACTCCATCAAATTTCAATGTACAATTATTTTATCACATTCTTGGATGTTGTTTTTATCATCACTGATCGATGACAAATTAATCAGTTTTGGCACATGTACATTACGTATTATGGCTCCTCACATCTATTGTGCTGCATGCAGGCAAAATGGGATGGGCTACAACTCTTTCCTGGCACGTCTGGGTGTGTCTCTGGCTCCTCTGATCCTGCTATTGGACGATATATGGAGTCATCTCTCTCAAGTCATCCTGTCTTCTATTGCACTCTGTGCTGCTCTTGTGGCTTATCAGCTACCCGAGACACGAGGCAGATGTCTACCTGAGACTATAGAGGATATCGAGGGAATCAGGTAACTATGCAGCTTAAGTTCTCTTAAATGTCTGAGCTTTTCTGGTAGGTTCCCTGATCAAGTTTAATCTTGGACCAAACCACTGTTTCCTTGTGACAGACCCTTCTTAGTCTTAATTGGACCCTTAAACGTCATAATTTGGCTCTCTAAGAATTAGAATTTTGTCATTTTTTAAATTACAGGAAGGACACTAATGGATCATTACTCCAACATCTAAAAACAGAGGAAAATGTGGAAGTGGGATGATATGGGTAAAAAAAAAAAAAAAAGAAAAAAAGAAAGAACAGAAGGTATTTTATGCTGTAACACATTGATTTACAACTTTAAATATTTGTGTGTTATGTAATATAATTTTTTAGGATAAGTAACAATAGTAGAGCTGTGTTGATCTACAATATAACCCCAACCCCACATTTAAGTGTAACAACTGGCATTTAGCTCACTGTGTTGTTGATGTTTTAATCAGAATTGTACAGGCCCACTAAATCAAAAGCAGACAGTTTTCACAGGTCTAATGTATATGGGGGGATTCATTTATTTGTATGTATCTACTGTTTGGTTGACATAGCATTAGAGTTGTTTTTTTATCTCTGCAAATCTCCAGAGTCTAACTCTCAACCTTTGGCAGCCCAAACCTTAGCTGCTAGATAGCCACCAATGGCTGCTTTTCCACTATCAGGCCAGTTCGAGCCAGGACTATCAAGTGATCAGCTGGGGCAAATTCCTTCGGACCTCGAGCCACGAAAACAAAATCGATCTGCATTTCCACCATCGGGCCAATAGCCCTGCAGCGTCGCCCTAAACTTACACTTACTATGACAACATCACACACCCCGCCCATTTCACAAGCAAGAGGGAAACTCAGTCTGAGGTTTCACACTCTAGAGACTGGCCAGCCCTCGAAATGAACACTGATTTGTACTGTACCCTTTTTAAATTTCCCGAACCTTAATCTGATTGAGTCCTGTTGTGCGCTGGATACACACCTTGGCAAGTTCAGCAATAATATACTTGAACACATTTGCATTTCGGAAGATGTCGTCAATCTGATGTAGCACATTTTCATCAGCCCAAATATTCAGAAGAGCCCTGATTTGTTCTACTGACCAGTACTGAATATTCTTAATTTTTCCGTTGATCTACTGAGGTAAGCTGTGAGCTAGATATGATATGAAAATTAGGAAATGAGTATCTTGGTGCTGACCCTCTGGCCTGACTCAGCTAAACTCTGCCTTTGAAATAGAACCCACCGTAACTCCCTGTTGACCTTGTTTGGCCAAAGGGTAATCGGCGGGCCAAAGGCCAACAGCCCTGAAGAGGCAAGATGAAGTCCCAGAAGTGACAGAGGAAATGTAATTTGCCCTGGCGTGTACTAGCATGCCCTCATTTGGCCCAATAGTTTAAGTAAATTATAGAGTAAATTAATAGGTACTTAATAAATCAAGTTATGTTAATATGCTTATAATATAGCAGCATAATATTTATAGTCCAATATTTGTAGCCCGAGTAATTTCATAAATTCTAAAACATCAAACATGCAAATGTACAAAATAGCGATTAACCGGTTTTACAATTATTTGCATATTTGCTTATTATGCAACAGCACTAAAATACATAAGCTAAAATTACATAATGTATGATTGATGCCTGTCACGCAAACATGAGCTCATTGATGTCATAAAATATTAGTCTACTTTTTTATTCCATCTGTTACTCCTGGTCTGAGTCTGCCGTACATATTTAGTTTATGCATAGGGTCATGTCCTACCTAAGTTTAATGGTGCAATGCTCAAATATTTAGAAGTGCGTAAATTATGACTTATTGTCCATTTACGCCATTTCCACCCGGGTTCGACTGGTAATCTGGCATACCGGTAATTTTCCCGGTGGGCCGACACACTTTGGGGCCAATCAGGGGCGAACTCTAGTTAGAAGATAAAATGAGCCTTGGCATTATGTAGAACAGACCACAAAACGGCGCCGCGATATGCAGAAAATTCCTGCGAACACATTCTTGCAGAGGCAGCTTAACCCTTCAAAACAGAATCCTCCATTCATCCACATTTAAATCTAAGAAGGCTTTATATTCATTTGGAGACATTTTACACTGGATAGTTATTTTTAATAAAAACTGATAATTGCAAGGAATCATTCCTGTGAATGAAAAATCCACCTCAGCATTATCTATAAAGGCATTTTAAAAAATCTTCATCCAGTAATAAACTACTCTGAAGCTGTGTCTCGTTTCGAAGGCTGCACGCTAGGTAGGATGCGTCCTTTGAAGGCAGCGGTATACCGAGTGTCCTCCTTTAAACAAGCCTAGTTTAAAACAAAACGGCCTTCGCAGGACAAACAGAAACAATACTTATCATGACAGCATGCCACTATTACAAGCATGAGTGCTTTGAGTGAGAAGGGAACAATGTCCATCTGGAAGGGAATGTATGAGGTACATTTTAGGAGAGTCATAATGATGTAGAGAGAAAAGAAAATAGATTTTACAGGTGTATTTTTAGTCTATCCAACTTTATTTTAATTATATAATACTATATTTATACATATTATTTACACTGCATTCATTTACTGAGGTATGTCAACTTGGGAATTAACATTACTTGCGTTTGAACGTCATATTTTCGGGCAAATTGGCATACAAATGTTTTTTTTACATTTCTGTTAATGCAAAGAATTGTGGGCATTTGCATCCTCCGAATACCCGTGAAAGAAGGTCGTATTCGAAGGCTGCATTTGTGGTGTCCTACTCTCTTTTCTGAAATGAGACAGCCTCTATGACGTAAGCGGCCGACAAACGCAACCTCCGGAGGACGCAGCCTTCGAAACGAGACATAGCCTGAGTTCATGCATCTGGGTCAGCGCTGAGAAACGTAACAGGTACCACGTGACTCCTCCGTCAAGTTGGGCAATACCAACTCGTTCAACGGAGGGGGGATTAAATTTTTTTTGTCTCAATATGACAGAATCACAGCCAAGCAACTGCAAGCTATCTCAAACTAAATTATTTTCAGTGTTGGAAAAATTTATATAAACAAGGACAGATTCAGCATTGGGGTACGTGTGCCCTCCGTCTCCCCCAATTGTACGCCAGTGGTTAAGAATCCCTGTATTAGTTCATATATTTCACTTCTATTCCACTTAAAATATCTCATACCTGAGATCAATTCCCAGGATAGAAATTATATTTATGATATTCTACATGAAAAGGAATAATTTGTGCCAGGAAAAGCTTAAGGTTTACAACGAAGAGCCCCATTTGTATAAATCAAATCAAAGAATAAACAGTGAATATTTTGATATGTCTAAGTCTAAATTTTTAAACATGATTTCACCTAAAATAAAAAGGCACTTTTAATTTTGTCAGACAATATGCTGTTATGAGGTTTGCAGAGTTATTCTATTGTGATCTTGAATTTATTAGTCTGGGAATTTGACTATAAAATCATAACCACATTTGGCACTGGTTACTACTTTATCTGCACAGTGCAATCAAATTACTTCCTCCTTGGGAAAAATTGTCATGCAATGATTTCGAGGTACTTCAGTTTGTTGTTTATTAACCAATAATCTGGAATAATGCCCAAGTGCTTCTCAATGTGATACAAAATGTAAAATGTAGTAGCTACAGGATATGGACCTTTGGAGGAGGACATTGGCAAACTGAATTTAGTTCTTTGGGCCAAATTTATCAAAAACACACACCTTGTTAATTGCTATTTGACAACTTTATTTTGACACTTTAAAAAATTATTTTATAAAACTGATTAAATCCTTTTGTTCCAGGAGTTGTGAGAACCACTGATATGTGCACAATAATGTGTTGGATGGCACATTTCTGAAAAGAATTCTAAACCCAGATCAGTGCTGAAGTTAACAATTCACTGGAAACAAAAACAAATCTATGGCAAACAAACAACCCAATGTCTGTAAATTTTATAAATATTTCTACTCACTCTAATTCAATAATGCTATTGGCATGTTTTGTGCTAGTCTACTGTATATGGGGAATACATTTCTTTGTATGTATCTACTGTACTGTAATATGCTATACTGTACTACTGTATATAAGAGCTGCAATCTTCTGGAAAACATTTGGTACGAATCACAAGCTCATTTTAAATGAAAATCATGAGCGGCAAATTTGCCAGAACTATAGATTATTAGTAAGGGTTAGCATAAAGCTAAATGTTCACATGCCAATTTACACAAGGTTTATTTCTATTTCTGCTGCTCCAAACTTACTTTAAACGCACTTCTCTGTCTGCTTGTAGAAATGTAACACATCAAAGGAAAGGGTTTCACCGCTTTTCAAATGCTCTTTGGATTGCATCATTTTATATGAATAAATGTTGTCCAACTGAATAGACTCAGTATTAAATGGATTAAGTAACAATACATACAAAGTAATCTCTTTAGTAATAAAAATACTTTTTTAATGTAACTGTACTCTGATTACCAACTATTTAAATTGTAACAGTAGTGGAATAAAGTAACTATATATTTTTTTTATGTAAACTCATTACATGTATTCCATTACTCCCCAACCCTGAAAATAAATATAAAAAATATGTATTTAGTATGACAAATTGATGTTGTTTCATCACTCAAAATACAAGTAGCATGTAGACAGCAGACTCAAAAATATATTGGGCAATGTGTTTTAGTACACAGCCAATTTCTGACAAGATATTATTGGAAAAGTGTCATGATGCTACATGACACATGTGGAATGCACACATGGAGAAACATGCTGTTGCACAAGCATTATCAAATCATTCACTAATTTTGACATGTATGAGTTCTGTATGCTTTGTGGACAGCACTTCATTAATTTACATATACAGGTGCTGGTCATATAATTAGAATATCATCAAAAAGTTGATTTATTTCAGTAATTCCATTCAAAAAGTGAAACTTGGATATTATATTCATTCATTACACACAGACTGATATATTTCAAATGTTTATTTCATTTAATTGTGATGATTAAAACTGACAACTAATGAAAATCCCAAATTTGGTATCTCAGAAAATTAGAATATTACTTAAGACCAATACAAAAAAAGGATTTTTAGAAATGTTGGCCAACTGAAAAGTATGAACATGAAAAGTATGAGCATGTACAGCACTCAATACTTAGTTGGGGCTCCTTTTGCCTGAATTACTGCAGCAATGCGGCGTGGCATGGAGTCGATCAGTCTGTGGCACTGCTCAGGTGTTATGAGAGCCCAGGTTGCTCTGATAGTGGCCTTCAGCTCTTCTGCATTGTTGGGTCTGGCGTATGGCATCTTCCTCCTCACAATACCCCATAGATTTTCTATAGGGTTAAGGTCAGGCGAGTTTGCTGGCCAATTAAGAACAGGGATACCGTGGTCCTTAAACCAGGTACTGGTAGCTTTGGCTCTGTGTGCAGGTGCCAAGTCCTGTTGGAAAATGAAATCTGCATCTCCATAAAATTGGTCAGCAGCAGGAAGCATGAAGTGCTCTAAAACTTCCAGGTAGACTGCTGCGTTGACCTTGGACCTCAGAAAACACAGTGGACCAACACCAGCAGATGACATGGCACCTCAAACCATCACTGACTGTGGAAACTTTACACTGGACTTCAAGCAATGTGGATTCTGTTCCTCTCCTCTCTTCCTCCAGACTCTGGGACCTTGATTTCCAAAGGAAATGCAAAATTTACTTTCATCAGAGAACATAACTGGACCACTCAGCAGCAGTCCAGTCCTTTTTGTCTTTAACCCAGGCGAGACGCTTCTGAAGCTGTGTCTTGTTCAAGAGTGGCTTGACACAAGGAATGCGACAGCTGAAACCCATGTCTTGCATACGTCTGTGCGTGGTGGTTCTTGAAGCACTGACTCCAGCTGCAGTCCACTCTTTGTGAATCTCCCCCACATTTTTGAATGGGTTTTGTTTCACAATCTTCTCCAGGGTGCGGTTATCCCTATTGCTTGTACACTTTTTTTCTACCACATCTTTTTCTTCCCTTCGCCTCTCTATTAATGTGCTTGGACACAGAGCTCTGTGAACAGCCAGCCTCTTTAGCAATGACCTTTTGTGACTTGCCCTCCTTGTGCAAGTCACAAAAGTGGTCGTCTTTTGGACAGCTGTCAAGTCAGCAGTCTTCCCCATGATTGTGTAGCCTACAGAACTAGACTGAGAGACCATTTAAAGGCCTTTGCAGGTGTTTTGAGTTAATTAGCTGATTAGAGTGTGGCACCAGGTGTCTTCAATATTGAACCTTTTCACAATATTCTAATTTTCTGAGATACTGATTTTGGGGTTTTCATTTGTCAGTTATAATCATCAAAATTAAAAGGACTGAACACTTGAAATATATCAGTCTGGGTGGAATGAATGTATACATTATACAAGTTTCACTTTTTGAATGGAATTACTGAAATAAATCAACTTTTTGATGATATTCTAATTATATGACCAGCACCTATATGCAAACTGTATTTGCTTTATTTATGAATTGATTTTCCAACTGAGAAGAAGTGCTTGGTAAGTTCCTTTAAGTAATCCACTACAAATGACTAATGACTTCTTTGTGATTGTAATCAGATTACTTTAATGGTTCCTTTACTGAACAAGTAATCACATTACTGAATACTTTAGTTTTAAGTTACTTTCCAAAACACTTTTCACAGAAAAGTTTGTGGTGTTTTGCTCAACGAATTCAAAATAATGTCTATATTTCCTCATTGTTGCATACAAGACTCTGAACCACGTGTTTCTCCCTTACAGTTACTTGTTAGGGGCCGTATGCCCTTCGGCTGTCCCCAAAACACAAACAGACGTACATATAAACCAAATTCATGTTTTAAATTCTATATGAATTATACTAATTTAGAAATGTGTAACTCAAGTAATGTACTTAAAAGTAACTTAATTGAAAGTCAGTAATCTGATTACAAGAATTTAAAATGAAATGTGTTACACTACTTCTCCATAACTAATTACACTGTTATCAGATTACTCCCAACAATTTTGAGGATGTCCCCTAATGTCCTCAAAATAACATTTTGTCAAATTTAACTCACTTATAGCTAAAAGTATAGCTAAGTATATAACACATGTAAATAAGTAACACACAAACACACACACATAACCACTGCTGTTTTTTAATGGCCAAAGTACAAACTGCATCTGGCTTATAGTTTCCAACCTTTAAAATGTCAACACACACTACAGAAGCCAAGGGTTTTGTTAAGTAGACACATAAAGGGAAAATCTGTTCATCGACAAAGGATGAAGTTTGAAGATCTACTTTCGGAGAGCAATGGCTTTGGCAGGTTCCAGAAGATGATTCTTTGCATACATTTTTTAGGATGATTTACTGTTCAATGTCACTTCCTGTTAAGCACCTTCATTGCAGCCATTCCATTTCATCACTGTGACATCAGCTCTCTAGATGGTGATGGAAACATGGAAATCTGACTCGAGAGGAGAAACTGACTGTCAGTATTCCAGAACAGGAAGACGAAACCTCTGCTTCCTGTCACATTTTCTCCCATCCTCAGTTATATCTGCTAAAAAACAATACAAATTCCACAGAGCTTTCTGTAGTGGAGTGTCAAAATGGTTGGCAATATGACAACAGCACATTCATCAGCACTCTGGCCAAACAGGTGATATTTAGATTTGAAGGGTACTGCATCCCAGTAACTAATTAATGCCCTTAAAACATTTTCCAAATGTTACATTGTGGTTGTGGAAATGTAAAAATGTAAAAAAAAAAAAATGTCTTGAAAACATAATTTACCAACTTATATGTCAGATTTCACTTTAAGAAAAATGTAAAGAAATCTAGTTTAAAATATGTTGTACTAAAAACATTTATACATTGTTAGAAGAAAAGGTTCCATATAGAACCCTAAATGGTTTTAACGTTCGCTTGATATTTGAAACCCCTAAAAGGTTCTATATAGATTCTTCACTGGATTCACCATCACTGGCATCATCATTATCTCTACTGTCCTTAATGAAAAGCCCTCAGTTGTTTTTAACTCTATCTATTACTCTTCTCACTCCAATATTTGCACGATGTTGGCAAAAAAAAATAAAAATAAATCATGTTTGTATAGAACAGTTTAACAGATGTGGAGAGGGTGCACATTCAGCACAGGAGACAAGTGTGTGTGATTGACAGTCTGGCATGGACTTGTGGCAGTACCTCAATGTCTCCGATTGCATTCTGTGTGAGAGACTGGAGATGGCAGACAGTGGCCGTCACTTCGCTTTTACTTTCACAATTCTCTGATGGTAACGGAGCAAGCAAATCCTGTCAAATTAAAAGCCCAGCATAATAAAAAAATTCCTTTTGTGCAAATGTTCTCAAGCTCTCTCCAGGTCCCTCCTATTTATTGCTCTTGTTTTATCTCAGGCTATAGTAATGTTTCACAGAGCAAATGTTATATGGTGGGTTCCGGAGACAGCTCGGTGGCTAACAGTCAATGGAAAGATGGAAAAAGCTTGTTATTATCTTCATAAATGTGCTGTTATGAACCACAGGGAGGAGGTCACCTCCAGCATCTCAATTGAGGTGAGTGAGACATATATTCTCACTTAAAAGCAGGGTTGACAGATGGTCACCTTTTTATCAACCTCTCTCAGTAAGCTACCTTTATATTTTTCTTTCTCTTAGGCTCTCTCTAGCATCATTGTTACTGATAGAGAAAATAGAAAGTATTCTTACCTGGATCTGGTCAGAACTCCTAAAATGAGGAGACTGGTTTTGCTCACAGGAACCACTTGGTGGTTAATGGGCATGTGCTAAATGTGGAATACCAACTTTATTGTATGGATATGGCTTTTGACAGGTTTTGCGTTGCCACTATCACCTATGGAATAAACATCAACATCACTGACTTTGGATTAAATCTGTACCTCACTCAGTTTGTGTATAGGCGATTGAGGTTCCAGATAAACTGAGCATCTATTACCTGCTAGATTAGATTGGTAGATGCAGAACTGAGGCTGGAGCTCTGTTATTGGCCGGAATCAGCCTCGTGATTAGCATATTCATCCCCAGAGGTAAGCCTAGGGACATTACAGAGAATGGGTTAAATCAGCACTGCAAACCTTAAAGGTGCACTCAGTAACTTTTGCATTTGTGTAATCTTGGACCTACATTGACACCTAGTGGTGCGTACGCAGCATCATTCAAAGTCAATGGTTTTTAGTTACAGATGCCATTGTAGAAATGCAGTATACACAGTCAGCATGATTAATTTCATCCAAGAGTGAAAGTGTCCAATATCAAGGCGGTTACTGAGATTAAGCCAGTAGTATTTGGCTGATCATGTGATTCTAACATGGCAGCCCCATGTGTGGACCCTTTCAATGTAGAATAAAGCAGCTTTTATAAGGTTACTGATATGGCTGGAGTCTTCATTTCATGTATTTGCTCATGATTTTATATCCATGTTTTAAAATTACTATGATTTTTTTTAGTCATGGACCGGATTAGCCACTAGAGGGTGCCTTTAATTTCTTTATTCAGTCATGTGCAGGGTTTGTTCAGTATTCTCTCTCTTATTCAGATTAATGGGTTGGACGTAATGTGGTAGCAATACTGGGTAAAGGTCTCTCTTCTGCTTCTTTTGCAATAATTGCAAACATTATACTATATCCTCAAACAGGGACATGCACAGACATTTTGTGGGGCAGGGGCTCAAATGGAAAAAGGGCACTTTTCATAATTATTTATTTAAATTTTTTTTTAAACAAACGTTAAATATATTAACACAACTCTAACTTCCTTACAAATTTATTTTATTTCCCTCACACTCACGCAATTGTTTCATTCTACAAAATAATCAGTTTTTCACACAGAGACCATGGTCTTCTTTAGAATTCACTAGGTTTATCAAAAGAGCAGGCAACAGCAAAGGAAACTATGCCACAATGAGCATGTTTTCTATCCTACTAGTTTCAAGTATATATTTAGAATAAATTACTGCCCCAAGAAGAGGGACATAGATTCACTAATCATTTGTTTATTTTGCACAAGGCAATACATTGTTTTAGTTCTTTTGGTGTTATTGGAATACACCATATGCTTTATGGGTTATATCCTTTAGTTATTTTGTTTATCCTATTCACCTGCAGTGCCTTGTCAAATATATGCAAATTAGCACATTTTAATTAGTTAATGCCTAATTTGCATATCAATGTGGCGATTGTGATGACATTATTAGACACAAATTGTACTGTATTCACCTGTAGTGTCTCCATTAAATACAGTACATTAGCCTGTATGGCCATGATATATTGCCTAGGCTAAACTTTAGCTAACTTATTACATTAGCTAGTAGCTCATGAGTCATGCACATTAGCAAGACACAAGTTAACTATATTTGTCTTTTGGCTAATTAGCTGTAAAGTCAAGGCACTGATAGCCTAGTCTTTTGTTCATCGCCACTCACCTCCACACAAACCAAGAAAAACACAACTGGGATAGAAGATGGGAGGGGCTGCTGCCTGCCTGTCTGTGTGTCTAATGTGCCAATGTGTGCTGCACTGCTGCTTGGAGGCGCGGAGGGAGAGAGAGAAGGAGGGAGGGAGGGAGGGAGGGCATCGGAACTCTAAAGTCTCATCTCCCGACCTGATATTTAGATTTTGTATTCAATAAATATATTTGTTTGACAGGGAAGCTGTGCACAAACAGGAATATACATATATATACATTTTTGCAATGATTTGCTATAGGCTATGCATAACATCATTTTTTTATTTAAACCAACTGATCTCAGTTCAGAAGACTCTAGGCCAGGGGTCGGCAACCTATGACACGCGTGCTAATAGAGGGGCACACACAGATAAACCCCAGGTGGTGCTCAAGCACCTGCCATTTTGTCCTCTGACTAGATAAGTGCCGTTTTGCAAGACGTTTTTTTTCTATATCTTTTTCTAATTTTATATTTTAGTTTTTAAATTTGGCCAATGGCATCAGTTCTCAATTAAAAGCATGTTGTAATGCCCGACAACAGCATTTGAGTTCTAATTCTGCGAGACCGCATGAGCCCCTGCCCCTTCGACTTCCCTTGTCACAGCCACCACAGTTAACACACGCAAATCAAGCACCCTGCGGAGCAACATCCACATCTCCCTGACCTCCCTTCATTGGTCACAGCCAGGTAATGATAGTTTTTGCCCTATGCTTTGCCATTGATTGACACTGTTGTGAAATTAAACCACTATTAAAACATCTCAATACTGCCAGACTACAGGCAATAGCCCTCCATTAATCTTAACAACAAGCAAACTAGTCTGGCGTTGGAGTAAAATAGCATCGTGATTCTGTCGTCAATGAAAACCGGGTGAATTTTGGTAGGCTAGTTCCTTTGTCAGGCAACAGATACAATAAAATACGCATTATATGGTTAATAAGTAATCATATTTGGATATCAGAAATGTTAGCCAGCTTGTCAACTGTCACAAGAAAATATGCAAATATATGATTTGTCCACTCTACATGTTCATACTGATTAGCAAAAGCTTTAAGATATAGCTATCGATTCTTAATCCTATGACAATTAATTTATTGGTAATTGTCATTTCAATACAATAGTCCAGGGCCTTTAAAAGCTCAGATTTTAATGGTAATTTTAAAAGCAGGAGAATGATCCTGCTCCCTTCAATGCTCCCTGATTATTAAACATTTGCATGAGTGTATGGTTATTTAAATAATAATAATAATAAAAAAAATGTAAGTAAAAGATGTGCTACTGTGTGTAACTTTATTAAAAAAAAAAATTCTAAATAATTATGGCCTTTTTTTTTCTTTTTTTTTTTAGCTTGAACACCTGCAAAATGTCTGTGCACGGAGGGGAAATCACTGGCACGCCAGCAACTGCGAGAGATGAGTAGACTATTTTATTCATATGAAATTTCGTACCTGCATTCCAATCTACATCTTGATGTAATCCTTCCTCATGATCATGCAGCGTGTGAAAAGCTGAATGGGAGGCTAAACAAAAAGGAAAAATGTGATGAGACTGGCGTATACTTAACAGACTCGTGCAGCGTGTGGAAGCCATACGTGCATCACGAGCCGGCAGCGCTTCACTTTTGATTAATCGCGCAAGGAAACGTGACCGCTCTTCTTCGGTCAGGCTGCGCGGATGACAGCCTACTTTCTGTGTCTCATTTGTTTCTTTTTGCTTTCAGAACAACACGTCATGTATTAAGGAAAACACCACCATTAATACTTGATATTTCCAATCCAGCATACATCCTTAAACCATAGTTACACTCAAAATTACATTAAACTCTTTAAAGAGAAAACATAAACCCACATCTTGGGGTTCAAAAATCTAAATCTAAATTAAACCTGGAAATAAAGTTTTAGGATTTTGCATGTGCGTTTTACAGAAAAGGGCTAAATAGTTGCTTGTGATGCGTGAATGAATTGCACATGCAGCTCGAGTCTCGTCACACTTTAATAGTGTTTAGTCTCCCATTCAGCTGATGAAAACATCCTGCATGATCATGAGGAAGGATTACATCAAGATGTAGATTGGAACGCGTGTATGAAAAACGTATTAATATAAAATATAAATAAAATAGACTGCTCCTCTCTCACTGTTGCTTGTAAGCTATGATTACCCCTTTGTGTGATTTTGAAAAATGTATGATATAAAATAAGAAATATTTATGATTCCACACAATTACATGATCAGTAATTAATTAAGCAAAACAGTGACATTAACCGTGCTAACTCATTTTATACAAAAGGAAAGTTTTTTTTTTTATTAAAGCACTTTCACAAGATGCTCTGTAAAAATTAACATTCAAGATTTTTCAAAGCACAACCATTGACCAAGAATAGACAAAAATGGCACTCCATGTCAAAAAATGTTTCCGACCCCTGCTCTCACTTATCCCACGTTTTTGTTCTTAGACTTTTATGTTGAAATTCTTGTTTAGTTCCCCATTCCTGTTAGATTTGTAGTCCTTTGTAGTTTTCTTCCATGATTGCTTTTCCCCTGATCCACCTCAGGTGTCTCTCATTCCCTTGTTTGCCATTGTGTATTTAAGCCCTTGTTTCCCTGTCAATCTTCACATGTGTTTGTTATGCTCTGTACATGGTTCCCTGTATATTCCGAGCTACTCCGTTTATTAAAGCTGCATTTAGATCCTCATTCGTCGCCTGCTTCGTTACACCTGCTCTAGGCTGTTATTAACTTTCGATGCACTGAGTCATGTGACAAAACGACAAGAGTAGAGTCTCTAGTTTCATCAGATAAATGCCATTTAAAAATGTACCACAAACCGGTACGTGGACTATACAATAATTTTACTTAAAATAGCCTATATTCACTATGCATTATCACATTGAGAATCAATGGATGCATCCTAAAGCTAGAAAATTTTGCTTTCAGAGGCTGTATACAGAGTTTGGATGAAAATAAGTGCATTTCAAACTGTTCCGAGACCAATGCAGACAGACAGCACACTGGACGTTACGTAATTCCCTAATTAGGGAGCAAGGGAGAATCCTATAACTGTCCTATGCAGCCAAGTGCATTCACTCCTAACATCTGGTCAAAAGTTCAGTTTCAGGCTTCAGATGATGTTTGGACCACTCAAAATGTTTGGCAGACATGGGACAATGGTAATCAATATATATTCCGAATTTGTTTTGAAAAGTTTAATATTAACATGGTTGAAAGTGATTGGATGATGCTGACTATTAATTTGAATCAGAATTATTTATGCTAATTTGTATGGAATGTCTGTAATGTCTAAAAAACATGAATAATCAACTCTCCTGGAAACATAATAAACAATTTGATAAAAGAAACTCTGACTTTCTATAGCTTGGTATTATTTAAAGTCCCACTGTCCACATACAGTATATGGACATCCATTTTTTCTGCATGCTTCTTAGGGGCTAGTTACAAATCAAAAAGGGGAATCAAAAATGCACACAACAGCAACCCTCGGGTCTCTGGAGGTTAAAGGCAGGTTAACCAGTAAAAAAAAATCACTAGTGTAATGTACAAATCACAAAGTTTATTTGGGATTCTGATGAGAACATTTGCTTGAATAAAGAAATATTGGGCTAAACTATTAGTAACAATATTTGACAGAAGGAAACCAAAGTAGAAGTTGATGTGGTATGTTATTTAACTGAGTCTTGTGTATGTATTATATGAACAGAAAAAATGTCAAACATTTTGAAACGCTGGAGGAAGCGCAGAAATTGAAGACAAAAGAAAAATGACAATGCTGCTGAGAATTGTCAAAGATTGTGTGTACATGCAACCCATGTTGTTCTATTGTTTAGTGTAACGTTATGTTCAGCTTCCAATTTAAGGCAGTAATTCTGGAATATCTTCTAAAATATTTGTTAAACAACTAAAGGTAATTCAACAGTGTGATGTAATAATTACAAACATTTTAATAATACGATTCTAAAAGGAGGTGTATGAATGCATAGATGGAAATTGTGTGTATGAATATATGATAAACAGACAGAAAGAAAGAGAGAGAGAGCCAATGTGTAAGTGTGTTTTTTTATGTATGTATGCATGTATGAGTGGGATTGTGATTTTGTGTGAATATTTTCTTAGATGTCAGAGGCCATTCTAGTTATCAGTTAGAACACATGAATATGCAATTAAAGTTGCATCTATTTGATCTGTGCTGTTATAAAAAAAAACTTATACAGTTTTCATTAATACTGTATAAAAAATTTCTGTCAAAAATAAAAAACCTAATGTTCACTTGGCATTTCATTCTCTGCATTTTCTTTCTCATAAATGTAACAGCCCACCTTTCCAATGTTCACACCTTTTGGTCCAAAAAGGTACCCATAGCAGGGCACATGGCAGTAGGGCCTGCCCTCGTGCTGCAGTAAACAAAAAGCATTATTAGGGAGACTGAATTATTGATTAAGTGATCATTATGTTAAACGTTACAGAGAATTGCGTTACAATAATTTAATCCATTATTGTTTATATAACCTCAATTTAAGTTCCAGCTTCAGTTTAAATAGTGTGATTAAATACTATTTTGACTTTTTACAATTATAGAAAAAAAATGCAAAAATTAAGCTATCTATTAAGAGATATTAAAAAGAAGTTGTGTTAATAGATGAGTACCTCTGCATGGCCACCAGGGGTCAGTGTTTTTTTGCACCTCACACAGCGAAGGCAAGGCCTGTGCCAGTTGCGCCCCAATGACATCACCTTCTCAGCTGCAGCATTAGACCATGATATTATCACATTACATCATATCAGTACTGCTGATAGTGAAAGTGCTGTTTTTGATGGTAAATTATTGAAAATTCAAAAAGTAAAATGTTTCTTTTTATTTTAAATGGTAGTTTTTAAAATGTAAAATAGTTTTTTGAATCTAAACTGTCAATCAGTGTTTGGGGCAAAAATCTGTCTAGAAACACAAAAATACATGTAAATTTTTTTTAACTTTGCACTCACACACAAATTTAAAGTAAATGTCATATACCTCTGACTTGCACCTGAATCCTATTTTTAACAGTCTCATAGTGGTCAGACAGAATGCTGCATATATCAGCACAGCATCACAAAACCACACATACACACATATACACCACAGAAATTCCTGAAAGTTCTAAAAAAAAAAAAAAAAAAAAAACCCACACATTTATGATTATTCGGACTCACCAAAATAAACTGCTTTTCCACAGCCAGGACAGAGATAAGTCTCTCCAGCAAACATACGTGTAGGAGCAGTAAGAGCTACAAAAAAAATTAAAAATACAAAACCGTTATGTCTTCTATTTTAACTTTGCATCTGAACCATCTCATAAATTGTTTTAGACATTTCCGACTTGTGACTTCTAATATTGTATGTCTACGATATCAGAAGGTAGAAATCAGTAGACGTGTCAGTCTAATATCATTATTACATTTGTTTATTTGCTTTGGTAAGTAACCATGTAATTAGCAGGATAATGTACAATCAGGTGGTTACTATTGCAAAATAAACCCAACAGGGTGATCAGGATTAGTGTTTGACCAATATGGGTTTTTTAATGGCCAATGCTGATATCCAGACAGCAGGGTGGCCGATATAACGCAGGTATGTCATACAATATAATATAGCAAAAAAACATATGCATGCACATTCTATAAAAGATTCTTCACTTTTATTTAGCACTATAATTACTCAATTTTACACAAAACTTTATAAAAACAATTGAAAAATGCAATCTCTTGAGCAGCAGTCTCCTGACAGCCTTCAGGTTACACGGCCCGTATCGCCTGCTTGGAGATTTACGGATTGCCCATCAAGCAACATTCGCTTTGTGAGGTTCTTGAATTACAACTGTTTAAATGAGGTAACCACATACTTGCAAATTGTACAAAATTGTAGTTTTATTGCTATTTGTCTTTATATAATAAGACAGTTAAAAGTAAAATGTCTTCATGTTTGGAATTTATTGAAGGTCAATCTCATGCTGCTATGATTAAAGTGAAGTTGTGCTGTGTATAATCCAGCACTGATAATGATCTGATCACTTCCGTTCATGGAACTACAGATTTAAAATAAATAGTTTTGTCTCACATCTCAGCAATTTTAGTCGTTAACAGTTTTAGATCATAATTGTTTCTCCTGTGCATTTAATCTCTGTGACCTCTGCAGAGGTTCAGTCAAACCCATGGCACTAGATTCAAGTGTTTAGGAAACGGATTACGTTCAGAGAAATTTCTCCAGACGTTTCCACAATGGTCTTTTAATGTGTCCTTAAAACCCTCCCCTAACATTCCTTTAACATTCCCGCCTGTCGGAAAACACCTATTAAGGGGAAATATTTCAGGAAGGGAGCCAATCAACGAAGGCCATTAAAATTCCACTATGTAAAATCCCAAGGGGAGCACTTAAAATAAAACATCCCCCCCACCCCTCCATCACTACACACATTTCATGCCTCCCTCCCAGTGTGTGTTTAAAAAAGTGCTTAGAAAGTGTTGTGTATTATGGAGTGAGGAACAATGTAGCTTGGAAGTATATGTCATATATATATATTTGTGTTTTATGTGTTTGTCCTTTTCACATGGTTAGTGAGAATGCAAAATGAGTGTTTGTCAGCACGTGTGTGTGTGTGTGTGTGTGTGTGTGTATGAGCACCCCATAAGCAATCTCCTACAAATCTTAGTGTGAGAGTGTGCTTGAAATTACCTTTAGGTTGATGATAGTAAATCTGTGTGTTGGTCCAAGGTGTAGTGGGTGATCCTTCTGAAGCACTGTTTAACGATTTGTCGACAGGTGTCTGAGGTGGCGTGTCATATATGTAAGACCCTGCCCCTCCAATATTTACACCTACCAGTAAAAGAACAGTGAGTACCCTTCCATTACTTTGCGTGAGTGTTTGGGGTCATTAAAGCTCATATCTGAGTGGTCAGATATAGATAGCATTATGTAAAAGCCAAAAATAAATTTTTCCTTGTGATCATGATAAAATTGTATAACTGCAGAATGACATACACACTTGGATAGTATCACATAAGCTCAAATAAGGGCTCCTCTGAGTGTGGTTTAACATACCCTAAACACTGAGACATAGCATCTTATCAAACATTACATTTTCCTACTGCTAAACACACACACCCCTCAATTACCGACCATGCTTGTCTGTCTCACTCTCTCTTATGTCATCATACTCTTATACTCTTCTAGTGTCTGGAGTGTTTAGGAAGACAGAGGGACTTTTTAAAATATGAATATACTTTGTGTGGGTGCATGTGATCATGTGTATGCATTTGGAATAATGGTAAACATTGTTGCGGCTACAATTTAAATCAGGGTTGTGAAGGTTACTTTTTAAATGCAATACATTACAAATACTGATAACTTAGTAAAAAATTTAATTAGCAACAATCCAATTACCATAATAAGTAATGTAATAAAATTACTTCCATTTACTTTTGGATTACCTCAAGGTCACATATGTGGATAAAGTCATGAGAAAAGCAATATGATATATATATATATATATATATATATATATGAGAGAGAGAGAGAGAGAGGGAGAGGGAGAGAGGGGGGGCAAGAGGGGGAGAGAGATTTTATATAAACATGAAAAACAGGGACACTTTCCTTAATTGGAAAACAGAATATATTTAACTGTAGAACTTTGTATTTTTCAACAAAACAGGTAAGTCCTCTATCTGCTACATAAAATGGTTTATTTTCTCATCAAGCAAATACAGTAAGAACAGATGCACTGAATTGTATTGGTTAACATTAAACAAAATCTGACAGGATATACCTCAGAAACACTGCAAAGTTTAATTCTGCCATATAATGCATTTAGGGTGTAGACTATTTGCCACCATTCATTAACTTCTGACTGTTATAGGAAGATCATAGGCTATCATCATCATCATCATCATCATTATTTTTATTATTATTATTATTAATGCAATATGTCCAGTGTCTTTCCTCTGCTCATTATCTATCTACAGTCCAACATCACCAGCTAATTTTTATGGGTGATTCAATGTTAACGTTTAAAGAGGATTTTAATGACAAACATTAAAAAAACAAAAAAATAACTGACAATTCTAGTTTTAAAGAATAGATCGGAATAGATTTAAACCTGTTTAGTGTGTCTGTACTTATTTCTACTTTCTATGATGTTACATTTGTGAATGTTACATTTGTCCGAATTTCTCCTTCACCCAGACTGTAATCAACAAGTATCAAAATCAGATAAATTATCCATTGCAATTTTTCCATAAGAACTTAATTAATTTGGTATTTATGTGTACAATTTGGATTTTTTAATAATGAAAAAATGAAATGCTGTCCCTATTGCTGTTGTCATTACATCACCAAATAATTTCAGAGAACAACTGTGGTTATGACGGAAATGAGAAGTTAATTGACAGTGAAGTTTCGCAAGTAGGTGTCCCGTGTATGGGATGAGTGATCGTTTATTCGCTTCAATATGGAACATTTCTGCTGCACCATCAATGATACACAATTCATGCCACAATACTAGTAGATATTTCTGCTCCCGCAAAACATTTGACAGACACTCAAATGGCAAAAATATCAGGGAACACTTATAACAAATTTAAAGGTGCAAACAGTAACTTTTGTCTTCGTGTCATCTTGGACTTACACTGACACCTAGCAGCTTGGATGCAGCATAATTTAAAATCAATAGTTTTCAGTCTCAGATGCCATTGTAGAAATGTAGTATTAACAGTCAGCCATGATTATTTTAATCAATAAATTAAAGTATCAAACAACAGGACAGTTACTGAGATTAAGTGAGTAGCATTCGGCTGGTCATGTGATTCTAACCTGGCAGCCCCCATGTGTGGACAATCTCCATGTAGAATAAAACAGCTTTTATAAGGATACCGATCATGATTTTCTACATATATTGCAAATTACAATTCATGTCTTTAGAAGTTAAACTTTAATGACAAAAAAAAATTACTGAGTGCACCATTAAGCTAGCAAAGCTTTGTGTGGGTCTTACCTTTAAATGCTTCTTTAAATTACATGTTGAGTCCATGAAAAATTACAGCATCTTCTCAGATGAAAGGCATTAATTGCACTGAACTGTAATGATGTTTACCTTTTCTTGTTTGAATAGACAAGAATGTTGAAATGTTCACTAATTCACGGTGTTGCAAGTTTATGTTCTTGCGAAGTAGACATAAGGCTGTGTTGTCATCTATACACATCAGTTTGGCATATGTGTGTACTATATATTCTTTTTCTCTCCTGTCATTGCTTAATCTGTTAAGTGAGCTAGATCTCCAATTCACTGAACCCTAGTAATTTGCTTTAGCTGAAAAATTATCCTATTAAGAGATTTAAATTAAAGGTGCAGTATGTAAGATTAAGAAACCCTTGTTATTAATGACACCTTTGGCTGTTAAGTGAACTGCAACCAGCTGCCTGTTGCTCATGATCGCAGACACACTCCATAGGGACACGAGCGAGCATCGACCAAAACAATGGCGTAACGTACAACAAGGCTGAACGTGATTCATGGACATCATGCTGAGGTAGCATAATTAAAATTACACAGTTATGATTGTTTTGCAACAAACTTTGAGACTGTATATTATATTTGACTCTCCAGTGCTGGAACAGGGCTAAAACAAAGTGTGGATATAAGTCTGACTATGTGAGACTGTAGTTTCAAGTAATCACTTTTCCTTGCATTATACATTGACTGCATTTATACAATAGCCAATGTCAGCGTTAGCTAGCTAGCCAGCTTTATCAATAGCTGTTAGCTAAATTTGGTGGATGATGACATTAGCTATTTATAAAATAGACTGTACATTATAAATATGTTGACACAGTTCAGAACTGATGTGATTCCATCACAACTGTCATTTTGATATATCGATGCACTATTATTTTATAATAATAGAATTAATATATTTTCTGTATAACCAAGTTGTTACACTAATGACTGAACCTTTTTGAATTATCTCAAATGTGTTATTGTAGTTTACCTTGCTGAATAATTACAGATTAATATTGACATTAACCTGACTTTTAGTATAAGGAGAAGATCGTTGAAATTATTTGAAAGTTCTGAAGCAAGGTACTTTGCAATTCGTCAGCGTTAGCAGGCAAGATCAAGTTATCTAAAATTACACAGATCAATTCTTATGGCACTATACTGTATTTCACATACTTTGCAGTTATGAAAGCTTACCTGTCCAATAAGAACAACACCAATTCAGGGTTGGTTTTGATCCCCAAAACTGATCAAAGGTCCTTCCAGGAATAAAATACATGACCATGTTCACTCTAGTTTTTGCTCGACCACGATCACGTTTCCGCTTAGCACATTTGCAGGATTCCATCTCTATAAGATAACGTTACCCAGTGTTGCAGTTGGTTGTTGCCATTGAATTGCGGAAGAGAAGCAACTGTCTGAGGCAAGGCTCTCAGAAGCACGCATAAACGTCATATCCTTTGTATTTTCCTGGCAAAAGCGACCCGCTCTCTTCACATGAAAATCAGTCTACAGGCTTTAATAGGCAACCTAGGAAATCTGGGAAGGACTAATTTTTTAAGTTGCATTACAAGCCGTTCACACTTTGGCAAAAAAAGGTGAATATTACATGAAAAATTTTACATATTTTAGTCATAAATGACTGTTCTGTCATCATTTACTAACCTTCATGTTTCAAATTAAACTGCAAATGACCAAAAATGTCCCTAACGAGGCACAAGGGTTAAATAAATAACTTTATATTTTGAAGGATCTATGGAGTGCTCTTTTTTACACAACAATAGCATATTGTGACAAGGGTTTATCAAGCTATGAAAACATAATATAAAAGTGGTCAATACAAGGAATTGACCAAGACTTGATTTGTTTTTAACTGATAATCCTCCCCTCTGCTGACAGGGTGAGTAACAGATGACAGAATTTTCCTTTTGAGGTGAACCAATCCTTTAAAACTTGGACAGTTATTGGGAGTTTTTTTTAGTTTTATATAATTGAACTTTTTTTTTTTTTATATAACATGCACACAAGCAGAGTAAAGAACTAGCCCAAGTGAAAATGTTTCTGTCTGCAGCTAACAAACTAACAATTAAGAGCCCTTTTCTGTATTTTTTCCTGTCTCTCTCACTGGATAGGGTTTCCAGAGGCAAGTGCACTGTCTTTGGTTGTAGTGTTGTTCTAAAAGTCACTGAGAGTCAGATGTCTCTAAATGAGCCCTGATTCATACCCTCATTTCCTGTATATGGTCAAATGCAGCACACTGATCCACTTGCACAAAAGACCCAAATACTCATTAGAGACACACATGAAACCCTGTCAGCCCCAACAGCCTCACTCGGCAAATTCTGAAGGAAACACACTATATTTTCATGCAAAGTATCTCTCTCATGCATGCATATCCATACACTTACAAACACAAATGTGCTATATAAATAATTATTATTTATTGCACATACCTTTTGGTCCAAAGAGGGTCCCGTAGCATGGTTTATGACAGTATGGCAATCCATCATGCTATTCGAGAGAGAGAGAGAGAGAGAGAGAGAGAGATATAGATCACTACTTTTGGCACATTTAGTTCACATCTTTAGTTTATTAATTTTAATTTTTACATTTATTCCTTTTTGTTTCATTCATTAATCACAAATTTTCTCTGAACTATTATTTTATGCTATTTTACTATTTATTTTATTTTGGCATAGGAATATATTACTTGTCAAGATTAATTATTTTCTCTGTTTTCTTTATTATTGAATTAATTTAGCACAAGCTCTCATTGCATGCTGCAAACTCTTTGAAAATACAAATGCCCAGCTTTTTGTCATGTCAATAAAGCACACAGAATTTAATTGGGAGAGATCCTAATTGCTCATTCTCTGGTCCAAAACAAATCTGCTGTCTTTGGGGGAAAATCTGTGGAATTAATTTAAACTGTGAACTAAGCTAAGAGCACAACAAACTTATTGGTAGCAAAATAAATAATATATTTAATAAATAAACATGCATGGGGCGGGGGATGTGCAAATCTTTAGAAATGATGCATTCCAATTCTGTGGGAATCCAAAGTGTTCTGCATGTGCAGATTCCATATGGGCCGACTCAAGGCTCTCAAAATAATCAAAGCTTACAAATAACAATTATCTTTCAATAAGATCCCATACATTCTTAAATATAAAAAAAATTGGCTGCCATTCAAGCAAGGTAAGATTTTTAGCTGTGTGTGTATGTGGGAGACAAAATCAGAGAAAGAGAGCTGTGTCAGGCTGGATTTGTCAGGAGTCATTGTTTATCCTTCTGTTCCTTCCTGCCCCTCCCTGGATGCATAAAAAGACCCAGTCAGGGCCAACTCAGACTGAAATTCAAGCCACACACACACACGCGCGCACACACACACGCGCGCACAAACACACACACACACGCACACACACACACACACACGCACACACACACACACACACACACACACACAGTAAGATTTAAAGCCAAATATCAAGCCATAAATTGTGAGACCAAGTGCTATATTAAAATAATCAAATGTTAATTTTACTGAATGGGACTGAACAGCATAGCGCAGCGATAGCTCACCCAAAAATGTATTTACTCACCCTCATGTTGTTCCAAACTGATTTAACTTTGTTTCGTGGAACATAAAAGGAGAAGTTCGGTATTATATAAGGCGCATTGCCACCCTCAGTCACCATTCAAATTCAATTGTATAGAAAAATTCCAAAAGTTTCAAAATTTCAAAGGAAAACCAAGATATGAGGGTAAATTATGACAGAACTGTTATTTTTGGGTGAACTCACCCTTTAAGACCAATTAAAAACCATCTTAAGAGGGACAATAATCTTACATGTGCCCATACAGAAAACGCCCTCACTGTGCTGTGACACAAGCTAAAAATACAGTTTGTGTTCCCACCAAGAGCCGTCTCCCAAAGAATAGTTCAGGCACCCTGAACTCTAGTCTAAAAAGGCACCTGCAAAGAGCCAACACCAACAACATAACCACCTCCTGCTGTTTTGAACACAATAAGAGAAAAAGAGTTCAGAGCATTCTCAAAATAAAGGGAAAACACTGACAAATAAAAAAGTATCAAGATTAAAAATATCATTCATTGATATAATGAAAAGCTGTGTTAGTCAATTTTTGTCAACATTGATCAAAAAAACAATAGAAAAGATAGACCATTTTTAAGAAGAAGCTCACCTTGTAATTAAACTAAAGCTTTTGGTGTTCTGTGTTTAACTGTTCAAGCATGAGTGTGTTTGTGAGGGACTGTGAGAAAGAGAGAAGAATGAAAGTAAGAGAGAGGGAGGCAGAAAGCCAGAGGATTGTTTTCTGGTTTGAATGAACACTATCTTTGTCTCGTCATTGTCCTTGTAATCATTCTGGTAAAGACCTACAGTGACAGTGAATGTGTGTGTGTGTGTGTGGATGTGCAAGAAAGTGCATATGCTTATAGATACCTACTTTTGTTCTGCAAAACGATTTCAACTGTAGCAGCTGTACTGGCCTGAACATGTGTTTGTAAATGACAGATTGTGCCATTTCTCCAGTAATTTCACTGCGGTTAATAATATGATTTACCGAGGCGAGTTGTAGTAAGACCCAGCATTAGAAATGTTGGGTTCTTGTCTTGTTTACCAGGTCTGTACATGGCTATTCTTGTCTGTCAATCTCTCGTATACTTCATTTTTAAAAGTAATCTTTTAGTAAATAAACTCTACATTTACTCTCCGTCCTTTCATTTTAGGCCATTTTGGCATTTGTGATTCAATGTATGGGAGTATGGAATGTCTTCTTATGTAACAATTTGAAGAAAATAATCAAGTCAAAATTTTCCCATCCAATTAAGAATTTCGTAATTTCAATTTCTTCCTGTCAGTCAGAGAGCCTTCCAGTCAGCACCAATCAGTCTATTATAAATACTTAGCATCTGTGTTTATAGTGTGTCTGCACCTTTCAATTCTTCCATAAACTTTTACCCTTCCAGTTTGTAGACATTAAGAGGGATGCATGAACAAGCATTTACCCCAGACCGAGTGCTGAAATAGAAAAGGTCTCCTAACGAATCAGGCAGGACCGTCATACATGTGAAGACAAGCTCAAGAGAGAAAAAACAAGGCAGGAAGAAAACACAATGAGGGAAGCAGAAACAGGTGTGGACACTCGTTTAGCACGGATGACATAGAATCAGTGTCAACTCAGTGCGATCTTGTGCTCAACTATAACATTCAGGATGTGTGGCCCTCACTTTGAGTAACTCTGCTGTTATAGTACATACAGACCAAAAAGTAGGTCACCCAGAATCCCAATTTGTAATTTCTCTGACATTAGTGATAATTGTCAGTGTGGTCTAATTCTGTAGCTAAACTGGTAGAGAAAGGTGCTTTACAATTGAAAAGTCATGGGTTTGATTCCCAGGGAACACACATACTGATAAAATATATAGTCAAACTGGCTGATGAAATAACAGCTTTGAGAAACTGAATTGAGAACCAATCAATTGATCAGTGAATTACACAAGGAAAAGACACTCTGTAATGTTGATGTATACACTGATGAGCCAAAACTTTATGACCACTCACAGGTGAAGCGAATAACGTTGATCATCTCCTAACAAGGAGACTAGATGGTAAGCGAACAATCAGTTCTCGTAGTCAATGTGTTGAATGCAGGAGAAATGGGCAATGAGCGACTTTGACAAGGGACAAATTGTTATGGCCAGACAACAGGGTTAGAGCATCTCTGAAACAGCAAGGCTTGTGGGTTGCTCCCGGTCAGCAGTTGCGAGTACCTACCAACAGTGGTCTGAGGAAGGACAAACCACAAACCGGCGACAGGGTGTTGGGCGCCCAAGGATCATTGATGCGTGAGGGTAATGAAGGCTATCCTGTCTGGTTTGAACTGACAGAAGTTCTATTGTTGCAAAAGTCAGAAAACTGTAATGATGTTATGGGAGGAATATGTCACAACACAGTACATCACACCCTGCTGCATAGGGGGCTGTGTAGCCGCAGACCAATCAGAGTGCCCATGATGACCACTGTCCACCGTCGAAAATGCCTACAATAGGCACAGGAGTGTCGGAACTGGACCTTGGAGCAGTGGAAGAAGGTCGCCTGGTCCAATGAGTCCCGTTTTCCTTTACATCATGTGGACAGCTGTGTATGTGGACAGCTGTCTACGTGTATGCCGTTTCCTGGGAAAGTGATGGCACCAGGATGCACTGTAGGAAGACAAGCCGGTGGAGGGAGTGTGATGCTCTGGGCAATGTTCCGTTGGGAAACCTTGGATACGGCCATTCATATGGATGTCAATTTGGCCATCTACCTAAACATCATTGCACACCATGTACACCCTTCATGGCAATGGTATACCCTGATGTCAGTGGCCTCTTTCAGCAGTATAATGCGCCCTGCCACACTGCACACATTGTTCAGGAATCATTTGAAGAACATGATGAAGAGAATATTTTGCCCTGGCCTCCAAAATCCCCAGATCTCAATCCGATTGAGCATCTGTGGGATGTTCTGGACCAACAAGTCCGATCCACTGCGGATTCACCTCGCAACTTACAGGATTTTAAGGATCTCCTGTTAATGTCTTGGTGGCAGATACCACATGACAACTTCAGGGGTGTTGTAGAGTACATGGGTCTGCGCTGTTTTGGTGGCATGCGGAGGACCAACATTATATTAGGCAGGTGGTCATAATGTTTTGGCTCATAAGTGTATCAAAAAAATAAAATAATAATAATAATAATGAAAATATTATATTTTTTTATATATATATATATAGAAAAACACACAATGGAATAAATGGAGGCATCAATATATATTTTAAAATATTAATGTAATAATCAGAAAACATTTCATTTTTCTTATATGTTTTAGTCCTGCTTACCTCTGCATGACCTCCGGGAGACAGAATCTTACTACAGCGTTCACATTTCAGACAGAAACGGTGCCAGTTTTTCCCCAGCGAGGTTACTTTCTCCGCTAAATCAGGAAGAAAGACAGAGAGAAGAGAAAGTGATGTATTGCTTGACCAATGATGAATATGTCAAGCAAAGGATAACATGTTTTGCTGAAGAAATGCATATCTAAATTAGACAATACATTATCCTATAGTAATAACATTCTTTGTTAGTACAATAGCATTACAACAATACTTTCTGAATGGAGAGATCACAGAACTAGTTTCAGCCCTAGACGGCACCCACAGGGACCATTAATGGATGCATATTGAAAACAAAAATGGCAATAACTTTCTAAAAAAAATGCCAGATCCAATCTAATTGACTGTCTTCTCATAGTTTTTAATCGTTTGTAATCAGTCCACCAGGAAACAAAATCATGTTTACAAGTTACCAGGCTGCTAAATGATTACTTCAGAAGATAGTTGCTGATTTTGCTAACGCCTGCAAGGTTATTGGCTTTGAAACATTGAGAGATATTCAGAGTTTTGTTTGAGTAACTAAGTAGCAAGCAAACAGGAACTTCTTTAAAATCCAAGTTTTCAGAGATATATCCATAAAAAAAAATAAAAAAAACACAGTACTTATTAATTCTGGATGGAAATCAAATCCAAAAAGTCTACAAACACTGCTTTCTGTAAACTTTTCTTGGAAACTGTTATACCATTATTTAAGTGAGCTACCACTCTCACGTCAGTCAGAGCTGCATCATCAATTTCAGATTTACCCACCCATAATGTCTCGTAAACTGTGGTTTGGCGCCTTTAAAATTATTGTTGCTGTAAATTTGGAGATCATTTCAGGTGTGTCCAACTCAGCAAATGTTAAAATGTAGCTAAAAGTAATAGTTCACCTAAAAATTTTAATTCTCTCATCATTTACTCACCCTAATGCCATCCCAGATGTGTATGACTTTCTTTCTAACGCAGAACACAAACAACGTTTTTTTAAAAGAATATCTCAGTGAATGGTGGCAAGAACTTTGAAGCTCCAAAAAGCACATAAAGGCAACATAAAAGCAATCCATAAGACTCCAGATGTTAATTCTTATCTTCAGAAGCATTATGGTAAGTGTGGGTGAGAAACAGATCAATATTTAAGTCCTTTTTTACTATAAATTCTCCTGCCTGCCTAGTATGTGGCTATATGCACAAAGAATGTGAATCACCGAAAAAAACAAAGAAGAATGAGAAATTTACAGTGGAGTTTGATAGTAAAACAAAAGACTTACATATTGATTTGTTTCTCACTCACACCTATCATATTGCTTCTGGAGACATGGATTTAATCATGTTGAAGTTGTATGGATTAAGAGGAAAAACAAACATGACTGTATCTGAAGAAACGCTCCAAATTCTGCATCTTGTTTCCCTGCAAAACCTGCTGAATCAAAAATTATTTCAGCTTTGCAGTCAGATTTGCTCTTTTCAATCTTATCTCTGACCTGATTTTCACAAACAGGTTTTGGATGAAATGAAACAAACAGCTTCACTAATATTTAACATAAAGTAATCAATGAAAAAGTACATGTGTTAATCTTCAGTCATTATAATGTATAATAATATAAATATTTGGTTATGTTGCACAACTTCCAATGCATAAAAACCTGATTGCATGTGTTCTGTCACTTATGCTCTATCAGCTCCTAAATCAATAGGTCTGATTGTTTTAAGCAAACACACAAAAACAGTCATGGACTTTGGAACACCGAAAGAAATATGTGTATGATTTAGACAAAAATGCATGGTTCAGTTTTTTTTGGAAGTCCCATAACAAATTTGTGATTGGAGCTCAAAATCTTCCACATATTCTTTGTATATGAAAGCTATGTTTTTGTTATGTATGAGTGTATATTGAAATACCCACCGAATGTGCCAATATATGATACACATAAAAGGCAGATTGGTGACACTGTCATTGGACATGTGGGGGATTAATCCCACCTCCATTAAATGCCTTAAAAACTAACCAGCCGCCATTCCCAATCTCTCTCTCTCTCTCTCTCTCTCTCTCTCTCTCTCTCTCTCTCTCTCTCTCTCTCTCTCTCGCTCTCTCTCTCTCTCTCTCTCTCTCTCACACAAACTAGTCAGGTCAAACAGAGAGCACACCAAGTCGGTATATATTCAGAAGTCCAAGCTCAGCGGGGATATCAAATCATCAAGCTGACACATCTCCTCTTCAGCATGGCCAGATACTTCATCCGCTAACCTGCAACAGTAGCACAGAATTGCCGCTCACTTTGTCCAAGTATCCCTTGCCAAATTCTTACATAACACAATCGCCCAGTTCCCTTATGACTAGGTACACTTGACATTGTGTGACATTTGACTGTCCGCTATAGCTATAAAAACAGGTGCACAAACAGCATTCCTCAGAATTTCTTCCTTCAAGCCCTCTACCTTTGCCATTGATATACATGAGTCAGCGGGCAGAATCTTTGTACGAAGACTTTCTGCTCCCCAGCAGTGCTGCGGCAAACATCACACCATCTCGCCGATTGACGCTTCGCTGATGAACGGGCCTCAGCATCCTGATTCCCTGCAGCGCTTCGGCAGGGTTTGTGCATCCTTACAAAGCAATTTTATATTGTGTCTTGTATATTGTCTGATATAAATATATATTTATTTGTATATTTAGATATCTAAAAGATGTTGTTCCATAAGTGTTCCTTGTGCGATCCACCATCAGATCAGCATTAGAGCTGCATTTAGAGTCAACTCTCATGGAGACAGACTGTCCTCACTGTGTGGGCATACGTCTCAAGACACTTCGCTCGCGAGCACCTCAGTCTCTCCAAAGTGCATGTTTTCTGATACGCTATGTGCGAAACAAGCTCCGACCTTCTGAAAGAGTGGGTGGCCTCGTCTCATGCAGTGATTCTGATGCTGGGGATGATAATGACGAAGTCATGTCTCTCGCTGCATCAGGTGAGTGGCAGTGGATGATGCTGCCGCCTCTCCCCCCAGCAAGGGAGATGAACGTGAAGAAGGACTTCACCTTGATTTGTCTCCCATAGAGGAAGTCTTCCGCAGTCCAGACCCCATCAAATGGCAGCATCCCGCAAATCTGCCCCATTCTTCCCCGAAGTTCAAAACAAATTATCCAAGTCCTGGCATGCACCCTTCTCGGCAAGCTCCTGCAGTGACGCCTTCCTTTTTAATGTGGATCACGGGGAAGAAAATGGTTATGCCCATATGGCTTCGATCCAGAGACATTCAAAAAGCTCTGCACCACTACAGACTTAGCGCTGCATACCATGAAAGCATTTCCCCTGGTATGCCTGATTCACTCTGTTATATGTAATGTCCGAGAGGACAAGGAAACTATTCTATTAGTTGCGCCGAAATGGCCCAACCAGCCATGGTTTCCGGAAATGATAGAGATGCTCTACAGCTCACCATGGGAAATGCTACTGAGCAGGGATCTACTCTCTCAGGCACAAAACATGTCCCCAGCCCAAGATGTGGAACCTCCATATGTGGCCCCTGAATGGAGCACGCTAGATGCACCAGAACTGAAACATTCAGTCGTGAACACCATTTCACAGGCCAGAGCACATTCCACGAGACACCTCTACACGCTAAAATGGAAAGTGTTCACCAATTGGTGTATCTAACATGGCAAAAACCCAGTAAACTGCCCCATACATGAAATTCTCATATTTCCTCAAGAGTGATTAGACGCAGGACTCACCCCGTCAACGCTCAAAGTGTATGTGGCAACTATACCTGCGTATCACACACATGAAGCAGGAACTTCTATAGGCAAGCATGATTTAATCATAAAGTTCCTTAAAAGGAGCAATACAATTAAACGCACTTCGGCTGGCTACAGTCCCGACGTGGGACTTCACTTTAGTTTTAAAAGCTCTCGCAGGGCACCCCTTCGAACCTTTGGACTCTGTTGATTTGCGCATGCTCTCCGTTAAGACTGCTCTACTGCTGGCTCTGGCCTCAGTAAAACGGGTCGGTGACTTACATGCACTATCAATCGAAAATTAATGTCTGGAATTTGACCCCGGTCTTTCAAGCGCCACTGTAAAACCCAGAAAAGGCTATGTCCCTAAGGTCCTAACCACATCCATCAGAGTGCAGGTGGATCACATTCAGCCTTCTTTCCTCCTCCATTAATTTGGATGAGGAACAATAAATGCTTTTGTTATGCCTTGGCACTACACGCATATGTGGAGCATACACAACAGTTCAGACTCTCTGATCAGCTCTTTCCATGCTATGGAGGATGCACAAAAGGATTGTCCATCTCCAAGTAAAGACTTTCTCACTGAATTGCCAATGCAACTGCCCTGGCTTCTGAGTCACAGGGTAAGACTTGCCCAATTGGTGTTAAAGCAAACTCAACTAAATGCATGGCCTCCTCATGGGCATGGACAAATGGTGTGTCCTTACTGGACATATGTTTTGCGGCAGGATGGTCCTCTCAAAACACATTCGCAAGGTTTAACAACCTAGATGTAACATTCTCGTTGTCTCTTCATACTTCCTCTCTGTTTAGAGCCCTTGCTATCCATTGTCCAAATATATATATATACACATATTCCTCCCTTTTAGGATGAGCTTCCCATCTTTTACACAACCACCTGCAGTAGGCTGTTGTAATTTACCGTAAGTGACAAACTGTGGCATGGTGGTACAGCGGTTAGCACTGTCGCCTCACAGCAAGAAGGTTGTGGGTTCAAACCCCGGTTGCCCTGGCCTTTCTGTGTGGAGTTTGCATGTTCTCCCTGTGTCTGTGTGGGTTTTCTCCGGGTGCTCCGGCTTCCTCCCACCATCCAAAGACATGCAGGCTAGGTTAATTGATGTCTCCAAAAATTGCCGTGTGTGTGAGTGGTTGTCTGTCTATGTGTGGCCCTGCAATGGACTGGTGACCTGTCCAGGGTGTACCCTGCCTTTCGCCCAATGTTAGCTGGGATGACTATAGTTCATATATTCATCCTGAGTGATCCCCTCTTGGCCCAACACGAGGGTCACTCACCACAGCATACTCTTGTCGGTCACTGTCCCACGAGACTGTGGCATCATGCTTCCTTTCTGGGAGGTTATGTCGTGTAGTGCGGCGTGATGGGATTCTGTTCCCCATATGCGTTAATAAATGCAATGTCAAGTGTACTGAGTCATAAGGGAGTGTTGAAAATAACCTCAGTTCCCTGAGATGAAGGGAACGAGAGACATTACGAACACTAGCCGCACTACAATACTGAGTTACGTGCAATGCGCTCCTTGTTCTCAGTCAGAAATTCTGAGGAAATAGTGTTTGTGCACCTGTTTTTATAGCAGACAGTTTCACGCCAAAACAGGCGGAGCTCAAACACCATAGCCAATATTAGAATATTGCCGTTATTGTAGAGAAGTTTCAACTAGGTTGTGTAAGAAGGCACTCCCCATATGCATTAATAAGTGCAATGTCTCATTCCCTTCATCTCAGGGAACCGATGTTACATACCTAACCAGAATGTTCTCTTTTCATGGGCTATAGCATTTACTAACCCTGCGACTAGTGGATGCCGGACAATAAAGGGTCAGACTGGAGAACATCCTCTAATGCGGTTGTGGGCACGTCAGGGTCGGTTTTGCTTGACCTATTAATAACCATGCCTACTTCTGCACAGGTTGCAACCTAAACCATAATGTTGTTATGTACAGTTTGTAGTCATTGAAACCCCTATGTTGTATGTGTAATAATTAATATTAATTCTTATAATACCCTCTTATTTGTACCTAATTTATTTCCCACTGACAAGGTTAAAAGTAATTAGACTGATATTATCCAGCCTATCCAGAATTAAAATTTGACCATAGCAAGTGCATCTCATAGTTAAAAAGTTTTTTTTTTCTAATCCAGATAAACTAATGCAGCATGTAACAATCAGAGAATCTGAATACTGCAAAGAAATCGATGAACATTTATTTACTTAATTATTTTATTTTATTTATTTTTTACTAATTTGAGGTCTCTAAGACACCAAGGAAAACATATGGGTTCAATTCAAACGATATATAATCTAATGTAAAAAAATAATAAAATAAAATAAACAAATACACCTTTCAAACACTTGTTATGTAACGCACTCTGTAAAGCTTTGCAGTACTTTATTCCCAAATTACCTTGGAACTTTCGGCATGTATTGTTCATGCCCTGCAAATTGAGTCAATTAGTTATTTTCAATTATACAATAATAATTAAATGAACTCGGTTTGTATATTTGTTGAGTAGATAAGTATCATTTCTTGTGGAAAAACTCTCACCGAAATACACCGTCTTGTCGCATCTTGGACAAATGGACGTCATTCTCTAGAACAGTCTCGCTGGTACGCAGGTTCGGTTCGTCTCTCAAGTTCTCTGCTGGCCCCTCGGCGATGCTGGATTCTGTTTGCAACATAAGTCGCGCCACAGCGTTTATTTAACTTTAAAGAGAGTCCGTACTTGTCTCATGTTTATTAAATACGTTACGTGACGTTCGAACAGTAACTCTAGCTGATTGGCTGAAACTAAATATACATTATTAAGTAGGAGCTAGAGTGGAAACTGGCGAAATTCTTACAATGATGAAGGCAGGCATCGCTCGTGAAAATCGATCAGGTAACGTGAATGGACGCTAGTGCTGAGTAACGTCACATTTATCTATTTAATATTCATCGCCTTCGCTATAGTTGGATTCGTAATTTCAGTTCCCGCCTTCTGTTGAGCTGCGTGGCATAGTAGCAGCACGCCTTTTTGGCTTGACCAATGAGGAATGTTTTGTATACGTCAATCAAAAACAACACCTTCCAAACAAGCGTGCCGCACAAGCCCTCAAAAGTGAAGCCAAAACGTCTCGATCGCCCCCCAGAGGCCGGTCCTAGTATAGGTCATAAACCCCGCCTCCCCATGTTATTCAACGGGACGTGAGACCAACTAAACAATTAAATTACACTTCACATATCTTTTTTCCAAAGACAGTTTCTGTCATTTACTGTAGTTTTTATCACGCTGATGTAATTTCAAGTGTTTGTTTTTAAAATAAGTTTGTTTTTAGTTAGTTATTTGATGCTATAAAAACGGTGCTGTTACGTCATGATTGACAGCTGTGATTGACAGGTTCTCTGAGCGAAGAAGTCACTGAAGCACCAACGGACTTTTTTTCGGGATATTCGGAGGATTGAGGAGATTGGAGCTTTAAATTACATATCTAAATTTCTATAATTAATTATTTCACACCGACATAATGGGTTTTTTTTTTTTTTTTTTTTTTTTTTTTTTTTATTGAACAATTATTCATGTACAAACAATAAGGCAATAGTAACAATTCTTTACATTAGACAAACAAATACATACAGCACAGGTGCATGAAATAAAATAAAACTCAAAATAAAATAAATAAAATAAAGTAGGGGCTAAGGTTATTTTGTTAAATCATACTCTTCTATGACAGATAAAAGACTAATTGCATTTTTCTTTTTTATCACTTTGAGGGCTTTTGTAAATGAAACAAATTCACCATGAAATGCACAGAACATTGGTTTCACCTTAAGGTATTTCGATTTGTGTACAAAAAATTTCCCCAGCAAAAGGATATTATTAACCAGGAAGTTATCATTGTTATTATTCATTAAACGTCCATAAATAATGTCCTTTTCAGTGAGGTCTTCGAGGTGAGGTATCTTTGGGTAGAGCCAGTCGTAAATATCAGACCATAAGGCCTCTACAAACATACAGTGAAAAAACAGATGCTCCGTGGTTTCAATATCATCACAAAATAAACATTTATTTGAGTCAAAACCAAATCTAAGTCGCAAATATTCACTCGAAGGATATATGCCATTTAAAATTTTAAAATGTACTTCTTTAACTTTGGGGGGTAACGGGAATTTTAAATACTCAGTTCTAAGTCTGTGAATGCTATCTTTTGAGAAAGAATGTGAAATTGAGTTTCTATACACTAATAAAGGATAGGAAATGTGATTAAATTTATTTCTAACGTTTTTGTTTGAAAGTTGGCTTCCTTTAAAATCACGGCCTTCAACTAACAGTACTGGAAGATGTGGGATTATAGAGACCGAATAAGAGAAAATTTCTTTAATTTGGCATACGACAGCTTTAGGGATGGCTTTAGTAATAGATTCGAAACTGGCCCGATTGCAAATGAAATTATATTTAACACAAAAATGCTCATATGATATAATTCCAGTATTGCTGTCAATTAAATGGGACACAGCCCAAATACCTTTCTCCATCCAAATCTTGTCAAACAGTGATTTATTCCTGACCATAATATATCTATTGTTCCATAATGGTGTATTGTGTGGTGTAAAGTTATGATTATAAAAAATCTTCCAGTATAACAAAACCTGTTGATGAAATTTGGATAATTTTATCGGCAGACGTTGAACGGTGAAATCACAATTTAGTAAAAATTCTATTCCTCCTAATTTCTTAAACAATTCTCTGGGAATATGAAACCAAAAATTATTGTGGTTTAAAAAGGATTTCAACCAGTTAATTTTCAGGGTCCCATTTATAGCATCAAAATCAATGGCTTGTAACCCTCCATCTTTATAGTCTTTTGTCATCACTACCCTTTTGATGTAATGGGTTTTTTTTCTCCAGATGCAACCAAAGTTGACCTGATTAATTTTTTTAATGGCTCTGTTTGAAATAGCTATTGTATATGCAGGATAGATTAATCTTGAAATGCTCTCCATCTTTGTCAAAAATACTCTACCTAATAAGCTTATATCTCGCAAAAGCCAGGAATTAAGTTTCATTTGACATTTATCTAATACTTTCCACACATTCATATTTTCATTTTCAACCGAATCTTTTGAAATAAGCATTCCTAAGTACTTGACTTTTGATTTTATAGGGATATTATAGGCCTCAGTTAAGTGGCATTGATGAATTGGCAGTAATTCACACTTGTTCAAATTCATTTTCAAACCAGAGGCTTTAGAGAAGGTGTTAATTATTTGTAAAATTTTTGGGACCTCAGTTAGCTTCTTCATGAAAATGGTAGTATCATCTGCAAATTGGCTGATGATTACTGGCTGACCAAGTATATCTAATGGGGCTATGCATGAGTTCCTGACAAAGATAGAAAGCATTTCTGTTGCTATAATAAAAAGAAATGGGGAAATAGGGCAACCCTGTTTTATGCCACGATTGATTGGAAATCTTGGTGATGTACCTCCTGATAAGGAAACCGAACTATTAGAATTTTCATAAAGGGATTTTATAATATTTCGAAATTTATCTCCAAAACCAAGCAATTCTAAACAATCAAAAATAAATGGGTGTTCAATTGAATCAAAAGCCTTGTAAAAGTCAATGAAGAGAATAAAGCCATCCTCTTTTATTAGATGTCTGTAATCTAAAAGATCAAGCACTAAACGAATATTGTTGTGTATGGATCTCCCCTTCATAAAACCGGATTGGGAATCACTTATAATTTTATGTAAAAATAATTTTAATCTGTTAGCAAATATGAGGGTAACAATTTTATAATCAGTGTTCAATAATGTGATTGGTCTAAAGTTATCTAAAATTTTTGGGTCCTTATCAGGTTTGGGGATTAAGGTTATGACCCCCTGTTTCATAGAGAGAGGGAAAGTCAAACTTTCAGTTGCTTCCTTTAACATAAGCAAAAAAGGGTCTTTTAGTAAATTCCAAAAGTGTTTATAAAAATTAGCCGTAAGGCCATCACAGCCTGGAGATTTGTCTAAAGCCAAGCTACTTACTACTTTATCTAACTCATCAGGGGAAATATCAGCATCACAGCATGCTACATCTTCATCATCTATATGGGGGATAAGATCTTTAATATGGTTGAAAAATAAAACTTCATCGTCCAGAGAAAATGTTGAGGAATATAACTTGCTGTAAAAAGAAACAACTTCTTTAGTAATTGAAGCTTGGTCTGTAATTACTTGATCCTGAAGTGATAAAGCTTTAATTGAAAGTTTCTCTTGCCTTCTTTTTTCTAAACGACAGAAGTATGAGGTACTTCTTTCCCCATCCTCAATCCATTTAGCTCTGGACCTGATAAAGGCCCCTTCCGCTTTACGAAGATAGATATCATCAAGCTTGTTTAGAAGATTTTGTAATTTCTGTTTATCATCATCAGTAGGTGAAGTTTTATTATAATAAATATTTATATCTTTAATAATATTAATTTCAGATAATCTGTTACTTCTATTAGTTGTTTTACCATAATGAATAGAATATTCTCTCATTTTAAATTTAAGGAATTCCCATTTGGAGATATAAGATACTATCGAATTATCAGACATCACATTAGCAATCATGGCTTTGATACCTTCATAAAATGAATGGCTTTTTAATAAACTAGAATTGAATTTCCAGTACCCTTTATTCTGTCGGCTAACACCAGGAGGATTAAAACACAATTTAATGACAGCGTGATCTGTGAGAGGAGCTGCTGACATACAACAGTCACTGATGGAGTTTATAATGGAGACAGAGAGTAACCAGAAATCTATTCTCGACTTTGCTACATTGTTTGGTTTAAACCAAGAATATTGCTTCACGTTAGGATATTTAAGTCTCCAGGGATCCAAAAGATTGTGAGTGCGACAAATATCCAATAAAACAGGGTTGTAACAACTGTGATTACATCTGGATGGACATCTATCAAGCCATTCATCACTAACCATGTTAAAGTCACCACCCATAACTATAATCGCAGTGGGATAAGTGAGTTTAAGGGTAGCTATTACATTAGAAACATCCGAAATCAACTGTCTATTTTGAATTAAATTATTGAACCCATAAACATTAACCAGAATAAAATAGAGATCCTCTATTTTCATAACACAAATTAGCCAGTGACCATTATTACTAAATCTAGAAGTCACTATTTTACCAGGTGAGTTACAGCACAAAATGGCAACACCTGCTGATCTAGTAGACCCATGATCAAAGATAATTTTGTCACCCCATTGGTTTACCCAAAACTTTTCATCCTCTGGTTTTGAGTGAGTTTCTTGCAACAAAGTGAAGTGCGCTTTTTCGCCCTTACAAAACAAAAATATTGATTTTCTCTTAGCGTTCTCTCTTAAACCCCTAACATTAAGTGAAATACATGAAAAAGAAACATCCATAACAAAAAAATAAGAAAATTAACAACCGTCAGTAATTATAAATGTCCAACAGACTAAACTTTGAAGAAAAGTGAGAAAGAGAAAAAAGCTCAAATAGGCAGTGTCCCTTCAGATTGGATTAATGAAACCATCCAAAAAGATCTCAAAGTCAAACGGCCTTTCCAAACCTTGAACAAAACAGACCTCTTGATGACATAATGGGTTGTTCTGCAGTAGAATGTGCTAACCGATCTGGCAGGGGCGTGTGCTTGCGATTGATTCTGCGAGAGTGAGGGCGGGGCCTTGTTTTCGCGGCTTTACTTCCTGCTCACTACTGCGCATGACTGGTCCCGAAAACGCAAGTGCGCAGACTCAAGTTCCAAGATGTCAGCGCCATATCGGGACACTGGCGGCTTCAGTTCTCTCCGATGGAAAAGAGCGAAGGGGCGTCGTCCATCTTTTTTTACAGTCTATGCTTCCAAAGCTACTACTTTACTTACAAGTTAAGCTTAATTGACAGCATTTGTGGCATAATGTTGATTACCTAAAAAACAAACAAAAAAAAGCGAATGGGGCCATTCCGTAAACGTTAAAACGCTCAACGTTTCAAACGTATAGCCACAAGACGTAAACAATATGTCAAACATGATTTTAGTGTGATACAATCGCGTACTTTTGTGTAAAGTTATAGTAAGTTTTACCACTTTGTTGGATGTCAACAAACCCTAAAACGACTGTAAAAATTACCATTTTAAACAACTTTACAGCACGTTTTAACAGAATAATTGATGCAAGTGCATTTATAAAATTATAAGCGTCACATTTCTGCATTTAAACCCTCCAAACATTGTCTCCATTCACTTCCATTGTAAGTGTCTCACCGCATACTCGATTTTTGCCTCTTTTTTTTAAGAACAGGAGGGACAAGTCTATCTATCTATCTATCTATCTATCTATCTGTCTGTCTGTCTGTCTGTCTGTGGAGGAATGTGATTTTGATCTTGTCTTTTATTCTTTCGGGACTCATGCTCAAATACTGCCACCTGGTGGTGTGGAAATCTGTTGACATAAACAGCAACAAAACTACAAAATGACACTAGACACCAAACATGGCAACCACAGTACCCCCTTAAACGTGAAACAGGATTTATACTTCCACGATACACAGGAAGTATTATATATATATATATATATATATATATACACAGGTGAAACTCGAAAAATTAGAATATCGTGCAAAAGTTCATTAATTTCAGTAATTCAACAAAAGGTGAAACTAATATATTATATAGACTCATTACAAGCAAAGTAAGATATTTCAAGCCTTTATTTGATATAATTTTTATGATTATGGCTTACAGCTTATGAAAACCCCAAATTCAGAATCTCAGAAAATTAGAATATTACATGAAATCAATAAAAAAAAGGATTTTAAATACAGAAATGTCGGCCCTCTGAAAAGTATAATCATGCATATGTACTCAGTACTTGGTTTGGGCCCCTTTTGCATTAATTACTGCCTCAATGCGGCGTGGCATGGATGCTATCAGCCTGTGGCACTGCTGAGGTGTTATGGAAGACCAAGATGCTTCAATAGCGGCCTTCAGCTCTTCTGCATTGTTTGGTCTCATGTCTCTCATCTTTCTCTTGGCAATGCCCCATAGATTCTCTATGGGGTTCAGGTCAGGCGAGTTTGCTGGCCAATCAAGCACAGTAATACCATGGTCATTGAACCAGGTTTTGGTACTTTTGGCAGTGTGGGCAGGTGCCAAGTCCTGCTGGAAAATGAAGTCAGCATCTCCATAAAGCTTGTCTGCTGAAGGAAGCATGAAGTGCTCTAAAATGTCCCGGTAGACGGCTGCGTTGACTCTGGACTTAATAAAGCACAGTGGACCAACACCAGCCGATGACATGGCTCCCCAAACCAACACAGACTGTGGAAACTTCACACTGGACTTCAAGCATCTTGGATTGTGTGCCTCTCCATTCTTCCTCCAGATTCTGGGACCTTGGTTTCCAAATGAGATGCAAAATTTGCTCTCAAATTTGGAATTTGAGAGCGCTTGAGACGCTTCTGACGTTGTTTGTTGTTCAGGAGCGGCTTGACAAGAGGAATAAGACATTTGAAGCCCATGTCCAGGACCCGTCTGTGTGTGGTGGCTCTTGATGCAGTAACTCCAGCCTCAGTCCACTCCTTGTGAAACTCCCCCACACATTTGAATGGCCTTTTCCTGACAATCCTCTCCAGGCTACGGTCATCCCTGCTGCTGGTGCACCTTTTTCTTCCACACTTTTCCCTTCCACTTAACTTTCTATTAATGTGCTTTGATACAGCACTTTGAGAACATCCAACTTCTTTTGCAATTACCTTTTGAGGCTTTCCCTCCTTGTGGAGGGTGTCAATGATGGTTTTCTGCACAACTGTCAGGTCAGCAGTCTTCCCCCATGATTGTGAATTCAACTGAACCAGACTGAGAGACCATTTAAAGGCTCAGGAACCCTTTGCAGGTGTTTTGGATTAATTAGCTGTTTAGAGTGTGACACTTTGAGCCTACAATACTGAACCTTTTCACAATATTCTAATTTTCTGAGATTCTGAATTTGGGGTTTTCATAAGCTGTAAGCCATAATCATAAAAATTATATCAAATAAAGGCTTGAAATATCTTACTTTGCTTGTAATGAGTCTATATAATATATTAGTTTCACCTTTTAAGTTGAATTACTGAAATTAATGAACTTTTGCACGATATTCTAATTTTTCGAGTTTCACCTGTATATATTAACAGTGTTTCCCCTACCATTATATAAGGGGGGCGCCCCGCCCTCCTAACGGCTCCCCTCGCCCCCCTTGAAGGTCAAGTAAATTTGATTTGATTTTCTTTATAGCGCCAGATTACAATTTGTTATTTTATTAAACAAACTAAATAGCCCTTAAGTAATGTGTTATTTATCTTATTTCCACGATGGCATGTCTTTTCTGTCTGTGTTTGCGCGTTTACAATTATCCCAATGAGTGCGCACGCGCACACACTCACACACAAACAAACACTTGCGTCACATACAGATGAGCACTAGCGGACAGAGAGCGCGCGGCGGGAAATATGTCGCGTCAACCAGATGAAAACCAGACAAAAATATTTGCGTTTTTTAAACGCTCACAGGGCAAACATCCGCGATTGGCTGCAAGGAGACCATCTTGCAGCATGCATGCGGATCTCAATAAATGGGCCAGACGTTTCTGACGTTTCTGGAAATGTTCTTCCAGAAGCCCAGAAAGATACACTGCAGTGACAAAAGCTGCCCACTTTGTGGATAAATTACATAAAAATAAATGTTCCATTGTTTAGTTTAATGTACAGTTCAAATAATTGTTCAGTTAATATATTCACTGCTGCCATTAATAGAAACAAATGAACACCATGACTCCTTTAAGTGTTTGTGTCTGTCAATTTTGTGTCCCCCCCCCCCCCGACAAATGCTTTGCTAAACACAGTATTCTCTTCCCATTCACTCGTGGGCACAAAGATCTCCTTTCATCTTTCTGACATCAATGTGACATCAGTAAGACCATATTGAATAGATTAATCTGTGATAAGCAGGGGGATGCTCGGACTGTGAATGAGATGTCATCAGCGTGATCTCATAATAGCATGACAGCGCCCCCTACCTAAGTAATCGCAAATTAGCAAGTACACCTGGGTGTATAAGGAGTTTTTTTTTATTTTTTTTATTATTAGATATCAAGGTTTTACTTTACCAACACTTATTGTCCTTGTTGACCATGCTGGTTTAAAATGTTAGGAAGGAACCGAACTCAGCTGGGGAAGACTATCATCCTATAGGGCAAGGAGCACGTTACAATAATATGCCAAATATTGTCTAGTTACATAATATGGGCAATACTGATCATATGTTTATTGGGTAAATATTTGATATAATGTTAATGATTCAATCGGAAAAAATAAATAAAATAAAATAAAAAAATTATGATTAATTTATAGTCAGCCATGTTTGTTTTTGCTCACTATGACCACACGAGGGCGTATGTTCACCAGAGATTACAATAACGGATAAAGGCTATTAGAAGAACAAAGGTAAGGCTTTTCAGTGAGTCTCATCCTCTTTTGATCTCATGGGAAAGCTCCTAACATTGTATATATTAGTTTTTTATATATGTTTTGAGTGTGCACTGAATATACATACCATCCAGTGCAAAAGTACATTAGATGTTTCACAGAAACATTTGTCTTAAGATATCTTCTCATTTAGTGGGTCAATAGGAAATATCAATTGTAGATTTCCAAATATTCCTTTTGCAGATAGTATAGAATTTTGAACAAGGAGTCTTGCAACAGATGGTATGGCCCCCACTATGTACATCTCTGTATTCACAAGGTTTTCACAATACTGCTTAAATATTTTTAGATGTGACTGTTACCTCTACAAGAGTGATTGTTAAACAACAGACTGAAGATTAATCAAACCTCTCAATAATTTGCTCATGCACCACTATAAAGTTCTGGAAGTATGAACAATTATTCTGGGCTTATTTTCAACTGACGTCTGCCCCTTTCTTGCCATATTTTAGTGCCAGCTGAAGGCTGTGTGCCACACATGACACACTCAAAGTTTATGACTTTAGAGGATTTTGCTTGGTGCAACTCTGAGCATTTTACTCATATAATGCACAGATGTCTAACCTTGGGATCATTAAATAACACAGAAACCAGAAAAACACTTCTTATTATATAAAAAACAAGGTAAACAGCATTTTAAAAAGAAACAAAAAAGGTTTGCTTTCAAAATGTCAGTCTGTGTGAAAGTAGCCTTCATGTGAAATTTCATTATGAATTATGTATGCTCTAGAAAAGCTCAATATCAAAAGGCTTTTAATCGTTCTAAAAGAGGAACATTTCATTTTATTTTACAAAAATTATTAAAAAAAAAAATGTAAAACAAGTTCTGAAAAACTCTTAAAACTGCTGTGCACTGCTTTAAATTGTTGGACACCTGAAGAGAACATCTAATCTGGAAAATCTAATGTCCAATGGCTTAACTTGTGAACAGTAGTAGCATCCTTTAAAATAATTAAGATAAAAAAAAAATTATAATAAATGTGAACATGGATCTACATGTGCATCTATAATCTTCAGGCAGAGCTTTCACCCTGCCAGTCATTTCAAGAACATGGACAATTGGCCAGAGGATACACCCAGTAAGTTCATTGGTGGGGTTGATGAGCATCATCTCTAAAGGTCAAGGGTCAATCTCCATGGGAATGATAGTGAGGATGACATCCTCGTTGTCTCTTCGAACTACCACTTGTAAAGTGGTGTCCTTTTTGATGGCTGCACTTACATCCGTTGCCGTTGATATACGCTGACCATTGATGGAAATAATGACATCGTGCTCTTTAAGGCCACCACTGCAAAAGAGAGAGAAACATAGAGAAGAGAGAGTGAGAGAGCATTCAAGAAAGAACAAAAGGCAGGAAGAGGATTAAAATAAATCTTTAAGGACTGAAATCTTCCCAGTACAAATCAAATATTGCTGGGTTTCCCAGAATTATACCAAAAATAACATCCAAAAACAACACTGAAGTCCTTACGCAATATATTTGTTCAGTTGTTGTAGAACTGTAAACCGAAAAGCCTAATGGATCTTTAACTCAGACCATATCACTTCGAATGGCCTTTTAAAAACATATTTCAAGTGTAAATGCATAAAAACACACATTAAATCAATCTCTCTATTAGTTCATTTAAAACACTTATTTATGAATTATTATTCATATTATTGTATGAATACAAACCTGCATGGGTAAAAATACTCTAAACAGCTTACACTCTGAACTTCACAAGCACTTCCTATTTGTTGGACTATTACTGCGACATTTGGTGAGCATCTGTTATCCAATTGTGAATCATAACCATAGTGGCTTTTGCCAAGATTAAGAAAGAAGTTGTGTGTGTGTCTGGGTGCCATCTGAGCCTGTTCATAACATATCCACGCTTTCACTAAACAAAAAAATGCCCTGGCTCAGGATGTGGTAGGCAGTTGATTGAACTGCTGGTTATGGAATTATATCAAAACAGTGTTTCATGCACAAATAATTTAATCACATGGATCTGCACTCCCTGACTAGCCAACAGAAACTCTTCTGGTTCCAATGTGTCTTTGAGTAAGGGTTGGGTTTTGGTTATGCATAAAATGAAGACACATCATAAATGCTATGATGTGGCAGTGACAGAACATGAGTCACATGGTTTGGATCAGTGAGGTGAATTAAAGCAAGTGAAATGGGCTATGTTTGGAATAGCAAAAAAATGTTCTGCAGTATATAGTATGTATAGTGTGCACATTATGTACATTTTATTTATGCTTGGAGTACCTGGATGATCTACAGTACTACATATGCCAAAATGTGCAGTATAAAACATAAAATACTACATGCAATACTGTATTCCACAATGTAAGCGCTAGTCTTGACCATGGCTCTCTGCTCTTGACTGATCTGCTTTCTCCTTGCCATCTCACCGCTCAACGCTACTGGGCAGACTACGGGAGTGATAAGGTTAGGTAAGCATTGATGTGTTGCTGTGGAGGTAGTTGGATACAAACACAAAATAACAGTTTTTATTTTGGAGATGATAACTGGACATCAGTCGCTAAATGAAAGGGATAGTTAACCCAAAAATGAAAATTCTCTTATAATTTACTCACCCTCATGCCATCCCAGATGTTAATGACTTCTGTTCTTCAGTAGAACACATTTGAAGAAAATGTCTCAACATGTCCGTATAATGGATGTGGATGGTAACACGAATTTTGATGCTCCAAAAAGTACAGACAATCAACATTAACATCATCCATACTCCAGTGGTTAAATGAATGACTTTTAAGCGATACGATCGCTTTTGGTGTGAAAAAGATCAATATTTAAGTACTTTTAACTATAAATAGTGGAGGAGGCTGGACCAACAAGCCTCAGAGAGACAGAGAGCTCAAGAGACGTGGCGGTGCACATGTAGGCAATGCCAGGCAATGACAACAGAGGTCGAGATAATCTGCTGCAACAAATGGAACATTGCCATGCCATCGCTGGAAAGACCTCGAGACCTCAGCACTCTCATGAATGCACATACTGCTGCTTAACGAACACAATGATTCATAGTTAAAAATACTTAAATATTTATCTTTTTCATAACAAAAGTGATCGTATCACTTTATAAGACATTCATTTAACAACTGGAGTCATATGGATGACGTTAATGCTGATTGTCTGTACTTTTTGGAGGGGTTGGGTGGTTTACGAGGAAAGTTTTTAGATTACAAACTGGTAATTACAAGGGTATTATGCAATAAATGTTGTTTATGAGGAAATTTCTAGTGCCCCCATAATTCAAATCGCTTAAAAAACATATTAAACTATGTTTTTTTTTTTTTTAAATGTAAAAATGCAGAAAGTTTTTTGTGAGGTTCAGGTTTAGGGGTTGTGTTAGTGGATATACTCTATAGTTCATACAGTATAAAAATCATTATGTCTATGGAGAATCCTCATAAGGATAGCTGCACCAACACGTGTGTGTGTGTGTGTGGGCATGTTTATGTGGTTTACAAAGACAATTTTTTAGGTTAAAAACTGGTAATTAACACAAACTGTGTGTGTGTGTGTGTGTGTGTGTGTGTGTGTGTTTATCACTTTGTGTGGACCAAATGTCCCCATAAGGATAGTAAAACCCAAAAATTTTGAGTGTGCATGTTATGAAAAGTGAGGGTCGACTATAAATTTAAAACATGTGGAGTTAGACAGAGCCAAAGACAATATCCCTCTAAGTATGACGGCAGAGGCAGAGAAAGAATGTGCACATAGCCAGTAAAAACAGCAGTTGAGTATTGCCAAAGGAGTTGACCTGCACTTCTGACCTGTTGGGCATTAAGGGGAGTATAGTTTTGGTGACTCACGCTGCAGCTGGAGTTTTAGAGATGACCTCGATTACATAGGCTCCTGATGTGATATCAGGGAAGTCTCGCAGTCGACCTTTCAACTCTTTGGACAGTCTGGGAACAGGAATTAATATGATTAAACCATAACCGTGTTGTCATCAGAGAACTGAAGCACAAACACATATTTCACAAAAAACACAACAGCCATCAATAACACTCAGTGTAATATGGCACTAAATCCGCACGCAATATAAAAACAAAGATCTCATACAATTACATAATCATGTAAAATTTTCCCCTGATATTAACCTTTTGCATGTTTACTCTTGAATACATTTTAAAGTTGGCATTAATTTGTTTGATGCATGGACATGGCTATGTACTTACGCAGGAGTGAGGGTCATCATTCGAACACCAATATATCTTTTCTTTATTGCTCCTCGACCTGTTAAATAGAAAGATTAATAAACTATAAGTTTGCTTACTGAATGGCTGGCTGCCGTTCTCTTCAATTTTTTCAAAGTATCTCAATTCTGAATATGTCTGTATTTTGAACATATAGGTCATGTCGTACCTCTGGCCTGTCTGTCATACGACTCAGCAAGAAACTGTCGTATCTTGTCTGAAGGAATAGCAAAGGAGATTCCAGCTGTCACCTTCAAAGTGTTGATCCCAATCACCTCACCATCCTGTCGGAAATCAAATAATGAGGTACAGTACATACACGATCGCCATGCAGTACAAAGATCTGAATATAGGTATAAAACTAGACGTAAAGGTACTGATCTAGAATCAGCTACTAGATAGTTGAAGCATAATTTGTCCTATTAATTTTTTTGTAATCAGTATTATGATTTTAGAGTTAAATCTGTATAAATGCACAGAGGAAACACCTTTTTGCCTTCACTAGTTCATTTAAATGTTTTTCTTTCTTTCTACATTTAGACCCTGCATCCACTCCAATGGACTTACTGTAGTTCTTTCTGGTGTTTTTAAAGGTTTTATCATTTGTCATTTATGTCACAAAAATCACAAATAAATATTAGATTAGTTTATGCTCAGTCAAACTATGAGTGTCATTTCATACCATTAATTTTTGAACCAAAAAACTCTTTCTTTGAAATAAAGCATGTAACACAAGGCAAAAAATAGGACATAATTCAGAAATAATGTCTATTGTAATTGATGCCCAAAAGTAATTACTAAAAAGTTAACATAAACTGAATTTTTAATTATCATTTATGGCTCAATTAGAGTAGAAATAAAGTTTTGTGTATATTCTTTGTGCCATAATATATGTTAACATATTTTATGTTAAAATTAGTTAATGTACTATGAACTAACATGAACTAACAATGAGAAATTGCATTTTTATTAACTAGCATTATCAAAGATCAATAAATGCTGCAAAAATATATAACATTTATAGTTATTTCATGGTACCTAATGCATTAACTAATGTTAACGAATGGAACCTTCTTGTAAAGTGTTACCAAAATAGTGTTAGATGAAGTATATAGAATGTCACACTGCAGAACATGTCAACTTTCCAACAGTATTTCATGTCACCTACTTTATCTGCTGTTCGTACTGTAAACAATTTCGTAAAAAAATATTAAATAAATTAAAGTAATATTTAAAGGTCTTTAAGTAGCAACTCAACATATCCACTTTTTACAGTATATAATCCTTTACATTAGAACTATAATTTATGATACATTAGAATTATGAACCACAAAAAAATGCATGATCAGCACTTGGATATCTTACATGTATGACCAATGGCTTGAGTTCCACCAAGTCAAATTATAGTCTTACTGGAGTAAGATTACTGTAACACCAGACTCATGAATGCTGGGAAATCATTCCCAGATCATTACCACACACTCACACTCTGTGTAAATATAGTGTAAATATAGTGTTATGTAGTATTGTATAAATAATAGTTGAATATACATGCTCATGTGGAATATTATGCATCAGTTTTGAAATGCTCACCAGATTGACTAATGGTCCTCCTGAGTTGCCATACTATAAAAGAGAGACATGATAAGCATTTCATGAGTTAAAAAAGGCTTTTTATGGCTTTATTTGTGTGTGAATGGATGGATGGCAGAGTTTGCACTTAAAGGGTTAGTTCACCCAAAAATGAAAATTATCCCATAATTTACTATAGTCACTGGCTTCCGGTAACGGCCGTCCGCGCGTTCACAAGAGAGTCGAGTTTCGGCATATGACGTAGGCGTAGTGTAAGCTCTGGTAAGAAGTAACGAATGAGAAGCGCAGAGGATAGAGGAAGCCAGTGAACACGCAGATGGCCGTTACTGGAAGCCAGTGATTAAAGTTTATGAAGTTATAAATATGGATATTTTTCTTACAAAAATGCATGTATGGATTACTTTTGTGATGGATGTATGTGCTTTTTTGGGCTTCAAAAACTAAGGTACCATTCATTACAATTATAAAGGTTGGAAGAGCCAGAATATTTTTTAATATAACTTCGATTGTGTTTGGCTGAAAGAAGAAAGTCATATACACCCAGGATAGCTTGAGGGTGAGTAAATTATGGGATAATTTTCATTTTTGGGTGAACTAACCCTTTAAAACCCCTGAAATGACTTGACAAGTGCACTTTTTTTTTCCTATGTTGATGTACTTCCTATTGAAACAGGAAATGTAGGACATATCATAGTGCCAATCCCCTTTTATAAATATTCAATAGGGGTAGGGACATTATTATAAGAGAAAACATTAGATTGGATAAAAATGCACAGTGTAATAATTCACTCACATTAATGATGGCATCAGTCTGAATGTAATCCATATCAGAGTTTCGCAGGCCCAACTCTTTCCCCCCTCTTTGCGTGGTGCTTACTATCCCCGTGGTAACCGTGTTCTGGAGGGAAAATGGACTGCCGATGGCAACCACAAATTCTCCTGGTCTGAGGTCAGCCGATCGGCCGAGCAGAAGCACTGGAAGCTTACTCTGTTGGCCAAGAAGAGAGACAGACAGAGAGAGAGAGAGAGAGAGAGAGAGAGAGAGAGAGAGAGAGAGAGAGAATAACATTTTTAAGTTTTGACAGAAATGCAGCCTTTATTTCATATAAATAAAAAATAAAAAAGAAATATGTTTTTGCAACTTTATAAGTTATCAGCTTTATAACACCGTAACGTCAGTCATATGATAAATGGTGAAAAAGTGGTACAAGAAGGCATTTCATAATTCTACCCTTGAATTCCTGTGCACAGAACTGCCATACAAACATACCTATTCCAACACCTCTATGCTTCTGCTTTCAAGTGTCTGCTAAAGAGTAGTTTGGATTTTATATTCAGATCTATGAAACCTTATTGGCAGTGACCTTTATGACTTCAAGGAAAATAGGCACTTGGGACAGGACAAGATGAATTGGAGTGCCGTTCACCCTTTCCCGTGGGGAATCATTTACGGAATGGTTATGGATGTGGCAGAGATGACAGTGGTGTGAGCAGATGTAAGATGGGAGATTTATGATGGAAAACCTTCATATTTGCAACATTAGACAGTTCAGACAAGTTGAAGCTGCATTGTAATATCTCTCTGATCTCCCCGTTTGATCTGAGATTTTCAAGACCCGATTTCAAGGTTATAGGAAGATTGCATTCAGCCCCTCATTCCTTTTTAAAGGGTTTTATATTCAAGATGCCATACAGGCTGGTAGGAACTGTTGGGGTTAAATCTGAACAAACAGCATTTTTTTTTTAATTAAATTTAAATATTTCAACCAAAAATAAAAATTCTGTAATTTATTACTCACCCTTAAGTCGTTCCAAACCGTCATATGCCTGCTGTTTTATTTTTTATTTTTTGTTGTTTTTTTTGTTGTTCATGGAGCATAAACAGAGAAATGTTTTATGTAGCTCTTGCCATTGAAGACATACAATGTTCGTGCACAATTTTTAAATTCTGGACTTGGGCTAGATGAGAGCTTCAATGAAGGTGAAGATTGTCAGTGAATAAAGACATACATTTTTTGTTCTGTTCCTCACACAAACATTCAACTTTTGTATTTCAGGTTTAAAACTACATTAGGTTGAGAAATAATACCAGAATTTTCATGTTTGGGTAAACCAGTGGTTCTCAAAATGTAGGACGCACCCCAAAGTGTGGGCGCGGAGGTTTAGCAAGGGGGCACGGAAGACTGACCCATCCTCAAATCTCGTTCACTTTCACACTTTCAACAAAAATAGTGAAAATACACATATGAACTGATGTGCACAATATATTTTCCTCTGCCTTTTCTCCTGCCTTGTTTAAACTTTCGCCTGGCACCACTGCACATCCTGCGCATGCAGCTCTTCACAGCCCAAAGCGTTGACGTCAGGTGTGCTCATGTAAACAAGGTCATTCTTGCACGCCATTTTCAAATGAGTGACGAGGCGAATTAACACTTAAATTTTGGTCTGTTCCTCACACAACATCGCTTCATATGGCTTCAGAAATTTTTTTTATCTAAGGCATGAATTTTATGGATGACTTTAATGGTGAGAAAATTATGGCTGAAAGGTCCGTTTTTATTAAAGTTTATCAGTATCATTAATCAGGTGCAAATTATAGTCCAGAGGTCCTGACCACAACCGAAACAGCACGTAGACGCCATCGTCACCTGATACTTGTTACTTTTTCAGTGCTAGCTAGGATGCAACAATCACAGTCATTTATTTTTACTGGAGGAGGATTAAAAAAACCTTTATAGAGACTGCTGAAGCTTATTTCCATTCACATGTTTGAATCTTTGCAATTATCTGTTTTTGTGAAAAAATAATTAAGTAAAATTGTCTACAATGAGATATAATACTTTCTGGTAGTTAAAGGAACAGTTCACCAAAAATGAAAATTTGCTGATAATTTACTCACCATCAGACTCACCAAGATGGATCTGAGTTTCTTTCTTCATCAAAACAGAATTTAAGCCTTTTAGGATTTCATTTCAGGCCTCCTCCTTTAAACAATGTAAGTGAATGTACTCCATTTTTCGAAGGTCCAAAATGCATATTTAGTGTGCATCAAAATAATCTACGTGACTCCAGTTGTCAAATAAAGTTATTATGAATGCAAATGATTGATTATTTTGAGAAACAAAACAATACTTACCTACTTTTTAACTACAAATGTTCGCTTCCATACATCTCTGTGATGCACGCTCATGAGCGGGGATTCGGTTTTCTGAGAGGTCAAGTGCCCCATGGAGTGAATTGTAACTTTTAATTGTTTTCATTGTATTTTTAAATAAAACCTTTTTTTTTATTTCAGAAAAAACAAAAAGGCTGTCATTTTAAGACATGTCACAGCTCAGTTTCAACTTATGCAATATCTACCTGATGGAGAGGAAGGAAACTGAAAGTCCAGAGCTGTAAACTGATCTAGAGCTTTTATCACGAGGTGAACTCTCAGCGAACTCGATACCTGTGCTACCAAGGTTTTAAAAATAGAAGAGGATAAAGGTGATGATGGTCGGTAAACGAGATGAAAAATCTATCACCCCCCTCTTCCTAATCCTCTTCCACTTAAAAAGGACCTGACAGAGGAATAACAGGCTACTGGTAATGAAATAAAATGAGTAGAAGAGGTTTGAAAAAATACTTCAATTCAAATCAACCACACAATTTATGCTTAATTTTCTTAAATTAAGCTTAATTATGAACACTGATAAATAGAAGAGATTTTTTTCCAGTTTTGTAAAATCTAAATCAATGTTGTATACAGTATGTTGTACAAATCACAGATGTGAAATATATCTGAATGAAAATATGCCCGTGCTGGAATCAAAGATCAGCTGCCGACGGTCCTGTTGGGAACATCAGTGCTCTATTGGGTTACTATTGTGAAAGGGTGAGATCATCACAGACACAAAGGTCACTTCAGAACACACAACACTTATTAGCCACAGTAAAGCTAAGTCATCCATTTTGTCAATGTGGCACATTAGTCAACCATTTTGTGCCTGTGTGAAATGATAGTTTCCATTTAACATCTATATGGAAAATCACACTGAAAGCCTCACTCTCCATTTCTTGTTCTTTCTCCTCACCACAAAGATGACTTATACAATGGCAGGGCATTAAAAACTGCTCAAAAAGAGCAAAAAGGTTAAAATTTTGAAATCTACAACACATACCACATATATATATATATATATATATATATACTAGACATTTTCTAACTCTCTTGTTAGAAAATGTCTAGTTAGAAATGTTCTTGATTGGCCTACGTCACATATGGAAGTGTTAGCAAAAACACTGGCGCAAACATTAAACCCAATGTGGAGATAGCTGACCCAACAGTCCTCTAAAATTTAGCTATTACCTTTAAATTGTCTGGATAAGCTAAATGAAGTGTCGTGCTGCCCTGTTGTCCACCAGCAAAAAACTTTATGTGATTTTTGGAGCTTCAAAGTTCTGGTCTCCATTCACATGCAATGTAAGGATCTGCAGAGCTGAGATATTCTTCTAAATATCTTCGCTTGTGTTCTGCAGAAGAAAGAAAGTCAAACACATCTGAGATGGCATGAGAGTGAGTAAATGATAAGAGAATTTTTAGGGGAACTATCCCTTTAACTCTAAGTTTGCAGACATGAAACGGACAATTCCTAGACAGTAATTACACGCCCCACATCTTTAAAAGTCATTTTAGTAACTGCTTTGACAAGCACTTACGCAGGTGTAAATGGGAAACGTAGTCTGGGGAAGGTTGAGTTTATTATTAGCATGCTGTCATGGAGATACACAAGATTTTCCAGAGAGTCTCAGAGTTCCCTTTACATGCACTATTACTAAAAATGTGCTTATGCCTTTTACCACCATTTTAGTTACTCACAGTCTAAACAAATGCAGGAAAGGGATTCAAAAGGAGGATCCATCAATGGTGGGTGACTAGGAACCAGGGTTACTGAGATCACTTTCCTGCTTTATCATAATTGTGCATATAATTAGTGTGCTGTGAGTCACTTTAAAGGCAGAGTGGCCATTTGATTGCAAGTAGAAGGAACAGTCCAGTTGGTGGGGTTTTGTTAGATGTGGTTGCGAGATATTTTCAGTGAGTGAAAAGCAAGAGATTGAAGTGAAAATCTCCATTTGCTCTCCATTTCATATCACTGTTGTCTACAAGAAACGATTAAAGAGATGTAAAAAGAGATTTCACTTCCTATGGATTCAGGATTTTTATTTTATTTTTTATTTTATGGGAGCATACTGCAAATCTCAGCTTGGGACCAGAAATTATACTGTTAACCTGAGAAGAGTTGAGACTAGTGAGTGAGAGTATTTGGGGGGAGGGGGTTTAGGGGGGTTAAATGACATACTGTTTCCACGTAGCTGTCCCACGTGGTAGTTTATGTATATCCTCTATGCATTTGCTCACATGCTGACTCAAATAGCCAAAACTCTCTGTGTCCACGTGTAATTTGCATTTTGGCCTGTAATATTAAATGACTAATTTTGGCCCAACCAGCATTCAGCCACATTAGTAGTCTGGATTGCAAAAACTATGTGTGAGCTCGGCATGTATTAGTCTTGTAGCTCTTAACCTGAATAAAAACCTTTCTCTTTGCTTTGGACCATGGTCAGAGCAGAATGGAGTGGAAAGGAAGATATGGGATATTAAAAATGGTGTGACCAAATGTTTGATGAGCTGAGACATGAAAAAAAAAAAAATTTTCTGGAGTTTCAAGTCATCTCTGCTTTTTGGAACAGTAATGATGGGAAATTCAACTGATCGTAGAGAAGCTTGGATTGAGCATTCACCTCAACAGCTTTCTGTATAATTCATTGTTGAATTTACTGTGCTAAAATAGAAATAAAAAAGATGTTAACCTAAATATGCTTCGTGTGGATACATCCAGGTAACAAATTGGTTTTATTCAAGTCAAAAAATAGGATTTAACATCACTGAATCTACATGAATACATTAGGTTACACCAGCTCCGTTTCTTAACATTTCAAAATTCTGCCACTGTGCCACAAACCAAAATATACGTATATTTAATATAGATTCTCTAAAAACAAATCTTACCTGCTTACAGTTTTTCATTTAAATTTTCATTGTAAGGATGTTTTGATTTTTCCCTTTTTTATGATTTTTATGATTTTTTTGCAGTGTTGAAATCGGGTGAATTTGTGTCCGCATACACATATGGATTCATTTTCTGTCCCTAGCCACATTTCCTCTCTCTCTCTCTCTCTCTCTCTCTCTCTCTCTCTCTCTCTCTCTCTCTCTCTCTGAAAGGAAAAACACTTTCCTTCTTTCCTGTTTCTGAAGTCTGGGGTTCTGCTGACAGAGTAATGCTTTCCCAAGAGGCAGACAGCCACCAATAAAGGGAGCAAGAAGGAGGAAGAAAGACAGTGTGAAGGACAAAATATTAGGAACAAAAGACAGAATAATCTGCACTACTCCTCTCTAAATTCATTCCCCATGTGCTGTCCATTTTCTGCAAGAAGGAAACTGTCTTTGGTGATATATACAGTATAAACTCATTTCTTTCTCGTCTAGTCAAGGCATGAGCATAAGTGGGAACATCATTGAGTGTGTGTGTTTGGGTTGTGAAGTTTGACAGCACTGACCTACTTCAAACCTTTCAGCATGTGTCAGTGACAAAAAAGAAATTGCAGTAACTGCTAACAGGGATGCAAGTACACACAAGTTCTCTATAACACTCATACACACAGAGTCTCCCTGGGGAAATTGCGGTGCCTGATCCTTTCCCAGAACTTGAACAGCAACTTACTCATGGCATTCAAGCCAATGCCCTCTCTCCCCCTCTTTTTCTCTCTCCCACTGTTTTTCTTACTTTTTGCCTATTTTTCTGCGTGCCTCCTCTTTTATACTCTTTCAAATCGCCCTGTTAGATACAGTAAGTTGTCTAACATTTGAGACCGGTTCGAATGTTCCTCATTAAATTCTCTCTCATGGTCATAGCTCTCTCTTTACACATGATGTCACTCAGAATCACTGCCACTCACTCAAACTGGGGCGAACTCTTTAGCAGCTGGCCGTAAACCAGCCTTCTGATTGCATGCTCTCAGATGTCAGAACTGTATCAGAAACACCATGGTCAGAAATGAACCAGGGTATGGGGCTAATATGCCATCAAATATTCCATTTAGTTATTTAGTGTAGTGTCTCTGGAGACATTGTGGTGACCTGTAACTGTCAGATTAGTTCTGTTTTAGCATCTGTATCCAGTGTTAATCTCATCAACGAAATCACTCACTCACTCACTCACTCACTCACTCACTCACTCACTCACTCACTCACTCTCGCTCTCTTTCTCTCTCTCTCTCAGTATCCATAACCTCCCCCGTCATTCACATCCTCATCCTTTTCTACCTTTTGGCTGATGAAGAGTTTTTTTATTTTGTCAACAATAAGGAATACATGATGATAAAGACTCTATTTATAATTAAACTATTTAATTCAGGGCCGTTTCTGAGCATATGGGACCCTAAGCAAAATCCTACAGGTGTGCCTCGTCATTCACTGCCCAAACAAGGCTTTTTAAATTGCACCTCTCCTCTCTCCTGCCCACTCCCATTGCGAGCCTGGCTGAAGGGCGGCCCTCAGAGGCAGGGCGACGATAACGAGAGGGAGGGGCGGGTCATTCCGCCACAATGATAAACAGAAGACATCTGTAAAAACTAACACAGAGAGTCGCCAATTGTGTAAACGGAGTGATTATTTGTACTGGGTGTAAATAGCACCTGCCACACAGCGCATCTATTTGCACTCCAAAAGTCTGGTGGAAAAACAGAAATTGCAGACAAACTGCACCACTAGTATTACTGAAGTGGTGTAGGGTGTACTGCAATGCCACTGTGGATGTGGTTTTTATGTGCCGATTACCCAGGTTCCCAATTTTACCCATTCTGTTTCCTGTCTCCACTCTTAATATTTCCTTTAATACTACTTATATGAATAATAAAAAAAAAATACATAAAGATACATTTCCTCGCTGTGATTTTTAAGGTCTGGGAGTATTGTATTGTCCATTGTATTGAAGAATATTGTGGTAACCATGTTTTTGGCAGAAGCCATAGTTTTAATGCAATTAACCATGGTGTTACTACATTAGTATGTGTTAATATAGTAACTATGTTTAATTTTGTGGTTACTATGATTTTAATTTACAAAATACCATGGTGATGGTTACTGTAGTAAAATAATTGATTATGTTAGGAAAGGTTAGGGTTAGGTTTAAGGCCCCAGCAAACTTAAGGAGAAGTTCTTATTTGTTCATTGTTCAGAGGTAAAAATAATTTTAAGCAGCTGAGCAATGACATGCTGTTAGCGAACATTCAAATACTGGTTGCGCTACTGGGTAGGCTTTAGAATAACATTTAAATATGAGTTACTACATGTAAAACATCAACTAATATGACAAAATGTGCTATCAGTATCTTCATGCCTCATTCTATGAGTAGAATTTACACAAGATCAGTAAAAAAAAGGCTGTTTTGATGACGATTTAATGTAATACATATGCAGTAGATAATGTGTAATGTGTCTTGTTTACATTCTGAATTCATGGAGCTAATGCTCTAACATGCTTTTGTGGCCCTAATATACTGTTATTGTAATTTATGATGACACTGATGCTACTGTAAAAAGTGGGTGCATAAATCAGTGTTAATGGGCAGAATAGAGACAAATGAAAGATGATTGACCTTACTTTGGGCAGATGTGTGAATGGCTTGTGCTGCAGAAATCATATGAGTGAAGCAGCATATAAAAAAATACTTAAAGAGTATTTGAGTAGATTTTGATTCCTTTGATTCCTTTTGTAGACTAATTAGACAGATGTAGGTACATTAGCACTAGCTTGCTTACAACTGCACACTGGTGTGTTGACTGATCTTAACTGACTGAATAGGAATTAGCTGACAGCCTCAAAGTAGCAGGAGCTCCAGGTCACACCTACCTTTGATGTTGACCATTGGCAGTAGGTGTTCATCAGTGGGTAAGATGTTTTCCTATTCTAAACTAAATCAAAGATTTTGTTCTAAATGACATCACACCCATTCATTTTTGTAGGAAGTATGCCGGGGCCTTTAGGGGTAGGTGTTGGTGTAGGGTGTGCATGTTTAGAATACAAAAATTGGACATGTGAAGTTGAAAAAATGCCCCTGAAGTTAAATTCCAAGTGAAAAAGATGCTCCTTAATAAAAGTAAATTTCTGACACTGGTGGGATCTGTTTTGGCTACAAAGATCAGGATGAGACACGAGCAGTGCACATTCTTTAAAAACACTGGATCAGATTAAACTTACTTGTTGTGCTTTAAGTCTCTGAAAACCATAGGTTTATGAGCCTGAGTGATTTTAAGGTTTGGATTGTTAGCCAAAATCATGCTGCCTGGTGTCTATCAGCCTGATTTGACAAGTATTCTAAGAGTCTGCACAGTGGAATGGGATTCAAACCTTTGGATTTAACATTATCCCAAGAAACCTTATAAGGATTGTATTTATGGGGTCATTAATATTCTTCTTTGGCTCTCCTTTCCAAAGATTGTATCCTCAGAATATAACAAAGCCAGGTACATTTCAGAAATATGGATGCCAAATTTGAATTTCTATAAACATTAACTTGGCCAGATCTATTTATTGTGTTGATGAAACACTATGTGTTTGGAGTTTGTTTCAGATGTGGCACCGATTATAGTTGTATTGTAATTACAAAATCTGTCGTGTTTGGTGTGTCACAGTTCGTATTCCGGCTTGAACCTCCTAAAGTCTAAACAATCAGGATGAAACATTTAAAAACCACAATAAAGCAGCTTTCTTTGTAAAAAGACATTATACAGCAGTTCAATCTGTCCAACTCAGTCTGCAAATCACACAGATGTTTGGTCTGTGGTGGCCTAAACATGCAAAGTGCCTGCTGAGAGAATAATGGTCATTAAAAATGGTTTGTCAAGCAGCTTTCTGGAATATTGCTTGAGCCCTGCAGTCTCTGTATCAATGTGTGAACTCACTCACTCACTCACTCACACTCTCTCTCTCTCTCTCTCTCTCTCTCTCTTAAGTATACATAACCTCCCCTGTCATTCACATCCTCATCCTTTTCTACCTTTTGGCTGTTTCCAATTTAGTCAGCCTAAAAATGGAATCAAGTACAGGAAAAGGATAGTATTAAAGGTAAATCCAGCTGTATATCAACCTGAATATTTTCATAGCTACCTGCCAGGCTAGATAGAGGCCAGAATATCTTCAAGAAGGATATATAATGGCAGTTTGTATACGTAAAAGTTCTTACTGGTGAATCAATCTTTATGAGGGCGATGTCCGCCTTTTCGTCGACATCTTTGATCTTTGCATCATATGAGGCTCCATTTTTAAGTTCCACTTTCACCCGGTTTTTATTGGCTACCACGTGGGCGTTTGTCACGATAAGACCATCTTCAGATACCACAAACCCTGACCCGCTTGCCACTGCCATCTCTCGTTTTGAATACACCATCCTAAAAGAGAGAGACAAAGAGCATGTAAAAGAAGGGAGATGGAAACAGAGGTGAAGAAAGATGCATTTTGCCATCATCAAGTAAAGGCCTTGAATATAAAACAAATACTCCTCTGTCTATCACTCATTTTAAAGAACAAGTAAAAACCAAGTTCAAGGTGGTTTACTGGTCATAGCTGGTTTTTGGCTGGTCAGTATGGTCTCCCAGCCTACCCAAGCTGGAGTTTAGCTGGTTTAACTCATTACCCAGCTGGTCTCCCAGCCTGACCAGCTAATAAATGCCCCAAGCCCCTCTAAAACCAGCAAAACAGACCAGCCTAACAAGTTTGGTCAGTCTGCGAGACCAGGTAGCCACCTTTAACCTTAGAATGCATATTTAACCCTAGCCCCCCTAAAATGCATACCTATGCAGGTTAAAAAAAAACCAAGCGAAATCTAGATGCTTATTCTTATTAAAACTACTTATTTTTTTCAAAAGAAAATTATGAACATTATAATTGATAATTTAATAAATAATTTACATTTTTAAATGTTTAAAATCATTCAGTTCACATGGTCAAAGCCAAGTTAAAGGCATAGTTCAATTAAAAATGAAAAGTCTCTCATCAGTTACTCACCCTTATGCCTTCCCAAATGTGTATGACTTTCTTTCTTCTGCAGAACACAAACAACGATTTTTAGAAGAATATCTCAGCTCTGTTAATCTTTATAATTAATTGTGACCAACATTTTGAAGCTCCAAAAAGCACATAAAGGATGCATAAAAGTAATCCAAATTACTTTGGATTACTCAATATCCTCTTAATAAATGATCTAATTGATTTTGGGTGAGAACATCTCACCATTGCAATCTTTAGACACGATCATGATTTCAAGCTCAATTACACTTCCTAGTACTTGACGCATGCACCAAGTGCTAGATGGTGCTTGGAAGTGTAATCAAGCTTGAAATCATGACCGCCAAGGAGACTGCTGATGTCAAGTTATATAGTGAAAAAGAGTTTGGAAAAAAGGAGAATTTTGGTCTGTTCTCACCCAAAACTGATTGGATTGCTTCAGAAGACATGGATTAAAACACTGGAGTCTTATGGATTGCATTTATGTGCTGTTTTTGACCTTAAAATTGTTGGCCACCATTCACTTATATTGTGTGGACCTACAGAGCGGATATTTTCTTCTAGAAATCTTTTGTGTTCTGCAGAAGAATGTCATAAATTTGGCAACACAAAGTAAATGATGAGAGAATTTTCATCTTTGGGTGAACTATCCATTTAATTGAGGAATATCTGGAATGAAAACACCACTTCATGTAAAATTTATAGTAAAAAAAGTAGACAACCATGCAACTTTTGAGCAACATATGCATTCTAGGGTTAAACTGTTTTTTTTTCCCCAGCAAAGATACTATACACTTGTGAGAAACTTACTTGCGATAGAGTTCAATATGAACCACGGCAGGGGCGATTTTCTCTACAACATCAGCAATGAAATTGTACTTGTATCTCAGGCTGTTTGGGTTGTCATGGACTGCTGAAAAAAAAAAGACATGAAATGAAGATGTACAACTGGAGAAATAAACATCAGAGAACAAACTTCTGAAAAAAATCAAATGACATCCCCTAAGAGAAGGGAACAATATATGAGACTACTGTAGTCGTTAACTAAAAAAAGACAAGTGTTGGAATTTTTTTGTGTAAATATATATATGGGACTGTTGCTCATCCACATACACACACACACACACACACACACACACACACGCACGCACACACGAGTAGCCAGATCAGAGGAGTCCATAGGAAGACATGTCTGGAAATGTTGAATGTAGACCTCTGTAATTTCAACCATGAAGGGAAAAGGAGTAAGATATATTTTTTTCCCCTTAATACCAAAAGAGTTTATTATCATAATTTAAAGGGTCATTATAAACATTCCGATTCATATCATAAAGTGTATGAAAATTGCTCTTTTAATATTCGCCAAGGGAATGTTTGGTATTCAAAGCAGACACAAACGCACACGGAATAGCAATCATCATTTGAGGCAAATCATTGAGACCTCAGTAATGTTGGAGCCCTTTTAATTATAAAGGATCACAGAGACCCCAAGAAGACCTGGCTGTTGGGAAGCATGTTCAAGCTCAAGAGATGAAAGTCTCTGTGGCCAGATGGGTTTGTGCTGAGTGAGGGAACATTAAAATGAAAGAGTGGAGTGGTTTAGGAAGAGTTATGCTGTTTGCATAAGTGTAATTATAGTGATATCCAGCGTGGCGCTGGCATGCATTCTGACTTGAGTATTCCAATCTAATTATAGTTTTAACACTTGGTCTTCTCGGTTTTTCGGGAAGAAAATGTTCAGAGTCGCCTTCCTCACCCAACCAAACTCTTAACTTTTAGCATCCTGATGTGAAATGAACCTCAAAGAGCCAGAACACTCTCATTTGAGACCTCACACTATTTTGGACATTGCAGCATTTACAACATTCTGAATTGTTTGATATTATAACTTTTGCCTACTTTTCTGCATGAGTGTCTATGTGTATACTCACTAAGAACTTTATTAGGAACACTATGGTCCTCATAAAGTTCTCGACATGGTCTTCTGCTGTTGTAGCCCATCTGCCTCAAGTTTCGACGTGTTGTACATTCTGAGATGCTATTCTGCTCACTACAAATTTACAGAGTGGTTATCTGAGTTACCATAACCTTTCTGCCAGCTCGAACCTTTCTGGCCATTCTCCGTTGACCTCTCTCATCAACAAGGTGTGTCTGTCTGCAGATCTGGCTCTCACTGGATGTTTTTGATTTTGGCACAATTCAGAGTAAACATCTTACTAATGGCTTACTTGTAGTTGTCTCTGCATATTAAGCTGGGATTGAATGTCCCACACATCACCTTTACAGATCTAAGCTGTTGGCTAAAAGGTTTGCTGTTTGATTCCATGGCTATTGTTTTTTTCCCTTTTGAAAGAGAGAGACCTATGATAAGGTAAAATGCACAATAGAATGAGACATGCTCGCTTTGACTTGGACCACGCTCAGTAACTAAAGCCAAGGAGGATCAAAAAGGTTTCAACAAATCCAGAATGCCTTATTTTTAACAGAACAAAACCTTTCTGGACATTTTATGAATCATGAATGTGTTTTCCATTCTAACATTAAAATTTTCAAAAAGATTTAACCAGTGCTACTGGCGATGTATTTATCGTTTAAGACTCCATAACCTTTGCTCACAGCAGTGTGGAACAATAACATTTCAGAATCACTTTGACAGCCCCGAAAGAACTAAAACCATTGTTGACATTTGCACCTGCATGGTTCTGAATGCCCCCATTTGCTGACTCATTCCATCCTGTGGAATGCTGGACAAAGCAGGACTGGGTGCAAGATTCAACCAATCACAGCTGACCAAAAAAAGAAACAAATGTTTATTTTATGACTTCAGAATATCCAGTGTGGTGAGACTAACCAGCTCCAGACAAACATTAAAAGAGAGACAACATTCTGTGTAAAATTACATGTTTTGAGAAAAGCGATCAAAACACACACACAAAAAAGTAAATATTGTAGTCAAGAATTTTTTTTTTTTTCACATGATGATGTTCAGATGATCTAAAATGGTGTATCAGAATAATCCAGTAATGAAAAGCAAAATCCCAGTAAAGTTACATTTTTGTAAAAAAGTAAGGTTAATTTCCAAAACATGTCAAACATGCTCAGCTCTGACCTAAATACATCAAAAGCTACGTTTAGTCTATACAAATCTGAGGCCTATGTGTTTTCACTGAAACAGTGCCAGATTACAACATATGGTCTGAGTGAGCAAGTGAATGAAATTACATTTGTCCTAGAGATCCTGGATTTCGCTGGGTGGGGAAATCTGAACTTCTTATCACGTGACAGTCATGGAAATAATTTGTGTTTAAAATGAATTGTGTATATGTGGATGGGGAATATAAAAATGTAAGGTTGTATTGGGCAATACTATTGTATTGATGATAATCTTGTGACTGATGTATTGTAAATGCTAAGTGTAAATCCATGTTATCATTGTGGTGCATATCTGTCCTATTCTGTTCTATTCATTCTAGTTTCTATCAGCATTGTTGTGGCAATACATTGAGGTTCTATTCTATTCAATTCTTTCTATTCTATTCTATTTTTCACCAGCCCTGTTCAGCAATAATGATTCTATTCTATTCTGATTTCCACCAGCCCTGTTTGTGTGGCAATAAATTACAATTTTACTATATTTCTATCCTATTCTATTCTATTTTATTCTAATTTCCATCAGCCCTGTTCATGTAGCAATAATGATTGTATTGTATTGCATTGAACATTTTATTTTCTATTCTATTCTATTCTATTCTAATTTCCACCAGCCCTGTTCGTGTGGTAATAAATAAATATTATATTATATTCTAATTTCCACCAGCTCTGTTCATGTGGCAATAAATAAAGATTATATTATATTCTAATTTCCACCAGAAGGGTGGCGCCATCGCTACCACCCTCCATCTGGCACTCACCCATCTAGATAAAAAGGACTCATATGTTCGAATGCTGTTCATAGACTTCAGCTCAGCATTCAACACAATTATTCCCCAGCACCTGATTGGAAAGCTGAACCTGCTAGGCCTGGACACCTCCCTCAGCAACTGGATCCTGGACTTCCTGACTGGGAGACCTCAGTCAGTCCGGATCGGGAACAGCATCTCCACCACCACCACACTGAGTACTGGGGCCCCCCAGGGCTGTGTGCTCAGTCCACTGCTGTTCACTCTGCTGACTCACGACTGTGCAGCAAAGCATAGCTCGAATCACATCATGAAGTTCGCCGATGACACAACCGTGGTGGGTCTCATCAGCAAGAACGACGAGTCAGCATACAGAGAGGAGGTGCAGCAGCTAAGTGTAGGGCCAACAACCTGTCTCTGAATGTGGACAAAACAAAAGAGATGGTTGTTGATTTTTGGAGAGCACTGAGTGACCACTCTCTGCTGAACATCGACAGCTCCTCTGTGGAGATCGTCAAGAGCGCCAAATTCCTTGGTGTTCACCTGGCGGAGAGCCTCACCTGGTCCCTCAACACCAGCTCTATTACCAAGAAAGCCCAGCAGCGTCTCTACTTCGAAGGCTGAGGAAAGCACATCTCCCACCCCCCATCCTCACTATATTCTATATAGGGACTATTGAGAGCATCTTAAGCAGCTGCATCACTGCCTGGTTTGGGACTTGCACCGTTTCGGACCGCAAAGCCCTGCAGAGGATAGTGAGGACAGCTGAGAAGATCATCGGGGTCTCTCCTCCCTCCATTAAAGACATTTACAAAAATCACTGCATCCGCAAAGCCACCAGCATTGTGGACGACCCCACACACCCCTCACACAAACTCTTCACACTCCATGCCGAAGCATTCAGGCCCTCACGGCCAGACTGTGTAACAGCTTCTTCCCTCAAGCCATCAGACTCCTCAATACTCAGAGACTGGTTTGACACACACACACACACGTCCTGAGTTGCACTTTAATTATTGTCACTTTATAACTGTCTGCTACCTCAATAACTGTTATGTGCATAGAACACTATCTCATAGTATGTTATGTTTACATTTGGCATTTTTAGAAACTGTCATCTTTTTGCACTACTGTTTACTGGTTGGCGTTGCACTGTCTCTCACTGTGCCTATTGTCCAGTTAATTTTTAGTAATTTATTGTACTGTCCCATACTTTTTGCACACATTTGCACGTGCACTTTATATAGGTATTTTATTTAGTCTGTGTAGTCTCATGTGGTTCTGGGTTTGTCCGATGTTGTTTTATGTAGCACCATGGACCTGGAGGAACGTTGTCTCGTTTCGCTGTGTACTGTACTAACTTTATATGGTTGAAACGACAATAAAAACCACTTGACTTGATTTGACTCCTGTTCATGTGGCAATAAATAAAGATTCTATAATATTCTCATTTCCACCAGTCCTGTTCATGTGGCAATAATTAAAGATTATATTCTACTCTAATTTCCACCAGCTCTGTTCATGTGACAATAAATATAGATTCTATTATGTTCTAATTTCCACCAGCTCTGTCCATATGGCAATAAATGAAAATGTTATTCTCTATTATATTATATTCTTATTTCCACCAGCTCTGTTCATATGACAATAAATGAAAATGTTATTCTCTATTATATTATATTCTTATTTCCACCAGCTCTGTTCATATGACAATAAATAAAGATTCTATTATATTCTAATTCCCACCAGTTCTGTTCTTGTGGCAATAAATTAAAATGTTATTCTCTGTTCTATTCTATTCTATTTTCCACCTGCTCTATTTGTGTGGCAATAAATAAAGATTCTGTTCTATTCTATTCTAATTATAATTTCCACTAGCTCAGTTAATGTAAAGATTATATTCTGTTCTAATAAAAGAACCAGCTTCTTCTACGTTCCAACTAAGGGAGCTCACTCACGGTAAGAACAGTGCTAACAAATTAATAGAACTGCGTGAGGGATTGAAACCTTGTGAACAAGAACAGGTCATGCCTGTGGCTCTGAGTTACAGTTGTGGTGTCTAGTTACAGGTGTGTTAGCTTCTGTCTGAGGCCTCTCTGTGGGGTTTGTAAAAGTGTCAGGCTCTAAGAGTGTGTTTATTTGAGTTCAGTCAGGGCCTATAGAAGGGAGCAGAGAGCAAGAAGACAGTCCTTAATGTGGGAAAGTCCTACTGGCCCTATATTAAACTAGAGGTGTGCATAGATTAAAGGAGAGGTGGCTGGAGGGGAGAGGGGGTGGAGAAAAGGTATTTTTTAGGGAAGCACCAACATATAAATGTTGGTTGATAACAATTCCGGTTTGAAAAAAAAAACTTTGATACTGATACAGATATTTTGCCACTTACCTTGTCATCAGATCACTGTTTTACTTTGGAATTATGCTTTAAATATGTACAAAGAATTACAAAAGTTTTTACTGTTCTAACAATAAATAATTTCCATTGAACATGGATTGGATCTGTTGAACACATGACAGGCCAAAATTTTAAAGAGAGCCAAAATGAAATAGAAAATAAAAAGATACAAAAAATAACTAAATATGATATGATGATTGGTATAAAAATAAGGTTATTTTGTACTTCAAAAAGATTTTGCACTTCTGCTTTTGCTGTTCAACACAACATAATTTACATTTTACATATATGCACTGTATGTGAAAGAGCATTAAAAAATCATACTATGCATATGTTAGGCAATTCCTTGAAAACTTAGCAATTTAAGGTTTGGTAATTGCACAGCATTGGCCAAATTGTGATTTCAATCTTAATTCAGTCAATCTATGAAGTCTATCAGCATTTATGGATATCATACAGATGTCACAGAAGTCAAAGTCTGCTGGTTTCAAAGCATTTTGGATGCTTTCTCTCATCATGTATGCATGTGCCCCTTTCACAACTGTTACATCAGTTTATGGTGTTTTTTCCGCATTACATGAGAACGAGAAAAAATACAAATTCAATATTACATGTTCTTAGAAGTGCCAACCCATTGTCACAAATTGTGGCTAATTTCTAATTAAAAAAAAAAACGAATTATTAATAAACCATTGGTTTTTCATTTCGCCATTTTCTTGCTTATATCCGAATGCCAATGGTTTTAATTTGGTTAATAACTGCCTGATAAATATCGGCAGCCAATACATCGGTGCATCCCTAGTTATTTTCATAGAGCTTGCAAAATTAGTATGGAGTGGAGAAGCTCTAAACTCCAGGGCAGTGGAAAAAAAGAGAAAAATGAGAGGACAAATTATGAATTGTTAGAATGAGTCTCACACTTTTTTGTTTTATTCATGATCCAGACATTACAGGGTCAATTATCGTAGTCAAACATCACACAAGTGCTTCTTGCCTTGTTAGATATGCCAATTTCTAGAATGAGCATCCACATGCAGACCTGTATGTGTGTGCTTGCGTGTTATTACTGGTAAAAAGAGTGCAACAACTCGATTGTGCTCATAAACAAGCATGCTTTTCATTACATGCCAATAAAACAGAGCTAAACAAAGGTGTATTCTGCACAAACAAAGCACACACACATACTGTATACAATGAACAAAACATTACTCACAATTTAAACAAAACACACTAGTAGACCAAAGCATTCGAATGGAATAGAGATTACACTACCAGCCAAATGTGTTACAACTTTCGACCACCTCCAAATGTGGTTGAAGAGGACAAATCTTAAACCGTTTTGGACCCCAATTACTCCTACCATTAGTGTTGTCCCGTTTAGCTGCAGGCAGAACTCCAAAAAGCGGTGGGAGCTTCTAACCTCCAGCAAAGATATAGGGAGTCCCTAACCCAGTGTTTCCCAACCTTATTTATGCCACGGCACACTTTTACGTCTAAAGAATTCTGCAGCACACCATCTCACATAGGCTAACTATCGTCAATATTTTTCCCTTTCAAGAACTTGTCCATGTTTTCTGTCCGTCTTAGCAGTGTGTTTACTTGTAATGTTTTAGCCGAATTTCAAACAAGTCACATACAGTGCTTATGTTTGACTTTCTCATCGACGGACAGGGTCGTAATAATTCCGTTCTAATCTATTATTACCCGTCATTTTAATTTGCATATTTTAATGATAAAAAGACATTTGATAGCTTTTATTTTAGTTGACATTTTTAATCACGAACAGATGAACAACAGAGACACCACACCAAGCAGATGAATGTTTTTTTTCCCGCAGTGACAGAGGAGGCCACTAAAACACAACATATGAACAACGCAATATTACAAAAAACAAATACGATTAAAATATGAACAAATCACAGAAAAAATTTACTCTATCAAATCTTCAATTGGTTCGACTTAAACTCGCCTGTGCGTAATCAAACGCATCGAGCGACTGATGCTGAGGCAATTGTCATTAGTTTTTGCATCTTTGTTTCGGACACACGACTTCTCGTGGCAGTTTTAATTTGGTTCTGGAGGCTGAACCCAGCGTCAAGCGCCGCATCGCCCTCCACATGACAAGAGTTGCAGAAAGCGTCACAGAGGGGTGATTTTATGAGTTTGCCACGTATCAAAGCGGGAGGTGTGCACAATAAACATTATTTGGAAGAGAGAAAAAAAGCTTGCTGTTGCTTTGATAGCAGAAAGTAATAAAAGGACTTGTTTATGTTTAGGTCGAAGTGTTTTCTTGGTGATTTTAAATTAGTTCAATAACTGGGGTCTCTGATATTCATAAACGATAAGATAATATTTAATTAAAAGAAATGATGAGACGTTCAATGTCTCTTCACAAATTTGGGCAGTTTTTAAATATATCTTGTTGCTTAGTACTCTCAAAGACATTATTGGTGAAGCAAAAATGTGTGAGTGAAAAACACATTTTGGTGCAAAGTGGCGTCACTTCTAAACTTCAATGTATTCTGCAGCTCTGACACGAGTCATGTGAAAGACACTTAACGTGTATAAATATCACTCACTTTTGTACATTAATCATTGCTCTTCACAATGACAAAAGTGACCGATTATGGTTTCAAATCGGCAAATTTCTCCAAAATGTGAGGAGTTTTTATCCCTGAAATTATTATTTTTAATTGCATTTATTTATTTTGTGGAATTTGATCATTTTCTACAGCACACCTGACAATCTTGCATTGCAAACTAGTGTGCAGCGCCACAGTGGTTGGGAAACACTGCCCTAACCTAACTCTGTGTAGAAGTGACACTCCCTTTTGGAGATTCCACCCCCATTTGGAGATCTCTGGCCTACAGCTACAACTCGCGTGAATGATCTGCTGTGATCTACTGTATCTCTGGCGCGCGCTCTCGTCACGCATCAGCGCAACATCAACCATTTGAATTATAGTGAGTTTAAATAGCTATGAAGGAAGTCAAACCTCTCAAACAGGCCGCCCCAATATTATAAACAGCAGTGAGGTGGAACAGAGCAACACTGTGCTATGCTCCAAAATAAAGTTGTTTTGAAATTTACACATCATCACCCATACAAAAATGTTTCACGATTTTACAGTGGTAACTGTAACTATGATATCATATTAAATAATCAATAATGTTTTTCATAAACACTATAATTTATTATTATTAGTAGTAGTAGTAGTAGTAGTAGTAGTAGTAGTAGTTAGGGTGACCATAGGTGCTCTTTTTCCTGGACATGTCCTCTTTATCGGACCTTAAAAAAGCGTCCGGTCGGGATTTCTAAATTTGGGAAAATATCTGGGATTCGGTTTAGTTGCATTATGATGTGCATCTGGTCTAATACTTCTTTGTGATTTGCATTGCTTTAGCCCTTCTTTGTAAGTCCCGCCTTCTTGCACACCAATTGGTCAATTATAAGAGGCTTGCAGCAACTATTGGCCAAATTCCTGCATGTCAATCTCTCATGTTAATACAACAACACACAGCATCAAGTGAATTATTTACTTACGCTTTTATTACAAATGCTGATGTTAGCATTTAGGCCATCATTCTGCTATACATCCTGTGGTTGTGTGATAGTTTATAAACTTATATCACTCAATTCAGGTATTATTATACTTCTATCTATTTACATCGCGGCCAATAGAAGCAGAACTTATACATTTGCCTTAAATGCAGCTGCTGCTTACATCCATGTTGCAAAATAAGGTGGATAGGCTCATTTTCCATAAAATATCCTATATTCACTGTGCATTATCTTTTTGAGAATCAGTATAAGTTGTCCTATGCAGCTAAGTGCTTTCACTCCTAACATCTGGTCAAAAGTTCAGTTTCAGGCTGCAGATGATGTTTGGACCACTCAACATGTTTAGCAGGCATAGGACAATGGTAATCATTACATCGATTCAGACTTTTCATGCAGAAGTTTATCTTAGCATGGTTGGCAGTCATTGGATGATGCTGGCCATTACTTTGAATCCTAATTATTTAATATGCTAATTTCTGATGTAATGTCTGTGTCACGATTCCCTGTTGTCTGCCTTGTGTTTCTCCCTTGCCATCTCCAAGACTAGACTTCCCATAATTCCCGGCCCTCATCACTGCCAGCCGTCCCTCATTGTTTTCACCTGTGTGTCGTTATCCTTGTGTATTTAAACCCTGTTGTGTCTTCATCCAGTGTCGGTTATTATATATAATGTTGGATGTGTTTATGCCTGAGCCCGACGTGGATGTTTTCTCGTGTTTATATCTTTAGTTTTCCCATCGTGAATGTTTTGTTTGTTCCTGTGTTCTCAGTCGTTTGTCCTTGTCAATTTTCAATAAAGCTGCATGTAGATCCTCACTCTTCGTCTGCCCATACGTAACAGAACAACCAACCAACTAGGGATCTAGCAGTCCAACAAGCAAACTACAAACTTCTCTGCCTCAAACAAGAGGATCATCCAGTGGAGGATCACATTCGTGAGTTTCTGGAACTGGCTAATGTAGCGGACTTCCCGGAGTATTCCTTGGTGGTGTTCTTCAGAGGTAATCTCAACAGTTCGTTAAGGGAGCTGTTGCCAGCGGCGACTCCTAGTTGGACGCTCCTCGACTTTGTGGAGGAGACCCTGAGAGTTAGCGGCTCGCCGTTCACTGTGGGTGTTGTGGAAGAGGGCTTTACCTCTCCTCCCACAGTGGTCACCCCCCTGCCTTCCATAACTCGTCCCTCCACGGCCAACAAGCCAACACCCACGCCTGCCACGGTCAACGAGCCAACGCCCATGCCTGCCATGGCCAACGGGTTGTCAGCCTCGTCCGCCCGGAGGAGGAGAAGAGGAAAGGCTTCCGCTCTCCAGTCTCCGCCTTCCACGGCTCCGTCCTCGGAACCTTCCAGAGCTGAGCCTTCCACGTTCTGCGAACCAGAGCTCAAGCATGCAATGGTCAGTGAGCCAGCGCCTGTAGCCGCGACCGAGCCAGAGCCAGCACCTGTAGCCTCGACCGTCCCAGAGCCAGAGCCAGTGCCTGTAGCCTCGACCATCCCAGAGCCAGAGCCAGCACCTGTAGCCTCAACCGTCCCAGAGCCAGAGCCAGCGCCTGTAGCCTCGACCGTCCCAGAGCCAGAGCCAGCGCCTGTAGCCTCTACTGTCCCAGAGCCAGAACCAGTGCCTGTAGCTTCGACCATCCCAGAGCCAGAGCCGGTAGCCTCGATCGTCCTAGATCCAGCACCTCCCGAGCCTTCAAGGTCTCCGCCTCTCGAGCCTTCCAGGGTTCTGCCTCTCACGGCTCCGCCCCCAGGGTTTTCCAGGGCTCCGCCCCTCGAGCCTCCCATGGCTCCACCTCTCGAGCCTCCCACGCCTTGCGGGCCTCCCACGCCTTCCGAGCCTTCAACTCCAGAGACTTCAACTCCAGAGCCTTCCACGGCTCCGCCTTCTACAGCTCCGCCTCCTCCACCTTCCATGGCTCCGCCTTCCACGGCTCTGCCCTCGGAGTTCTCCCTGGCTGTGGTTCTGTGGCCACCTCCCAACCTCCTAACCCAGTCCCTGTCCTGTGGTCACCTCCCAGGCCTCCTGACCCAGTCCCAGTCCTGTGGCCGCCTCTCAAGCTTCCTGACCCACTCCCCGTCCTCTGGCCGCCTCCCAGGCCTCCTGACCCACTCCCCGTCCTCTGGCCGCCTCCCTGACCTCCTGACCCAGTCCCTGTCGTGTGCCCACCCTGAGCTCCCCCTTCACTCCTTGGACGAGTTGTTTTTTTTGTTTTTCTGTTTGTTAGGAGCGTCTAGAATCCGCTCCTTTGAGGGGGGTTATGTCACGATTCCCTGTTGTCTGCCTTGTGTTTCTCCCTAGCCATCTCCAAGAGTACACTTCCCATAATTCCCGGCCCTCATCACTGCCAGCCGTCCCTCATTGTTTTCACCTGTGTGTTGTTATCCTTGTGTATTTAAACCCTGTTGTGTCTTCATCCAGTGTCGGTTGTTAAATATAATGTTGGATGTGTTTATGCCTGAGCCCGTCGTGGATGTTTTCCCGTGTTTATACCTTTTGTTTTCCCATCGTGGATGTTTTGTTTGTTCCTGTGTTCTCAGTCGTTTGTCCTTGTCAATTTTCAATAAAGCTGCATGTAGATCCTCACTCTTCGTCTGCCCATACGTAACAGTCTGTAATGTCTCAAAAACATAAATAACCAACACTCCTGGAAACATAATAAACAATTTGATAAAAAAATGTGGTGCATGTTTCTTAAAGACTAGTTACAAATCAAAAAGGGAATGGAAAATGCGCACATCAGTTATGCACAGGGCTCAGGAGGATAAAGCTGCCAGCAGAAGAGACAATAAATGTAAACAAAAGGCACAAAATACACAACTCTGGGAAACAAGCCTGAATAAATTTAATGAAAACCATGCAAAATAAACACAAAGAAGACTGGCGTAAACACACCCACTGCACACTACTCTTCTAGCTTAATGCCTGCATAGAGAATTCTGGATAACAGCTGATCACAATGCTTGAATATTTATACAACTTTAATACGCACACTTTTACAAACACACACACACACACACACACACACAAACACACACACACACACGTTGGTGGGGCTATCCTTGTGAGGACTCTCCATAGACATAATGATTTTTATACAGTATGATTCTATTCCTAACCCTACCACTACACCTAACCCTCAAAAAAATGTTCTGCATTTTTACATTTTCAAAAAAACTTTGTTTAGTATGATTTTTAAATGATTTAAATTATGGGGACACTAGAAATGTCCTCATAAACCACATTTATAAAATAATACCCTTATAATGACCAGTTTGTAACCTAAAAAATTAATCATAAACCACCCAAACCCGCCCACACACACATACACTTTCACTCTGATTCACACCTTCTAAATTAGATATTTATTTGAATTTTTTTTCAATTTAAGTGGGCTTTAAATGGGCCTAACCAAGCTATTCTTCTCTTTCACTCTTTACACACTCACAGATGCTAAAAATTACTCAACACAACCAGTCAATATGTCACGACGCTCATTATAGCCCTTAGACACACACACAGGTCTGAACTGTGAACATAAGGTGTGTGGTGGTCTGTAGGTGTGATGTGTGTCTGGAAAGCATTTGGTGGCATCACTCCCATTCCTCTCCTCAGGCTAGCAGTGTGCAGCCTATTTCCATCAATCACAATCAACCCAAAACCCATAGCAGACAGAGAGAAAGGAAAAAAAATCTAATCTTCTAGGAGGCCGTCTGGATGACTTTCTCTCTGCTTTTAATTTTGTTCAGCTCTATGGTGTAAAAAATTGTTAGGCTTTTAAAATATTTAACAGTACTTTTCAATTTTTACAATAAAATACAACTGTATATTTAGAATTTTACCATGAAATCAATGCTAGGTCATTTTGATAGAAACTCAACAATCTACTGTAAAAATAAAACAATAAATGGAGTTCAAAAATGAAGGTTCAGGAAGAGCTTGTCGAGTTAGTTCTGTCAATCACAATGCAAGTGCATACAAGGAGCTACTTACCTTAATACCCTTAACAACTCTTCTGGCATCCCTCCACCACCCCGACTCCTCCTTAAATTGACTTATTATTCTTCTTGAGAACCATATTGGGCTTCATTGTGGTATAACAGTGTAAATATTAGGTGAGAATAGTTTAATAATAGTTTAAATAATGTTTGAAGTAAATAGTGTTTGACTAGTGGCTGGAAATATGATTCCATTTTCTTCCATTTAGTGTAATAGTTTCACAGATAGGTTTGGCAACTGTCCAAATTGTACTACCCATATTAACCACAATTAAGACATAGGGATGCCTATTGTTCTGTATTTAAGCAATGAGACGCTCGAGGGTCCATCCCGGTTGGATAGCGATACGTGCCGTATTGAAGGCTTTGTGTCCCGCATTGAAGCGGGACCACAAACCCCCCGAACCCCCACTCCATGTGTTGGATGGCAAAACGCAAGAAGGGAGACCCTGGTCCCGTATTGCAGCTCTCAAAATGCTCAAGTGTCCCATATTCACTTGCCGTACAGTTGGCAAACCAAGTTACTGCACAGATAGCCCACGTACATCTACAAGATGTCTTAGATCTAAGATGATTTAGATCTTTTCATCTGGAAGGCATCACAATCTAATAAACATCTTTAAATGATCAGATTTACAAAGATTCTAGTTCAAAAATGTCTCAAAGACATTTGCTAAATGTAAACAACATAAAAAACACATCTTCCAGATGTATACACACATCAAATATAGGTCTGGGTGATGTTCATGTACTATCAGGAAGAACACAAATACATACACTGTGAAAAGATTAAGAAAATAAGCAGAAATATATGATTGTCTATATAGTGTAATCAGAAATCATAACTAAAAAACTAGGTGCTTGCAATACTATTGTGGTGAGCTTAGGGGTTGTTATCTCTGGTGAACTTGTAGTATGATTTAAAATGTTTTTATATGAGTCAAGAGTTAATGTGGTAGTATGGCAACTAGCAACCAAGAATATATTGTTAATTCCCACTAACATGTTTCAGAGTTTTGAGTAAAAATATGTTTCCTGACTAAACCAGTTGACTCAGAAATTGACCTAAATCTGCAGCCAGCTGAGGAAAAGTTTGCAGGGATGCAGGCAGAACTTCAGATCCAGATGAAAATGACATCATGAGCTCTGCGGCACAGTGTTTTCTTTGGTTGAGGCCAGGACTTGGAAGCCAGATCTCTCACAGCTTGTCACATTGCTAACAGGCTTTATTAGGCTAATATGCAGGGACGAGACACATGTCAACATTTATGCCAAGCGGACTCTCAATGTTCAAGTTACTAAACAGTGCAGAAAGAGGAGGATTCAATGTACTGATACACTTTTTCAGACAAATGTAACTCAGTGGCTGATGCAATGTGTTCATGCAAAGGCAAAACACATTTTGTCACACCTGAAACCGGGGTGTCTTAGATTATGATCTGTCCTGTGATAGAAGGGTTCAGCTAAACTTGGCTGATATTCTTAGAAGAGTATGGAAACTGCTGTATCTACAAAATCCACACTTTTAACTAACTTTGAAGCCTTTTCCCTCAGTTTTATTGTTGGTGTAGTTGTTGTATTTTGCATTTGTAGGGCAGCATTGTAGCACAGGTGTTTCTGTGCCAACATGTGTGTCTAAGATTGTTGCTGTTCATGTGAGGACCAATCCACTATCAGGACCAAAACCACTCTCAACTTTTGGCCACAATTGAAAGATTTCAATGTCAACCAAAATGAAAACTTGTCTTTTAGTAAGAATAATGAAGACACAAGGAAGAAGATAAAGATAGATCATGTTTCAATTCAATCTTACAGACACACAAACAGATATTACATACTTCTTCAAATTAACTGAATCACATTTCACGATATCACATAAAAGAAAAACGTCTACTACATGCTCAAATTCATCCCTATTGACCTCCTGTTATCTCGCAGGAATATGCACAAAGACACAAAGAAAGATGTGGAGTGCTTCATTTGGGAGATGAAACACAATATTTTGAGGACGCACACATACACAGAGCGCAAAAGCTGCTCTGGTTTTTGTCCATTTATAATGGCCTTTAGACAGAAGAGGTCAGTTTGTGTATGAGTGCGCTTTATGCCAAACTGCATGTGATGGTCAAAATAAATTATATAAACTAAACGTGACTATTGAAATTACTATTTAAAAGTTGCAATGAAGTGCAGAGCCAGATGTAATATGATAGATGCAGGGCTGTGGCAGGCCTTAACACACATCTCTTAACATAACTTGTAGATCTCACAGTCCTTTAATAAAAGGACTTTAGAAGGTGAAAGAGTTATCCCATGTTCAGAGCGAAAACACAGGCACAAACACACATTGCTCTTTTACTATGACTGCAAGTAAAGACAAATTTTATATTTCTTCAATTTATCAATTGAAAGGAGTGGTGTTTTCCCCCTGATCACACAAGAAGTCACAACCGAATGTTCCAGTAGCCTGACACCAACCCCATTCTGCCGAGTTACTTACAAATACCATGGGGGGAGGTAATGCCCCTAATAATCAAAGCAAAGAAGTACACCCCCCCCCCACCCCCGCATATTTATACAATGATCAATGGAAACATGTAAATGCTTCATGTTGCAACCACCTTGCATCTGTCTCAGCAGCTTCGGGACACTAACAACTTACAACCTTGACTACAACAAGACTAAGTAACTAATATATAATTGTCTGCTGTTCTGTTGTATGCACAATAAGCAATGTTCTCTGAAGCCAACCAAGAGGGTCATTAAAATGGGCTGCATATTTTTGCAGATGATTTAGTGCGACAAGGAATATATTACCACCTGGCAGATATGCCATCTAATGTCAGCTGCCAACATTTGGACTCTCTCTCTCTCTCTCTCTCTCTCTCTTTCCATTAACCATCCATTCATCTCTCTTATTATTTATGCATTAATTACCTAGTAAGTACATTGTAGTTACAAAGTAAATACACAGTAAATAATATGTGAAATTCATAACTTGAGGCTAATGTATTTGAGTGTTTCTATTTACAGCATGAGCAAATGTGTAAATAAACTCTTTAAGTGGGTGATGTAAAATAAGTGATTTAGCACTCACCCGTGCCACACGCTCCCCGCTGTATGAACAGCACCGGCGGCTGCTGCAGGCTCTGCGCTCGGTTACTGACCCGCTTCAGCTCGCAGATGTTCCGATACGAGACACCATCACTGCCACACACCGGGTCGCTGCTTTTGCACACGCAGAGCCCACTTTTCCCTCTCCTCCTGACGGTAGCAGAGTACCCCACACCTCCGGTGACGGAGCACTCCAGACCCTCTCCACACAGCGGGTCACCCAGTTTACCCACGCCGCCGCACGCCTCTCCCTCTCCAGACGCGCACACCAGGCAGCAGTTACAGTGATCAATCACCTGCCCCGTCGGACAGTCCTTCGGCATCGCCGGACACATGGACTTATC